>NW_010583639.1:453336-522793 GCF_000705375.1 Tinamus guttatus
AATTTCTTGACAGTGAGGGTGACAGAGCACTGGAACAGGCTGCCCAGAGAGGTTGTGGAGTCTCCTTCTCTGGAGATCTTCAAAACCCGCTTGGACGCAGTCCTGTGCCACGTGCTCTAGGTGACCCTGCGTGTGCAGGGGGGTTGGGCTAGATGATCTCTAGAGGTCCCTTCCAACCTTGAGCATTCTATGATTCTATGAAATGCAGAAGGGAAGAAAAGCTGACAAATGGATGGAACTAGGAGAATCCTTAAGGCGAAAGAAGAGATGGGCTTGTTTTTGAATGTCTCTAACCGACCTTGTCAGAGATTACTGCTCTGTGACAACCTTGAAATTCTATAGACACTGTTTTTCCCCTATAATTTGCCAAGACCTGCTGAATCATCAGTGTCAATAAATAAATAAATAATCATCGTATACTATATTCTGAAAGACTTCTGGATAATCTTCCTTTACTATATTTAATTCATAAGGAATGGGTTTCATCCCTTTCTGTTTTGCAGGGAACAATTGGTTCCCAAACTAAACCTATCAAGTTTCTCCTTTGTGCCTTCAAGGAAGTGGGACATTCCTACGTGCACTATTTGTGGTGCCTTCAGAGCTCTTATTGTCCATTCAGAGCTTCTTTACCTACTGAAGGAAAGTTTCTACCTTTACCTCAGTTGTTTTGATGCGCTCTCTCAATGAAACCAAGAGCATGAGGGGCTTCCAATCCATCAGTGTGCACTTCCTTTCCTGACTCCTCTAGTTTTTATTTGTGTATGCATTTAGTCTGCGTACAGCTTTAAAAGAAATAATCTATCCAGCTTAAGATCTAATTTCTTCTTACTAACCCACTAGTAATTACAGTCTTTTTTTTTTTTTTTTAGCAAAAAAACACCTTCTAGTGGATACTGGTGTCTAAGCTAATAGTGTTGCAAATTTCAGGTTAACAAAAGCTTCATTTGCTTTTAGATAGTAGTCTAGTGCTCTGCTGTAATGTTGCAGATTGCAGGAAGAAAGATAAGAGGAAAATACTGCTAGTGGGACCCTTGAACTGAGAAAGCCATAGCGTGCTAGCCCTCAGAAATTCCCAGAGCAGAGTCAGGGTTCACCTCAATGATGAACAGCCAACACTGTTCTGGATTTTCCAAGACTGAGAAGGCATCGGAGGCTCTTTTACTCTGTCAGTACATAGCTGGCTCCTTGCCACCATCCCATCTAGCTTGTCAGCCATCCTGTGACGCTGTTGCCATCCACTGCTAGGTATCCCTGTCCCAGCCGAAGAGGAATTAAGCTGCAGTAATGGAGCTCGTGTCCCTTCTGAGCACACTCAGCTGGGGTTGTGTTATAGCACATTCTCACCAAGCCTTTGTTCTGGCTTGTTTTGGCTGTGCTCACAGCTATACATACATTTTTTTTTTCTGGATGCTATCTTTGAACTTCACATTGCCTTTCTACTTCAATTCTCTTGACGAATGGCTCTCTTAAATCTGTGCATCCGCATGGGCTTGCTCTGGTTCTTTCTGCCTTGCATCTTAACCACAAGTGAGGCTGCAACTAGGGGCTTCAACAGACATCTTCAAAGCAACCTGTTTTGCTCTTCAGCCCGAAATCAGTTGTCAGTTATTCTGTGGCCAGCCTTCTTTGTGCAGTCTCTCCTTTGGAGTGTATTACTTATATGTTTCTTCTTTGCAGGGAGAGAAAAAGGCATTCCTCTGATTTCTGGCCTAATGTATCAGAGTTAGCTTTCCTCTCTGCCAAGTAGATCAAGCACCTCAGAACTAGCAGCTGTCAGACATAAGGCTGCCTGTCTGACTCTTTCCACAGCTATTCTACAGCTTTTTAGGTGGAGCATGGAGCACTGTAAAAGCATTATCAGGACTTCAGCTTTTTTCTAAGAAGAGGTAGAGGGCTTTTTCTGAAGATTTTCATGAATAAGGACTGATGAAGACTGTAGTTAGTAGAGGTATTAATATGCTGCTGTCTTAAACTAGAGTACATATGGATGAAAAAAGGGTAGGGATGAGATCTATATAAACATACATCTGTCTGAAGGTGAAAAAACTTAAGTATCAGTAGAGAGTCTTGTCTGTCTAGGAGACCAGCATGAGTCTTTGGTGAAGGCCTGCAGGCTGAACCACAGGAGATGATCCCTAGGCAAAGTGCTTCAAGAAGACTTTCTTAGGGGGCAGCTGAAGTAGTTGATGGTGCAAGAAGCTACGGAAGAACATGAGGAATAACAGAAGTTGTGAGAAATGCAGTTGAGGCACTTAGGGACATGATTTAACAGGCATAGTGTTGATGGTCTTAGGGTTGGACTCAATGATCTTGAAGGTCTTTTCCAACCATAATGCTTCTATGATTCTATGTATTTCTTAATGCATTGCAATTAGGAGTTAGGCACTATGAGGAAACTCTGAGGCTGTATCCTTCTTTCACAAGGCACTTTCTGACACCATATGGAATTCCTTATTCCACTTCATATAAGATTGAGTCAAACCTGTTTGAATTAGCTCTTATTTGTACTAGCTTGACTTAAAAAAAAATAAAAAAAGAGAGGAGAGGGGGAAGCAGACCCAAGTCCACAACACATCAAGTGGTCAAGTAATAACACATTGCAAATGGGTTCACGAGGGGATTTCAGATGACTTAATAGTATATAACGGCCCACAACGCTCAAGTGACTCATTGCCTTTGCTATATCTGTTCAAGCTCACCATGTTGAGTAAGAGATATTTACCATCAAAAAGAATCTAATAAAGTTCAGTTTCTTTTAAATAGCCTTGGCACATCTGAGAAGTATGGCATAGCTTGTGCTCTCAAAACATCTCAGCCCACTCTATAGGGCTCTGGTAGAACTTACAAGCAGATCAGAATCCTTCAAAAGCTAAAGAGCTAAAAAGCTCACTGAGTCTTAGTGAGCCTCATCTTGAGGCTGCTGCAAGAGAAATCCAGGTAAAGCCTAACTGGTTTTGGATAATGTTGTGCCTGAAAGCTCCCAGTTTAAATAGGATTTGTCTAGAGGGCTGGAGTGAAAAAGCAATACAGAAAAGTCCCTCAGCTCTTCCTAAAGGGAGCTAAATCAACAAATGATTTCAGGTAGGAGCATGGCAAGCACAGGTGCATCTCCTACCTCCTCCCATTAGCTGGCAAAGGGGGTTACTGAATTTGTTGACTATGGCTGTTGGAGAATTAATCGTTTTGCTGTACCATGGCTCGCACATATCAACCACTACCAACATCCATCCTCTTCGCACAGGGGCTGGGGCTCCCCTGCACTGTATGAGCTTGATTTTGTGAGAGGGTGACTTCAGTATGGGGTGGTAATACTCCCTAATGCAAACTGAGGCCCAGCATACCCTTCCTCTCCCTTCTGATTCTTAAATCCATGTAGCTGTATTTCTTAGTGTTATTAGTAAGTTAGCAGCAGCTATTTTGTTAGTGTTGTTAATCACAATAATAGCACTGATGACATTACAGGGAAGAGCGCAAACCACATCAAACATCTGTCGTGCAAAATATTACATACACACACACACACGAGTAGAGATGCTCTGATCTGGTGGCTGTGGAAACAAACTTTCTGAAATCACTTTCAGATGGAAGGTTTTATTTTTATAGCAGAGCCCAAGCTGAGCTCTGTGAGCTTGCCTCTTTCCAGGGAACTCTTCAGATGCGCAGCTGAAAGGAATTGACACAGCTGATCCATAGGTCTTCACTAATTCCCAGAGTTGGCAATTTCACTCCAAGGTCAGTGTGGGCCTTGCCTGGGCAACAGTTAAGTGCCCCCTCAAGATTTGGCCCTCCCTGATTTGGGAGGAAATTGGTGTGTGGGGGCAGGGGTGGTTTGTTTGTGTTTTGTTTTCTGTTGGTGAGGGTGTGGGAGAGGCTTGGTAGAAAACTTTTGCCCTCTGCTCTCTTCAGTTACCCTTTCCGTGAAAGGTAACAGATGCTCCTTCTGACGCCAACATCATTTCAGCGCCTAGAGAGGAAAAACGAGGACCTGAGCAATCCAAACTTAAAGGTTAGTTTATTTCAAATGGTTTTGTGACGTCAATAGGCAACGATATATATAGCAAAATATTTTTCCTCTTTACCACAGGGCCTTTAAAAGGATATCTTTGTTGTGTTAGTTGCCATAGCAGTGACTAGCAAGGATATATATGCCTATGTATATATATATAAAAAATATATGTGTATATATAAATGGAGGGATTCCCCTGACCATGGGGTTGATTGTGTTGGCTTACTGTGTATTTCTGTGGCTACGTTTCCTCTTTTTTCCCCCCGCGCTTCTTGTACCCCTCTGTCCTCCAAAGCACTGTGATACCTGTGAAATGTTGTAAAAGGGGGAAATGAATGTTTTCAAGCAAGTTTTCTGAAGCTCTGGTGCTGTCCCATGTTGCAAGACTCTGCTGGTTGGCGGTTATCTCTCAAAGCAGATAGCAGTGTCTGCCCGGGCAGCGCAGACACCTTCGCTGTGCCTGGGTGATTCATGCACAAAGCAGAAAATGGAGACTTGAGAGGCGATGCGACTCTATAAATAAATTAGAAGGCCGTCGGTAGTAAATGTGCTGTTTACTATTTAGATCACTTCACATGTGCCCAGATTGTGCTGAAAGGCCTCTGACATATTTAGCTCATCCTCACTGTAGAATAGATTTTTATCGTGGTGCTCGTGTTTCAAAACTGTTCCTCCCTTTCAGCAACCTACTAACATACTCCAGAGATCTTCCTGTCTGTGGTTTCTCTCATGTTCCTGTGCTGCCTTCTCCCGTAACCAGTGACCTGTCTAGCCTAACCTCTGTGCCCTATTCACAGCCTGACTTTGCTGTAGACCTGAAATGGCCTCTGAGTGCAGCCTTTAGGAGATGAAATGCCTAGAGAGGGTTTCTTGGTCTCCTCTAAACCCAATGGAGTTGTGATCTAAATGTGTGTCCCCATTCTATTCTTACACCGTACTGTATATGCTATTCTTGCCCTGGCCCCAAAATACTTGATAAGCACACAAAGCAGCATGGTCACATCTGGGATGTGCTGTTTGCTCGCTCTGTTTTGTATTTGTAGTGATTTATGCACCTGTTCTTTTTTTTTTTTTTTTTCTCTCCTGTTTCCAGTAAAGTAGCTGGTAAAGAAGTATTTCTCCATGGGATAGGGAGAGCTTCCAGATGTGTTTTGTTCATGCCTTGTTTCAGAATGTGTTAGACCAGAAAACCTCTCCAGTCCAGAGATAACTAGGAAGAAAAATATCTTGACCCTTCCAACGGGAATGGAGGAGTCTGTAGGTAATTGTCTGTTCCTTCCCAGTGGTCACCAGCTGGGATGATTTGCCAAGGTCTCCCAGCTTTTAATTGGCTTGCTGGGGGAGAACGTGGGTGGTTTTGGTGCAGGGATGAAGCTAAGTCCCCTGTGCTGCAGTCATATCTCCGATGCTAATCTTTTATTCCTGACCCTGCAGCTCTCCTCCCACCTCCCTCTCTGCTCCTGTAGTCGGTCAGTGGGAAAATCCAAGCAGATAGCTGCAGAGAGCATTGGAACAGGCTGCCCAGGGAAGTGGTGGAGTACCCGTCCCTGGTAGTGTTCAAGAAAATTGTAGATGAGGCACTTAGGGATGTGGTTTAACAGGCATGGTGGTGATAGCTTTATGGTTGGAGCTGATGGTCTTGATCTCATTATGATTCTAAGAGAGGCGATGGCTCTTAGAGCTGCCTCTAGAGTGGTGGTTCCTTTACTCTCTGAATATCATTTGCTTAGCACATGTCAACAAACTTCAGGGCAATCCTGAACATGATGTGGGGACAAACTCCTGCCTTTCTGGGGCTGGGAGGAGTAAGAGGAATGGGAAAAGGAAGGGACACTTCTACCAGAACAAGTGCAAGAACATGTGCATTTAGATTATTCCCAAAACATACTCCCAAATCTTATGTATGTGTTGAAGCTGCCAGTCAAACTAGACTTGTCCATAGGTTGATGAAGGGAGACCATATGTATAGAAATACCAGGGAGGAGACTGAAAACCTTAATGAACCATGTGAACCAGGCTGCTTTTTGTGTTTGAACTTTTGCTTTCCTATGATTTTTGTTTTTGTGGTTTTCTCCCATGATTTTCAGAATTAGGGCTTTTTCACTTGACCTATCCAAACCTATGCGTTTTGCATCAGTGTAGTCAGCTGAAGTTCATTTTTCTTCTCTTTGCCTGTTTGTTGTTACCAACAAGTAGGATGCTGGAATGGGAACTTGGCTATCCATTGCACTGATGACAAACGAAGGGGAAGCAAACACAGCTTGCTTGTCTGCAGCTACAGTGGTTCAGTGGGGTTGGCAGTAGTAAAAACATGTTATTTGTTGATTAAAACACACCACGCCAAACTCTGCAAGGAGCTGAGATAGACAGGATCTCAGTGTAATCGTCTGCATGCCCTGCCCGCACCTTCAGAAATCTCAGCTTGTGCTGGCTTAACCTGGAGGAGTTGAAAATGTGGACAGTTTCCACTGGCCAGGCCATGGCAGTCTCTACAGAGCAGCTCTAAATGCTTGATGGTTGTGGGAAGCAAATTAGGATGTGCCATTTGTCATGGTAGTGACATGCATATGTGCACACACTTTGAGCCTTCTCAGCCTAGCACCCTTTGTGTGTGTCCAAATGTTTCTATAGTCTTTATTTGTATACTTATGCACATATATATGCATTCATCTGTATCTTTGCCCCAAGTTACCAAGCAGCAGATGACTCCAAGGCGTGTTGGATAGGAAGGAGAAATTACTGCACTAACAAGGCTGTCCGTGTGTCCGCACTCTAGGGAATAATGTGACCGTGGGAGCTGCTGAGGAGCAGCTGGCACACCTCTGCTGAGAGAATGCCCAAACTTACACCTGCCCCGTCATTCCTGGAGACACCTGAAGCTACTCCAGCAAAGCTCTGCAGGAATGGGGCTGGAGAGCAGCGATACGTGCATCTGGTGATGGTGGTGGTAGCTAGAATAGCAAGAGACGGTCTTTGGCTCAAAAAGGTGGCGGTCTACATAGCCAAGAGAGATTTGGGATGGCAAGGGACATGGAGACATGACCTTTCATGGTTATGTGGGGGGATAGTGGGGTAGTCAAGAACGGTGGCCTCACTCCCAGGCCAATCTGAACAACATGACCACATTCCTGTCAGAAATCAGAGCTGCACCGGACCTTTGCCAAGAACTGGGTTGCCTTTGCTCTGAGTTGTTGCCGTTTTTGAGGTTTTGGGGAAGGAAAAGATATCAGTTCAACAGTAAATAAACCTCCTTTTTTTTCTACGTTTGTAGAGAAGCAAAGGTACTAATAGTACTAGTGTTAGGAAACGAAAAGTATTGTTGGTCTTCTTGATTGCCTCAACTTGCCAGGAGGTAGAAAAGCTTCAGCTCTGCCTGGTGCTTCCCTTGCTTGTTGTTGCAAGGGAAATAGTTCTCATGAAGGTGCTACCTCAGTTCTGAAGCTTTCCAAGTGCAGGGTTTTTGAGCTGGCCTTACTATATATGCTGTCGTGGGGAAGCAAGACAATAGCAAAGCTGGTTCCTTGCCACTTAGAAAGGTTGTTTTGATTAGTCAAAGCTTCCCAGCTGGTGGCATTATCTTAAGTAGTCTTCATCTCATTCATTCATGCACTAGATTAATTTTTAATTATTTATTGATAATAAACAGTGGCATCCTCTCCCTTGAAGTGACAGACCCTCCGTTGCTTTCAATAAACAGATTAAATGGATTGATGCAGAGCGCATGGATGTTCAGATCACTGGTCCAGGCTCTGAACAACAGAGCCCATTTAATTTCAAGAGCTGAATCTCTACAAAATGTTCACAGCAAAATCCCAAACTAGGTGCAATAAACTTAACGCCAGCCAAGTTTGCAAACCTGGGCTGAATTGCAGGAAAGCCCTGGGCCAGGTTTTGAAGAAGCCTTGGGCCAGGTTTCCAGTTAGCTCGAAGCCACATTTCTAAAAAGGCTCCTGATCAGATTTTGATCTTCCCACAGGCTGTGCTTCAAGTGATTTCCACCAGCCAGGATTTGAGCACGCCACTGCCAAGTCCCAAGGCTGCTCATGCCTGGGTAGTGCTCCTGCCCAGGGGCAGGTTTCAAGCGTGTCGAGGTCTCTGCTGTGAGCGGCAGCAGAGCCCTGGGGAGCGGGCGCTTGGCCCAGGCAGGAGCCCGGCGAGGGGCTGAGTGGCCCTGAGCTTCCCCTCTGGAGCGTGGTGGTTTCATGTTCGCGGGGTTGCAGCGCTTGGCATTTTGGGCTGCGTTTCACGCCAAGTTTTTGAATCCAAGAGGCCCGCAGGCCTTGTGGACATGCAAAACCACCAATGTAACGAAAAATGGTTTAAAATTGATTTAGTTTTTTAAAAAAAAAAAAATCAAGCCACCATGTGGAAACATTTAAAACATTCGGTTACCAAGTTTAGCTAAATGGAAGTAAGTGTATTTAAATGTGTCCACACAGAAGACTGGCTCTGGAGAAAGTAAATCTATTTACCATGACTTTTAATTAAACCAGTAGAGCTCTGGTTAAATAACCAGCATTGACTAAAATGTGCCAAAACAGATATCCCTATTTTAAACTCAGAAATGCCAAGAGTCTCCTAGTCACCTTTACAGACTTTCCCAGACACTTGACTCCTGTTTTTAGGGTGTAGGAGTTGAGGTCCAGGGTCTTGAAGATCCTTACTAAAGCGTCTAAGTACCACTGATCTCAAGGAGGATCTAATGCCTTTGAGGATCTTGGCTCGCTGAGCTCATTCCTATTAACCTGAAGGGAGGTTCATGCTCTTCTTGGACAGCTGAATAATTTTGCCTGAGCTGTGGGATCCCAAATGACTTAAGCCTGGCAGAAAGTCATGGTGTGTGTACATATATTTATATATTTTTTTTAAGGCTTGGAGGCTGTGGAGTTCTGTACCCAAAATATAGAGGGGAGAGATGCACCAAAATTGAAGTTACCCAGTGCTCCCTTAATGTCCTTGTCATGGGCTCTCAGAAACTATGTGAAGCTAAACTGTTTGGGGCTTAGTTGAACTTGTATGGTATCAAACCTGCTTAGGTAGAGCAGCCTTATGCAGTTAAAGGTTGGGTGGCTGCCCTGACTTTGGTTTAAGCCGGGATTGTTTTTGTTTAGCCTGGGTGACTTCCAGTTGAATAAAAAATGCTCCGTAGTCGCCACGCTGGTTCTAGCTGAACTGAATCACCAGTTGGAGATTTCCAGGTACCTCCGTCTAGGTCCCAGCAATCTCTAGGGAGCCAGTTTTCATTCCCTCTGTTTTCCTCCTTGGCGTGGTGCTGGCATCGGCCTGTGAGCCAAATCTGTGCTCTGGCTGGCAAAAAGTGTCTCTGTTGCCCTTGTCTCCCTCTCGCCTCGGCCTGTGAGCTCGGCCACGTGTCCAAGTGCGTCAACCTCCATCGACACCATCCAAAGGTTTTGCATGGGCCGGCTGTGCACTGAAACAACTTGAGGTGAAAGGCCCAGAGGGGGATCCATCCCGAATTCCCCAAGTATAAGTAATTTGGGAAAAAGAGATTGAAGTGGGACAGAGCCTCTCTTTCTCCCCCTCCTCCATGGCCCCTTTCAGAAAATTAGGGGGCCCCTCTCCATGGAGAAACTGTTGAAAATTGCACACTACTTTCCCTTCCCCTTCCTCCTGAACATAGCCAGAACAGCAATATACATTTCTGAGGTTTGGCAGCAGCATCTGAAAGCGTGTTTTTTTGCCAGAGAAGGACTGTCTGATGAGGGCCAAAGTGCATGTGGGCTTGGGGGACGCGCAGGGAAGGGAAAGGAAGGCACCTGTACCCTCCCTTCCCGCTGCCACTCTTAGGGATCCTATTCCCACCGTTTCCCTCCAGTCCCGGATTACTGAGTTTATCTGTATTCCCTGGGCTGTATCCTCGACCTCTGGAATGAGACCCGTCGGCTGAGATTTGTGCCTGAACTCCGGTTTCATAACAAAAGCAGAAAGGGTTGTTCTTGCGACAGACCTATTTTGGATTGAACAAAAACATGAATGGCCCATGTGCGGTCCATACACCAGAGAAATGATGTTAGCTGAACTCGTCCAGAGCTAGCCACGATCCTGGTTTATGTTAAACTTTATGTCACTGCCTCGGCTCTCCCAGCGCTGTTCCCATCCCCCTCCCGTCTGGCTGCCGTGACCTCAGCGCTGGTAGCTCGTGACAGAAAGTGGGGCTTCGGTCTGTCTTACTGCTCTGTCAAGGCTCCTGTATGGGAGGTTCTGCGGCGCCAGATCAGTGATTCGTACGTGCGCACATGCTCAAGGCAGTACCGAAGTGGTGTCTCTAATAGAAAAATTTTTCTTTTTTCCTCTTTCCTTTCAAATCTTTGCATTAAAATTTCAAGAAGCTTTTTTTTAAAAAAAAAAAAAAAAAAGTCTCGGTTGCCCAATGAACCTGAAATCCTAAGTGTTTTCATAGCTCAAAAGCTGAAGAATTTTCTGCTGTTTCTTCCCGTGCTCTTTCCTTTCTCTTAAAAGGAGAAGGAAAACAGAGGAGGACAACAAGGATTATTCCCTCCCCTCCTTTACAAAGGTTGCAAAACATCAACCCATAAAACAAAACTGTTTTGAACATTTTGTTAGAGTAAAAACAAGAGAAAAATAGACAGTGAGGGATGCTTTACTAGAAAGAAAACCTATTTATGAAAAAATCCAGACTTGTTCCCTGTGTTGTACGTTCGTTTTTGGGCACAGCTGTGTCTTTCTGGTCCATTTTTGAACAGCGTCTGGGACGTGGAGGCTCTAGGCCATGCTCAAGACCTCAGGATGTTGCAGCCATATGAATGATGGAAATTAATTCCATGTTAGCTTATAAAAATTCCCTTATTGCCTGCAATTATAACACAGAGCATAAATACGTCCACTTAGATTGCAGTCCAAGCTGATGAAGGCGGCAAGGAGGCGCTCTCATTGCAACGAGCTGTTGCCGCATGCTTACTCTGCTAACCTCCCCCTCGAGCCCGTGGCACGGGGGTAGCTGGAGCTCTTCCTGCTGCCCGGGGAGTTCAAGCCCCCGTGTGAGGAGCTGCAGCCATCGGCGTGGGAGAGGAGAGAGGGGCTGCTGTTGTTCATGTTTGTACGTGGCTGGGTTCCACTTTGGCAGACGGGAGAGACTGCAGTCTGAAAGCCGTGGGCTGATAAGTGGTTTTTGAGAGATAAGATATGAAAGACTCCGTAATTCTGGATGAGAGTGTTGACTAGTTTATGTGTGTAAGTCCAGATGTTCAGAAAAAGGAGCTGTTCCAGCCACTCAGCTGTGTGTGTCTGCTCGCACACGCGCGGCCTGGGGTGCTGGGGGCACTGCGAGAGTAACGGGGGGATCCCAGGGAAGCACGGGGACATCCAAGTGATGCCCAGCCCGTTATGGCCATTCATTTCCATTCTGTTCTGACTCAGCCGTGTGTTTTGCTGTGCAGAGCCAGATGATTTCTGAAGCAGGGACTACAAGCAAAGGCGCAGAGCCTAAGCTGGCAGAGAAGGGGAGGCCTCAGAGCGTTTGTGCCCTGAAGACACTGTGACTCAGACACACCTCTGAGTCACAGGGTCTGCCTTGCTAATCCCAGGGGACAGTGATTTCCTACTGGCCTAAAACAACAGTAAATCCTACCCACACAGTGTTGGCTTGGATCGCTCAGCTGGTTAGAGAGGCCAGAGGCTTGGATGTAGCTTCCCTGATTTCTCTGCTCTTTCCCACCTGAGTAATGAGGAAGGCAGACACTAGCTCTCTGCTTTCATCAGATGGAGCTAAGGCAAATGTGGTCATTCCAAAGCAGAAAGGGGGATGTCCCTGTCTCTAGTATCAGGCTCTGGAAACAAGTCCTCCTGGTATTTGGGTATGTAATTAGTCTAGCAGCAAAGCTGCATAAGTGCACCTATTCCACAGACTGCTTTCCTTGCAGAGAAGAGGCCTCTCCAGAACAGCTGGACTCATTAACTGCTGTTAAATGGTAATCACAGTTCAAGGAGGGCTGTATTCAACTGGAAGAGTATCTTATCAGGAGCCCATGTCCCAAACATACAGTTACAGCTTAAGCACTCCATTAGGAAGAGGCAGATCCACGGCCAGGTTCCCAGCATCCATCAATTGGGGGTAGCTTCCCTAAAATGGATGTAGGTGTATTGATTTAATTAGGGTGGGAGATTAGACCTGGCTATTCTGCAAGAGCATGAGCTATTAATGTCCGAAACTTTTCCAAGTAGACAAACCTTTTTAAAGTCATGAGCAAAGACAGGGAAGCAGATATACCGTTGCATTTGTCTGGGCTCTGAGTTTAAGGTAGATGAATTTGCTCATCTAACCTTGGTGTGTTTAGCTAATATTTGAATAGAAACAGGTAAACCTCCATACTTAATGTAGCCTTTTTGGAACCAAGTTTCTATGATTCAATCACTCATGTCTCTAGAGGTGAATTGCCAATGGGTGCCTTCATTATCTCGGTCATTAGACATGATCAGGTTTATTTCAGATGTGCCAAGGGGAGGTAGTCACAGACTTCAGGTGTCTAAGCAAGGTAGCTGGGCTTCCTCTTCGGTCTGCAAGGTGGGATGAGCTTCTGAGAAAGCATCTCAAGTGTTTACACTTTGAAGTAGAATGGCTCGTGTGTTGGAGATGTGTGCCTACATTGTTAGTATATGCCTAGTGAAGAATGACATCAGCTGTGCAGAAACCCAATGGAAGCGTGAAGGAGGTGAAAACTGGACAGAAGCTGAGGTGGAGGGATTGTGAGGGGGAGAGAGGACTGAAACTGGGTGCTGGTGAGTCCTATTAGAGCTGCAGGAAGCCTTTGTTCCTGCAAGTTGGTGTCTCTAGTAGGTTCCTCTCGGAAATATTCCCCAAGTCCATATGGTCAGAAAGGCTGTATGTGAGGAGAAGGGCATTGCGTGCGGCCTAGCGAGCGCTCAGTCATGACTCTGAGCTGAAGGGAGAAAAGTACATTAAACTTTGTTCTGATCCAGTGCCCAAATAGAATAAGGAATAGTGTTTAGTCATAAAAGTCACGTGGCCGTCTGCTGTACAAGCTCAAGGTGCTACATCTGCATGACCCTCCTATGGCAGAAGGTGACCTACACCTTGAAATCCTCCTTACCTGCGGCAGGCTTTCAAACATCACCAGCAGCTACTGCTGCACCCTGTTGTAGAGGAGCACAAACACAGTGCTTTTCTGTTCCACATTACAGCTTGGGGCCGCCTCTGTTGCTGTTAGCACACATTCCTAGTTCTGATTCACAGTGGCATCTCTCTCTGCTTCTTATTCATTACCCAAACATCTTGGCTAGCACGGGCCTATTAGTGGCTTTGGCCATTTGGAACAAACGGCGGAATCTTATGGTAAACTCGGAGACACTTTATGGAGGTGTAATATCTTGGTTTTGGTTTCCATTGCATTTTTATAGCATAGAGGCCAAGAACACATCAAAGAAAGCAAATCTGGCAGTGAGCACCAACCCCAAATTCATTACACTCACAATTAGGCTGTTAAGAAGAGATAATAAAAGAAGAAGCAAAACTATATGTCCTCTTCAATTGCTGTTTGTTGAGATATTTTCTTTTCTGTGGTGTGGATGCTTGGGGACATCTGAAGAATCATTTCATTAAAATTCTCATTAAAATTCTGGTTGCATCAAAGAGCTTTGGCCGGTCCATGTGCAAGGCGTATGGCTTTTATGCATCTTCTTTCACTGACCTCTTTTTCACCATTTCACCTCATGATTCTTTCTCTTCTTCATGTAGTTTGTGACCAATTAAATAGCAAGTACATATGAATAAGATGTAGGTTGCTTGCTTCCAAGTGTCAAGGTCAATGTCTTAGGGAGCCGAGATAAAGCATATTGCTTCAGTAGCCTTTGCTTAGGGAACACTGCTGCTGAACTATGGTCAGGATCATTCCTGTGGAAATGGGAGCAGAGCAATAATTACTAAGCTATACACATCAACAAAGAAAATCAACAGCTTGGTTGTAACTTGGGTGTTTGGATGACAAAAAGTTGCATCTCAACAACTCCTGTCAATGGCTTGTTAAAGTGGCAAATCTCTCTTGAATTTTGTACCATTACTTCCCACGCTACTGAGTATGGATGGTAGCAGGAGCAACTGAGGACCTGCACGGCAAAAACATCCATGAAGAAATCTGCTACTGAAGTTAACTACTCGCAGAAATAGTTGTGGATGACTTCATCTTTCTCGCCTGAGGTGTTTAAAAAAATCTATATTTACCAGCATTTTATTTATGGTGCAAACGCCTAAGTAAAGATTTAATCTTTCAGAGAGAGTGAAAGTGTTCTTACAAATAAACAAACAAGAATCTTGTCTTTTAACCAACATTTTTTTCAGTGTTTCTTCATGTCTTGGAGTGAGAAAAATTCCTATGGTTGGTCAGGTAAATGGGGATTTCCTTCTCTCTTGCTTTCCCAAAAAAAGCTTCAGGAAGCTTGTCTTTATTCAAAAGCGTGATAAAACCTGCAAAAACATTCTTGACAGTTCTGTGGATAAGACCCAGGCTATTACCAAATGGGCCTAGCTTTGATGGGTGAAGAACACTAAGAGAAAAGCTACCTGTTCACAGAAAGTACTAAATATCACAATAGAGTCATCATGTCCATCTTCTGGGACCTGCTGGGACGCCCTGAAGTTGGGTATGATAAGGTTGTGGGTAGTCCTTGAGAAGCTTCTCCATGTAAATAGTGTATTCGTATAAGCTCTGTCTTCACTAGTGGATTGGGGCTGCACCTCATCTTCTGGCCTCCTTGCGAGACCATACACCATCTTTGGCTCTTCCTCTTCTCCTGCTTGCATCCTAGATGTAATGAGAAGGAAACCTGTGCATGGGGAGTGAAAGAACTGGGGCCTGCTGCAGCTGTGTCCTCTGTCCTGGATGTCTGTGGTCATCGTGGCCTTAGGGTATGTCCTGTCATGAGCCTGCCATGCAGTTTAGATAAAGCCTTAACACACCCATCTCTGAGTCAAGGGACAGTCTGTTCTTTTTAAATACTGTGACAAAAGCGTCACAGATCCACTGCATGAAACATGTTGGGTAACAGTTTCCTTAGTGGCTGAAGCAACGCACAGAATTTGTTAGATCTTACTCAACAAAGAAAACAAGTGATCTGTTTCTTTCTTTGACATTCCCTCCCTAGCTGTGGCCTTGTTGGCAGGAGCTAGTTTTGTCTTCTCTGGGGATGGTATACGCTGAAGTCTTATTAAATAGCGCATAAAAGCTAAGAAGAGGTGTTATTCCAGGGAAGTTGTAGAATTTCTATTTTTTTCCCCTAATTTATCAGATAATTTCATATGGAGCTACAGCCTTCACCTCTTCCCTGTCATAAGAAGCCCTTAGCTGGTGGCTGGGGATCAAAAGGCTGATCTGAGGTACAGGCCTTCAGCAACACCCAGTGACTAAATTGCTGGGATGCAGTCCTGGGCACCACATTGGCCTGGGAGTCGAGCATTCAGCCTTCCACCCTTGTACCTTGGATTGCAAGGGAAGAGAACCAGAACATATTCTGGATGGGGCCGAGCAATTGCGGGGCTGGACCTTTTGGAGGCTGGACTATAGTCTTGTCACCCAGTCTGGATGTGGCTCCTTGCAGGCCTGCAAGATAGAGCTATTCAGGAAATAGTTTTCCTTCCCCACTCGTTATCATTTTGCTTTGGAAGGCAAAACTTTGTTTGAAAAGCTTTTTTTATAGTTGTTATTATAGAAAACTCTTCCCTATGGAAGAAGACAAAAATATTTCTACAGAAGGTTTTCAACCTTTCTGCCAGGAAGCACCTTCTTTAGACATGCTCGAGTGACCCATCAGCTGGCAAAATGGCTTTCCATTCTCCCTGCTCAGCCTGCGTCACCATTGCTAACAGACAATGCATGCTCAGAGAAGATTTTGTCAGCTGGGTTACAGCAGTGTTGGGAACTAAGAACAACCCCTTATTGGGAAGACATTTCGAAATCAGTGCCTCATATGGTGATAATCGGAAGCTTCCTGATGGACCCATAGGCACGGCTATTCTGCTGCATGTTTCCTTGACGTAGCTGTGCCCACAGTAAGGCAATGAGGTACCAAGGCATCTCCTACTGTGCCAACAACAGCCCAGATTTTAGCCTCAGTAGTGCAATTATTAAGCAGGTGGAAGTCTTGCTTCTTTCCATTTGTAATGTCTATGCTAGAATATTTTATTAATGAAATCACTGATGTTTATTACCTACTAAATGATCTCTCTCTCCAACAATCTCTGAGGGTTATTACCACAAAGACTTGCACAACAGATGTTAAAAGCCATCGGTTTAAATCAACATATACTTTTATTAAAAACAAAACCGAATGTTTTTTTTCTAATCCCTGCATTCCAGTCACTAAAGCTGAGATAATCTTCTGGAGAAGCTAATGGATATAGTTAATAGCTGGGCTGAATTTATAAAGGGCTTGGGGAGAACAAATAGGACAGCAGAGATAACACTGAGCAGGAACAATGAGGGTAATCAGTTGGATTTTACTAGCAGAACTTTAGTTGTGCCAGCCGTTCCATCCATTCGAGATAATGTGCCAGATGATGTTGGATATTTGTATTTATTCTTTGCACTTCTTGTGACTCAGGTTCCCACATTTAAAGTGTTTAAACAACACTGCGAGTGCATGTTTATTACTGGCCATTTCTTACTCCTGTGTTTTGCTACAGAAATCTAGACAGGCTATTGTTTGTGACCAGTTTTTTGTAAGGCAATACTTTTGTAAAGGTAAGCAATGATCTAGTACCTCCAGTCTAAGTCTGTCTGTCTGTTTTTTCCCCACTCACATATAAATGGAGCTTCCAAGAAAATGTTATCTAGATTCAAGTGTCTCTGATGTAGTGGTGACTGTGTAGAATAAGGTTTTTTTTTTAATTACGTGAGTGGGTGAAAAGATTGTGGTCCTGACTGCGTAGAGCCCTGCAGTTTGTGTGGTCACTGAGTTTTAAGGAAATAGCTATACCCTAGCAAATTGAAACAATCACAATTTACAGTGTCAATGGCCTTGTATAATCTGTGCTGATGTTCTTACTGATACAAGATGAGCAAGGCCATCAGAATCATGGTTCTGGACTTGCATTCCAATTTCCACCAAAAAAATAGTTTTCAGTTCAGGCTTATGTATATAAGTTATTCTCTCATAACATCATGTCTGTTATGAGACACACGTCTCATAACAGACAACAACAACAGTTGTCATGTCTCCAGCTGATCTAAACTCCAAAGTCAATTCTAGTATGTAGACTTCAGTGGAAAGTCATGAAATAGATCTTGTGACATTTCATCAGGTACTAGAGAAGGACTTTCTCCAAGAGGTTGGTTTCCTGATGCTTCTTTTTTAACTTGCTATGAGTCATGTCCAGCGTCCTGGATTAGGAATGGTGCCTTTGGCACGTTTCAGTGTAGTTGGTTTGGAAATAACAAAGCCATGGTTTCTGCAAACAGTGTAAACTGAAGAAGTGCAGATCACTCCTTCCTACGGCTTCAGGTTGCCTCAAGTGGTGGCACGGCAAATGCACCTCACAGATGCTGAAACAAGGAGGAAGCATTTTAAAATGAGTGTTCTTCTCACCTTTTGTCCAACCAGCCATTCTTAATGGTCCCAGGCCATGTCTAGGTAGCATTTGCAGTAGGCATCCAGTCTGCCTTCTAAAGGATCCCTTGAATATCTTCCCCTTTCTTAGATGAAATAATAACCAGGAACCTCCCGTTTCCTCTCTTTTCTTTCCATTCTTTAACAGTACAGAGTCTGATGTCACACTCTGAGCAGATAGGCAGTAAGTTCTCCTTGGGATTTTCCTCCCTGGGATAACGCACTGTTATTTTCCGTCTGTTGCATTTCCAGTGGTCTCCCTGCCTTAAGCAATGGCAGTCGGAAGGTCTTTACCCCGTCTCATGGTCTGTGGTATCTGTTGTTTTCTGAATGTTGGAATCTTTGTCCCCATTACATAGCCCCAAATCTGACCTTGTCAGAGACCACACACGGGTGTCTCTGGATGAGAGGGGAATGTATGGAATGTTTTTCAATGAACAGTTTATGAAATTCCTTTCCTATATGTTTCGGAAATTCTTTAAGTTAAAGAGCACAAACATTTCTCCAAGGGAACTAGGATTTGCAGCAGCTCAGAAGCGTAGGCACTTGTTTTTAAAAACAACATTCTTTATGGGGGGGAGGGAGGAGGGGTGAAAAAAATAAGAGAAGAGGAAATGTAAACAAGGAAGCATAATTCCCAGTTCCATATATGTATAGGCAAGCAGAACGGTGCAATAATGCTGAGTGTCTCTGAAGTCTGGCAGCAGGCTCTGGCCTCTTCCTTGTGTTACTGGCCTGGTGTCTGTCATGGCCCATGGGGTCAAGATACAAACAACTTCATCGTGATGCAGTGAGCTGGAGGCCTAAGCACCTCTTGCAATCCATGAGGAGAGCCAGGCAGGAAAGGATAGGAAGCTTTAATGCCAGTGCTAACCGGGCAGCTGACCGAAACAGCAACAGGCAGTGCCGAGACGAGGGGGTGCTTTCAATCTGAAGGCCTCTCCTGAAGAGAAAACACATGTGTTTAGGGTTTGCTTTTCCTCCAAAAATGTTTTATACATTTACATGTTGCAAATCATGAGATCAGGTATTTGGACAAAGCTTGGCGGGAGAGACTAGGTCCAAGAATGCTCTCCAAATCTGTTTTGCGTGTGCTAGAGCTTCACGAGGAGGGAGAAGGAATGCTCCAGCTGGGGCGCCATCTACGAGGTGATGTTGGGTCCTCTCAGGCAGGCAGGAGAGGGAAATGGCCCTGGCTCTGCCTGGGTGTGTGCTCCAAGTGCTGAACGATTGTGTGATAAGGTGGTACCACCTCTTCCTCTGTTTGTGTTTTGGAAGCAAATAGAGTTGCTGATGCACTTTTGAGCCTGATTTTGGTGGACCTGCCAAAGGGGCACCTGGGAAGGGCCGGCTTCTTAGCCGTGCTGGAGGAAGAGGGGAAGTAGATGTGGAGCTACTTATCCAGAAGCAGGCACCTGGGGGCATGGTCCAGAGTAGAATTATTAATTTTGAAAACTCATCAGTTTCCAGGGATTTTGAACCCTTGTTTGAGACTTGCATACCTCAGTCCCGCTTTAAGTGCCTAGGTCCTTTTTTGGATCTGGGCCTAATCTGCTAATTCAACTCCAGCTCGCATGCGTCATCACTGTAAGCCAATATAGAGTTGGCAGGAAATGGCTTTCCTATCCTGTGAATATTTTCAGGATATTTTTATTTAACCAAACCTGGGTTTAAAACTTGGGCCAACTGCCAAAATTTCAAAAAATTTGCAAAATGAAAACCCAACTTTTTTTTTTCTCCTTTGCTATCAATTAAACATTTAATTTCAATGTTGTCTTCTTTTTTTTTTTCTTACATATTTTACTTGTTTAGTACCAGTGTTTTTTTTTATTATTATTATTATTATTGGAATTTAAAACTGGGAGGAGCTTGTTGAAGTCTTTCCCTTTAGGTTTGATGAACTGGCATTTTCTGATCTGAAAAAAAACAACCATTTGCCAATTAGCTACAGCTGTTGGCATCTAGTGGCAGTGGGCTATATTAAATAAGTATGTTGGTGTAGCAGGAAGGACAAAAAACACAACAGCTGGCACACACTAGCTGATCTCAGCAGAGGCACCATCACGTGGACACAGAAAATGAATTTCTTCTTGTTAGGTGTGGTTCCTCTCTTCCTAGGTGAGGGGCACGTACCGTGACTTGTAGTGTCAGTCTATGAAACACGGTGAAGGAGGAGGTTTAGATCAGGGACCTCTCATTACTGCAGGCCATTTCAGCAATAGATCCATAACAGTACAATGTGATTAGTATCATTTAACAATTTGCCTGGAGAAACCCCAATCCCTTTGAAGTTAATAGAGAAAAATGTCTTTGACTTCAGTATGGCCAGGACTTCTCCCATCATATCTAATTTTGAATTTGAATTTTTTTTGTGCCTTCTTTTATGTTGCCCTTTATGCTTGGCACTAGTTCTTCTCTGCTTGGTTCTGATTCAAAGACCATTCAAATCAATTGAAGTCATTCCATCAGCTTCAGTGGGCTTTGGACCAAATCCCTTGCACACAATCTCTATCTCATCTTTCAAGTACTTCCTGCAAAATATACTTCTCTCACAAAGCTCTTAAGTACAGACGATCCTGTGTGCCATTTGTATTGCTTTGTGACAGATTTTCAGCCAGCAAATGTACATGGGTCTATTAAAGAATAAACAAGATTCACCGATTGGGTTTGCTCTGTGTTTGTTCTGTAAGAACACACGAGTAAGAAAATACACTGCTTATTACTACTGAGGATGGATTTACAAATATGATAAATACCATTTAGAAACAGGTCTTGTGTCATAACTCCTTCTCTATCATCTCATGTTCTGTAAGTGATTTGCAGTATCTTTTCATGTAGTTATGAGAAATGCTTTGGAAATAGGAGTGTGGAACCATAATTAAAATGTGGGGGTGTATGTAGTGGTGGGGTGTCTCTTTGGTATTCTCTTGATTGCAGAGGCCCATAAATGAGAGTTATCTAGTATTTTTAAAGCCCAGTAAACAAGCAAAGCCAGACAGAAGTCAGGTCCATATTCTTCCATCTTACCACATGTCATTTTTTTTTAGTGAATAGAGACTGTATGTCATTGTCCATACAATAGTCACGTCTGCCTGCTATAACACTCTTGCACACGCTGTTTGGACTCATTTGGGCTGTTGCCAAAGAATTGTGTTTTTGTTTGTTTGTCCATCCCTTTCATTTTCTGCTCTTTCCTTCTTTTCCCATTCTGTCCATTCTCTGTCTCTTGAACACACATTATTGGTGCCATCTCTTTCTGCTCTCCATCTCTCCTGTTCTCTCTGCTTAGTTGCAGTACTAAAGTAGCATTTACAGGCCCAAGACTGCCTTTTGAGCAGCACAGATGATATACTAATGCAAAATAGCATATAACACTTGCCCTGCAAAGACTAGGAAAGGAGAGAATGTGCATGAGATTCAAAAGGTACATTCAAAGCTGAATGGCAAGTTAAATAAAGAGATAAGCCAAAGACAGTAATAACTTTATTTTCTTGTCACAACAGTTAAATCGCATCACCCTTCTTTCCCAGTTCACTTGTTTTAACATACTCAAGCAAGTTTGCCTTGATATGATCAGTAGAAATATGTTCTTTTCTCTCAGCTCTAGTGTAAATCCTCACCCCTGAAGACCAGCACCTTGCATCTGCATGGTACTTAGACCACATGTACACATCTGGTATTTCTGTCTTTTGCAGCTTGTGATCTAATCAATCAAACTGTAGGCACTGGCATGTGGAATAGGGTGGCCTTCAGAAGCATGAAAGGGCAGGTAAAAATCTACTGGTAGAGATCTTGCAAGATCAAGTTTGTTCCCTACCATCCAAAAGCTAAGCCTGTGGAGTTTTTAAGAGCAGGAAATGCAATCCAAAGATTCTGTTCAGACTTGCCTCTCTCTCTGCAGTCTAATCTGCTTCTGGATCCGGACTTCTGTATCCTGAATAAAAACGATGTCACTGCAGTGTGTCTTTGCTGTGCAGTTGTGAGTGTGGAGAGCAGCGACTCCTGTCCCATTGTTACTGCAGTTTTTCAAACAACAAGAGAAAGAACAGAATGAGACCCTCTGACTGTCCAAAACTAGTGAACAAAACTTCAGTTTAAAACCATCTGTCAAACAGCTGGCTTCAGAAGAAAAACCAACCAAGCAAGAAAGTAGAGGAACTCTGCTTTTTTTTTTTTTTTTCTTTTTTTTCCTTTTTTCATCTGGCTAGGATTAAGTGTGTGTTTTTTTTTTCTCTTCTACATGCATCAACATGCCATTATGGAACTGTATTACTTAATGTGCAGATGAACAAAAATAAGAAAAAAATAGTTAACATTGCTATAGTGAAAACTCAGTAACTGAGTGAGGTAGGAATTGCTCATGGCTCAAGTAGGGGTGAGGACCACAGTGCTGACTTCAAGGCAGGGTGTGGAGTCAACAGTTTTATCTCAGTGAGGGGAATGTAAAACTAGAGATAATCACTTCACAAAGGTGTGAGGGGGAATTTAGACAAGAGTTAGGGAACAGGGAAGGAAGATTTCACTAGCTGATTCAAGGTTTACTTATTACAAAATCATGGGAGTCAGGGCTGGAAAAGAAAACGTTGTATTAAGTCATCTTATCCATTCTCTGCAACCAACTACTGTAGGCTTCCTCCCATGTGCTCTCCCAGCAAGTTTAACCCTTAGAGAATAATGAATGACTACTGCTGAAGTACAAAATTAAAAATAGCTTCTGTTTTTATTTTATTATTATTATTATTTTTTTCTGCCAGGGAAGATGTCTTTCTGGTCTGAGTCGCATGTGACCCTCACAGCCTGCTGAGAGGCCCCAGACAATAGTTGTCTTCCAACCTGAAAAGTGGGTCAAAAAAAAACAGTTTCAGGAAGGCAAGGGTAGGTGATTTAGGATTGGATTTCAAAGACACATGGCCAGAGAAGTTGGTAATCACTTGGGAGTAGAGATTCTCTCTTTCCTTGCTTTAAAAAAAAAAAAAAAAAAAAAAAACCCTCCTTCCTGGCCCCCTACCTGCTTTTGCAAACACTTAGCTAAGATGATGATTTACCAGTTGTTATCTAACTTGGAGCTGGCGGTTTCCTGAGGACAAAGGCCCAGTGCACAATATGACAACAAGGTCTTACATTTAACCGCAGAATCCCTTGACTCTGCAGCGTTCCAGCACAGCAGGCTGGAAAATGTGTTGCAGCTCCATATAAATTCAGAGAGGGGGAAAAAAAAAAGAGAGAGAGAGAAGGAGAAATGTAATGAATTAAATATGGAAATGAATAATACAGTCAAGTACAATCTCTTCTGATTCGTCTTGGTATTCGTTCCCATTTATTTTATGTTGTCTCTACATGGTTGACTTGCAGAGTTGCACAGATTTACCTGTAATGAATGTGAACGTGTTTCCTGAAGATTATCAGAAAGAAAGATGGAGGCTCAGCCATGGAGGAAGAGGATAGGAAGGGCCTGTAGAACCTGGGAAGCTTAAGAAGCAGCATAAAAACAGAGGAAAGCACATAAATTAGCATTTTTTGCTAGGGTAAATGTGAGGACGCACCAACTGGCACTGAAATCAGATTTTAGCAGACCATTTGCTCAACCAAAGTAGAACTCCCATCTTTCAGAACTGCGCCTCTAGGCAGCCGTCATTTTATTGCTTTCAAGAGTGTCACAGATCAAAACTCAGCAGCCTGGGAGGGTTTTTCAGGAGAGCGTGGAGACCCTGTGGTACAGAAGCTACTGAGCCTGTCATAAGAATTATCTATCCTTAGTCTCCATAATGAAATTTAGCAGTTCGATGTAAAGATGTGTATTTTCTCTTTTGTCTTCTCTAATCTGTCATTTCTAATTTTGGACCTCTTTTTCTTTGATCACTGAGTAAGAATATTCTATTATGAACTCTGTATTTTTTCTTCTGGAACAGGTTGCAGAATTTTCCTTAAAAGCTTCTACAAATTATGTTTTATGAAGGGTATTGATCCAAGAGCAGGTTGTCTTTAAGTGATGAATTACTATGCACCAGCTGCTCTAGAGTAACTATCCAAGCACATACTCTTAAACCAAAGCACTGCCATGTAATCATATGTGTCAAAGTGATAAAATGTCCATTCTCATCTGAAACTTGAAATAGTTTGTTTTCATTGCATCTGTAATAGTAAGATATTCACACAGCTAGAAAATTAAATCTGTCCTCAAAGTTAAATTTATCTAATGTCAACCTGAAGTCTGTCTGAATTCTTTTATGTCTCTGGCTGAAAAAGTATTAATTATAAGACATCTCTTCTATGTAAAAGTACCAATATATACAAAATATCATGTCACATTTTGATTAATCTCAGTAGATTAAATGCTTTACTCATGGCTTTGTGATCATTTTATAGCATTAGTTGGAACCCTGTCTGAGACTTCCAACTCCTTCTGGAGTTGGGAATACCAAAACTGGAGATGTTATTCTCCTAATGACTTTAATAATGCCCAACTCAGGCACAAAATCTTCTTCCCTGTTTTTACTTGATAGTTCCTTTTTACACACCTGAAGGTCGCATTAGTCTAACGTGATTGATTTTGATATTCTTATGTCCTTTGCTAAACCTGTGCTTTACAAGTCAGAGGGTTTTTTTGCCTGAATGTAGATCCTTGCTTCAGCCATTAAAATTCAGCCATCTTGCTTGGAGAGGCCAGTTTTCCTTTCAGACTGTCAAGGAAGAGTAGGCCAAGAAGATTCCAAGATTAGATTCTTCTATTATGAGTGAGAGATGAGGAGATTGAATCTCAGCCTTTACTACCACATTTGATAATTTTACCTTTTTACGTGCCTTTTACTGAAAAGGCACATTTTAGATTGTGATAATTCAAGGAGGTAGTCCTTGTATCCCTCTAATGCAGCCTTTCTTCATTCTTTATTATCTTAGCAATCCATATATCATCTGCAATTCCCACTATCACAGATTTTGAATTATCTAGACTGTTGCTAAAAATGTTAAATGTTTTTGGATTGATAACCCGTGTTTAAAGGGTCTCAGTGTCGCTAATAAGGGTCCTATTTATTGTTATGCTTCTCCATTAATAATAGTATGTTGATAACCTGTCACTGAAACATTTTTATAAATGTAATACATTCCTTACTATTTCCATATAGGGCCAATTATTTGTTTCATATTAGGACACCACAAGAAATAAAATTATATGCCGTGGAGCAAAACAAATATACTCCACCAATACTATCACCTTTATCAGACCTTTGTCCAAAGAAAGGCAAAAATCTGTGCTTCTCTTAAGTACCAGAGCAGTTTCACACCTTGATAGGTCTGTTTCTAAGAAACACTGAATTTACTGGAAATTGGGGTTTAGCAGAAGCCCCATCACAAATCCTGGAGTTCATGCTTACTGCCTTTATTCCCATCAAGAGGCACTGGCTGGTGTTTTCCATACTTTCATTTAAAAGAATAAATCACTTTTGTTAATAGGGTACCAGAATGCTTTGAAGTTAAAGACTTCCTCTTTCAATGTCTTGAAAAAATCAGCCCACATTACAGACACTCGTAAGTGTGATCTGCCACCTTTCTCAAATCCATGCTTTACTAGTAAGCTTTACTTACTTTCAGAAATTCAGCTGTATGTTAATCTTACTCTTTAGAGTGATTTTTCAGGGTCAGGAGCAGAATGTTCATTCGCCTTGCAGTATGCATCTGCAGACTGTGTGCAGCATGCCAAGTTCATCCTCTGTTGTCCTCATCCCCAAGTGGATGGGCGGGGGAGCAAGAGAGAAGTGTGCCTTCCAGATAGAAGTTGCATCTCGTTTCCCCCACCATGTATGAAGAACAGAGCATTGGGTTGGCAGTGGATGACATGGGAAGGCAGCTTGCTACCTCTAATCAGAGCCACATGTATTTTACCATCTCCAGAGCCATTACTGTTCTCTGATGTGATACACAGGCTATTTAACAAATCATCTATACATTATACTTCTCATGCGTTGCTCTTGGAACCCACCTTTCTATCTTCTCTGAGTTTGCCTTTCTTGAAGTGTCATGTTTGATTTCTCTTGCTAAGGACCTTGGGGCAGGGACCTGTGACTTTTTCTTTTTTCTTTTTCTTTTTTTTTTTTCTTAATTTTGTAATTGTAGAGGCCAGTAAAATCCTGGACCCCCTTAGCATTGTTTATTATTTATCCAGTGTTAATACTTTTCATTCCAAAAACTCAGTCTGTAGATTTTTAAGAGGGAGCATGGTGTCAATCGCAAAAGTGCACATCGTCACCAGATGGAAATCAATCCATGGCATCACAGTAAGAGTCCACATGGTAGCACTTGTCAGTAATTCCCTTCTAGTCTGTCAGCACAGTATTCCATCATACAAACAGGAGGGGCATGCTGTCGATTTGTATATTTGAACCTCTCTGGGGACGCTACTAATATAAAAACCATTGCCACCAAAGGCTTCTTCTGTACTTAACAAAAGGAAATACATTTCTTTCTTGAGTGTGGGGAGAAGATCTGGATTCATAATGCTGAGCAGTGCTCTTGATTTTCTGTGGCTAGCAATGCTGTAAGAACTAGCGGCAACTGTGATAACAGACTCCTGCCCTCAAAAGCTGGCCTAGGACCAGGTTCTCAGTTCACGCTGGTAGTTATACACATTGTTAATACTGCATCAGCAAATAGAGGCACCAAAGCAATGGAACCATGTCGTCCACTCTTTGGACCTCTAGGCCTTGCCTGGAGCCTCTTGGCTTCACCAGAGGGAGAACAAATAACAGCACAAAGTGCCCCAGTCAGTCATGACAAAGACAGAAGTGCCTAGCCACTGCGGTCATACAATAAATGGGAAATGCCTTCTTTATGCTCCTTGGGGTGTTCCATGACTGCAGTAGAGCCACACGCAACTCATTAGTCAGCCATCTTATTAGCCCACTGCCAGTGGGAGCTCTCCACAAGGTGGCAATGTAACACCACACATTACATCATCTGCTTTGGCAGATGTTCCCTGGTTGGAGCTTCTCTCATCCCAAGAGTGATCCCCTCAAGCACTTGCACCCCTTCCGGGTGGAAATGCAACCCTTGCTCAGGCTGAGGTGAAGGCACCCAGTCTGTCAGTGTAATACCAAGTCCCCAGATGCAGACTACAGTCCAGCTACATGTCTTCACCACTCCTGGTTGCCCACAGAAAAGGACCAGATTCCATGTCTGCATGGAATCACCAGGCCTGGAGAATGTTGGTAGAGCTCTTTAGATAAAATGGCAGCATTTCAAGAGAAGGAATCAGGTAGGTTAGCAATACAAAATAGTTTCTTCTCCAACAGCTAATCCAGCTGTAGTACGTGGGACATCCGTGAGGCACAACATCACTTTGACATGAATAAAGGCACCAAAGGCTGCCCTAGATTATACATACTTCCTATTGATTTCAGAGGAGCCAGGAAATATATTAGCTGAAAATGAGATGTGGTCATCAATACGTTGCTTTTGTCTGTTTAAATGTACCAGCAATAACACAAGAACAGATGATAGATAAATGACATTAGCTTCCTTCTACAATACAGGCCAGGATTTTGTGAATTATCCCAGATTTCAGTACCTCCCCTACGGCTTCTGTTCTGTCTCTTACAATAAAGATTTGCTTGCCAACTTCTTTGAACAGGGGAAACAAGCCAAGTCAGTCCTGGAAGGGGCTGAGCTGTGTTTGTGTGATGTTTTGGGAAGCCCTCTTTTGATATGTGCTAATGAACTTTGTTCTCCTGAAGTCTCTTTATCTTGACGGGGGGTCTTTGCTTGCCATTTAGTAGATTTTCTGAAAGAGTTCCTCAAGGAATCTAAGTCGGTTAAGGGCAGAATTGGGAAGGATTCTTTAGCAGCTCTTCACCCATTCAGAGAAGGGAATCTATGTAATGCTGAAGTATGCTGTGGTCCTGATGAAGTTGTGCCATCTTCTGAAGTACCAGGTATTGGTCATGGCTAGAAACGGGAGAACAGATTAGATGGATCCAATGAACTGATCTGGTGTGGCAGGCTTTAAACTCTTTGAAGCCTACAAGGGCATTTCCAAACCACAAATTATTTCCAGAAATTGGGAAACAAGAGGAGGGAAACAAGAGGAAGGAAAGCTTGCACATGGCAAGCTTGACAGAGAAGAAAAATCCTTTGCAATGAAGTCATTGGACAGAAAGTAAACTGCCCACAAGCCCTTTTACCAGAACAGTTTGGATCAAGAGACCTATGAATAGGAGAATTATACGTAACATGCAGTAGATGAACCGTTTGGGCAATAACAAGGTTTTGTCTGTGGGAAGGTGTCAGACCTTCCATTGAAACCTTTGAGTTCGTGGTCAGTCACAGAGAAGACTGGTGCATGTGGTCCCTGTTCCAGAGCCAGGTTAAAGGAAAGGTGGAACTTTTCATAGAAAATAGTTAAAGCTTTGCTTTATCAGGCTAGCTGTTCGCTAAACTTTGCTTAACTTGTGCAATGATTCCTGACTACTCCACGTGGCCTTCACCTTTGAATACTATTGATTAACTAGTACCTCGTTTGGCATATGATCTGCGTTCCTCTTTCTCCTCTCTATCTAATGGAGTTGGTTATTTTAACCCTTTGACTGGGAACTTACTCATTTAGTTGGTGAATGGTGCCTCTTTTGCAAAGCTTAATGCTGGGTGGTAAGTGCGGGAGGCTGAAGACCCTGGGAATGCAAAACAAAATATTGCTAAGGCTGTGAACTCTGTGTGTCACAGTAGCATCTCGTAGGCGTACTGTAGCTAGGCAGGGGCATGCTGTGCAAGGCGCAGGACCAGCACGTAGCGAGAGGACTGCTCCTGCCCTAAAGAACTTGCAGCCTGAATAGAAAACACAAAGAATGGGAGGAAAACTAGAGGCACAAAGAAAAGAGATGACTTGGCCAAGACTGGGCAGTAAATCAGTGGCAGAACTTCGAAGAGAACCCAACTCCCATGAGTCCTAATCTAGTGACCTTTCTAGTGGGGCGGGCTGCCTCTGGCTTTTCACTGAAGTGTGCAAACCACTGGCTTTTGATTTGCAAATAGATTAGAGCATGCCATGTTGTATGCCAAAAACTTCAGCACAAAGTTACTTGCCTACTGGTGTCTTGTAGTGTTCCAGAATGCACGGAGAATTACTACTAGGTAGAAAACGAAAAATGAATGTAAACTTAAATTTCTGAAGAGCAAGAAATATAAAGATTCATGCTGGACTTCCCAAATAACCTTAACTCTGCCTTCTTCCAGTATTGACACTGTGTGTACACATACACACTAAATCTCATAGAAGACTCTGGAAATAAAGCATTGAAGGCAATCTTGTAAAAACTAACTATAATCTATCTGAGCATATCCTATCAAGAGAGATGGAACAGACAGCAGTATATTCTCTTAAACTTTCCATATATCCAATTTCTATAGGTTCATAGTCGTTAGGCCAGAAAGACATAGACATAGGACCTCATCTGTATCAGCCTTCAGTTACGAATGTATTAAACCAAATACTTTGAGATTATCCACAGCATCTTAGACAACGGCACAAGTTTAAATCTTTTGTGTGGTAATTTGAGACAGCAAGGCTATTGTTCGTTTGTTTTCTGGGGGGTCTTGGCTCCGTTCCTTCCCTCCTGTATCACCACAAAGTTGGCTTGCTAACCTCAGCATACTCTAGAGATGGGATGCCTTTTGGGATGCTGAAGCATGCTGGTTTGGGCATGCTGATGAACTGAAAACAGTCCATCTATAAACAGAAAGTGATGCTTAGTTTTATCTATAGTAGAGCTTAGACTCCTGTAATATCTGGACAAATTTAATCAGGTGCCCCTTTGACTGACGTGAAAATGAGTCTGGTAATGAAGCAAAGTGGTTACGATTTAGACAGCATGTTGATTGAAGTTGTATACTTCTACAAGAGCCGGTATTCCTCTAAGATTGGGGTTGAAAAATCTATTTGTATGTAGTTTCCTACTTCTTGCATAAATATAGAAAGTTTCTCTCTTCAGACCTTGTAATCCCCCCCCTCTTCTGTCTATAAGGTGGTCACAGCTCAACTTTCCTTACAAGGGGAAATCAATATATGGCTTTACTAATGATGCTTTTCACTGAGGGAATAGCGAGGTAGGGTCTGTAGACCCTGTAGTAGGCTGAACAGACTTTTGCAGCACCCACTCGCTTAAGTCAGGGCTGAGAATGTGGAAAATCTACTTTTTCCTTCTGCAGCACACCTAACTTGGGTTTCCCAGTAAACGAGTTGCTTGGGGAGAACAGAGGCTCATGTGTAACTTAAAAACATTTGATATTAGAACTAGGTGAAATGTTCGTGGAGACATTATTAGATGTCTCTTCCCTTTAGGTGCTGAGATACTTTGAGGAATTCATGAGGAATTTTACCCACTGAGTGACACTTAATCAAATCATTCCTCCAGACAACCCAGAGTAATAGCTACTTGAGTGCAAATATTATTCAATGATTTTGACTGGATGTGGAAAATTTTATGTCCTTCTCTTGCTTGGATGAGGGTTGCTGTTTTATCTTTCTTAAAAAGAAGAAATGACCAGTAAGGGAGAGGAAATAATGTACAATGGATGGCAATCACAATTTATTTGTGTAATGAACAATGTCTTTGCCATGTTTTTGCATCACTGGGACTAAAATCCAGATGCCAAAGGGAAAGTGAGAGAAAGGGGACACCCATGCTGCTTACACATCTGGAATTGGCCCATCTGGTCCTCATCCCTTGGACCTCAGGACTTTTCAGTCAGACCATGCTTTTATTGTATCTGTCCCACAGCAATGCAGTATCTCTATCTTGTGGTAGGAACTGAGGCACGGGCTAGCCGAAAGGCCTTGCCCAGTGGTTAGCTGAAGTCAGGCTCCAAGGCTTGTCTATCATTTTCTTCACTGCCACTGGGCACATTTTCCTAGTGATGCTTTTGGAAGGAGGGGGTTACCTAGCATTGTCCTGATTCCTCTAAGGGACCTAATACCCATCTTTACTTGCTCTCTCTACTGCTAATTTCCAGAAGCTAGAGATATGTCCATGCCCTTTTCTTTATATTCTTCTCTACATAACCAACTACTAGCTATTGTCAGATCCAAAGTACTACAGTACTTGGACATTTGGTCTTATGTAATGTGGCATTTATGTTCTTATGAGGTTTTGGAGCTTTCCTGTTTTTCATTGTGGTCTCTACTGAGCAGGCAACATGTAAAATGACCCCAGTAAATTTGGCATTTTTGCCAAATGTCTCTCTCGAGCACTTTCTCCTCCATGCAATCCTGCCTCCAGTGGGATCAGCAATTGACTGAGCTCTCCATCACCACTCAAAAATTCTTTACTAGGTGTATGGTATTTCAAATCATCAGAAGGCCACGAGGCCAACTGGTATAAATCAGAATTGTGCAAGACTTTGATTCTGATTATTTTTTAATAGCCAGACAGAGCTGTTACAATCCCAGAATTTTCTCTTCCATGTACAATAGGCCTTAGCATTTTTCCTACCAAGTGTTGCTTTGATCCTAGCTGCTTGTGGTTGTGTTGGAGGAGGCGTGCGGACACCTCCTCGGAAGAGGCCAGGAGGTGGGCATATGTTGCTGGCGAGGGAGAGGCACATGCAGTAGAGCTAGGGTGGTACAGCAATGGCCTGTCAACTGCCATGCGGTTTTCAGAGTGTCTCCCTCTATTTGTGGCAGAAGATGTCAGGGCCAATGAATCCTGGAAGCTTTAGTGATTCCTCTGTGCAAGTCTGGATACATTCCGCTTCTGTTTGCCAGCTCTGCTGAAGGAGGAATGACTGCCACACCACTGTCCCATCCCTCAGGAGCTATTTGGCAACCTCCCCGTTGCATCAACACTGCAGATGGCTAGTGCACTCTCTGCAGACCATTTTCCTTTGCTCAACCCTTCTGCCCCAAATGGATCAATACTTAGAATTCACAGAGTGACGGATATACTGCTGAACTGAACATGGATGAAAATGCTGGAAAGCTGGTAGCAATTTCTAGAAAGCAGTGCTACTTACTCCCCCTGGCAAAGTGTAGTGTGGCCACCCTCAGGGCAAGGACCATGTCTCTTGGCTCTGCACCATCCTCTAAGCATCCTGCAGGCTGCCAGCGCTGCTCCTGGTGGCTGCTTTGTGCCATGTAGCATTATAAATAGGGAGTATAAGTACCTCAAGGGAGGCAGTGAGGAGGATGGTGCTGGCCTCTTTTCACTGGTGGCCACCGACCAAACTAGAGGAAACGGCCACAAACTGAAGCATCACAGGAACTTAAGGAAAAATTTCTTGACAGTGAGGGTGACAGAGCACTGGAACGGGCAGCCCAGAGAGGTTGTGGAGTCTCCTTCTCTGGAGATCTTCAAAACCCGCTTGGACGCAGTCCTGTGCCACGTGCTCTAGGTGACCCTGCGTGTGCAGGGGGGTCGGACTAGATGAACTCTAGAGGTCCCTTCCAACCTTAAGCATTCTATGATTCTATGTCCCCTTGCTGAAGGAGATGTTCTGCAGCAGAACCCGCCACATTCAGCAGAAGCAGGGCAAATCCCCTTGCTGACATGAGCAATTTTGCTTGGGTTCAGGTCAGACCCTCACTCTTCCCTCCTCAATCCTGCTGGATCCAGCAGCGCTTGGGCTTCTCAACGCTCAGATTCAACCAGCTTCAGGGGCAAGAAGTTTAGTTCAGTGCACTACTCACCTTAAAAAGTATAGCAGAAGATGAAGTCTTTGTTAGAAATGGTTGAGGGTTTTCTTCAGTGTGTTTCTTTTTTCTTTTTTTTCCTCCTTTGTGCCACACCAGGCAAATACATTTAAACTGAAATTGTTTGTGGGAAAGGGGATGGTTCTAGCAGATTTTCCAGCTGATGAAAAGGTTACATGACTTCTAAAGCCTTTTTTTTTTATGATTAGAGGTTTGGGGCTTTTTTTGCACTGAAATAAAATTTCATGTTTAAATTTAACTTATTTTTCAATAGAAAAGAGACTAAATAAAAAGATCCAAATCAAATATCTGAGAATTATTTCTATCTGCACCAATCTTTTTTTTTTTTTTTTTTTTTTTGCCTAGTGGTCAGTGAACATTTTCAAGATTTCCTTCCAGTTTTCTTTCTGATGTGGAGAGGAATGTTGTTTGAAATTTCAAAAACTTTTATGGGAAAGGGAAAGTTGTTCCTGCCAAGCTATGGCTAGAATATGTCTTAAGACACTGACAGTTGAGAGCTGTGGTCTGATTTACCAGGGAAGGTTTTCTTCTGCTGTCAGGCCCCAGCATGGCCTCTGAGGAGCGAATCACAGGGAGCTATTCCTGACAGCTTCCACCTGCACCACCTCTTAAACCGCTATAAAAGTGCACTATATTTTGGAGGCCGTGATGTGTGGGGAGGTTCAAGCCAGCCAGGAGGGTCTGTAAACAGAATTCTGCGAGAGGGGCGTCAATGAAGAAGAAAAATGACATGTAAGAAAGGATTGGGCAATAAGAGCTGACGAATGAGTCAGTGTAAAGGTCTGCACGGGGCAATCGCCTGTGGCCTGCAGCGATCGCGTGGAGAGGCTTGGGGATGAGCGCCCGGCCAGCGCCGGACTCACCACTTGGACACTTCTGGAGCCAGAGCTGCACCTTTGTGTTTAAAGACGCAGCTAGACGATGCCAACAGGCAATGTAAGTTTAGATTAAAATGTCACACTTGTAATTTCTTCAAATTCAACTGAAAATGCTCACTGGAGTTGCAGGGAAAGTTCATATGTTGTCACAGTTGTTAAAGGATTCTTCTTCTTCCCTATTTCAGGTTACCCCAGCCTTGTGTTTCAGGCCCACCCCACCCGCTCTGCATTGATCAAAAATTGAGTTTGCAAGTAACCTCTCTACCAGCCTCAACATAAAAATCACCCCAAATTGCAGCTTTTAATAATTTGTTTAATCATTTATTTATATGAGTAGAGAAATTGTGGTGTATTTGTCCCTGAAAATCATCCATTGCTCCTTTTCTTCTGTGTATAAATTTCCCAGGTGCATCCTGCCCTTTACAGCCTCCTACAAGTGAGTGGCCAGCACATACTCAGCGGAGAGGGTTTAGGTTCTGAATGACCCCAGCCAAGTGCAGAAATGATGTCGTAAACAGCCATACTCCATATGGCAGCACTTCGAAGCCCTCTAAGTAGAGGCGAATATTACGATCGGCTTTAATACAACACGGAAATGAGAAATTGCTCTCTGCTGGGGAAGCTGAGCATCCTCTTACCAGGGAGATGGGGAGAGATCAGTGATAGGCACCTTACAGGATTTTCTATTCCAGGCAGTTTGCCTGTTTGAGGTGAAGCTCTTTAGTAATCTCTAACTGCAAGCATTAATAAATCTCTGTTCAGGCTGGTTTAAGTTCTGGCCAGGTAAATCTGAGGCAGACAATAACCGCTTCTTGGTCACAGACGGCACTCTCTGAACCAGCCGGTGGAAATTACCCAAGTCTGCCCTGGAATAAGAAGCCAGGGGGATGTGGACCTTTGACCTTCCTTCAGACCTCCAGTGTTTGGGAAGATTGGGGTCTTTTTTTCTCTTTTTTTTACACGGCACTGCAGTCTTTCAGTCGGAAGGACTCGGTGTTTTCCCACCTCGCGCTGGGCGGCAGGGCTACCTTTGGCGTGGGGGGAGCACCCGCTTGGCAAACATGCTGGTTTCATTAGCCCGTCTCCTCCCCTCGCCTCCTGAAGGACGTCTTCATTAGGAGCCCTCCATGTGTGGAAATCAGCTTATGCTCGAGACAATATGCGAAAACCCCCTCGAAGGGTTTTATGAGAGGTCACACACTGGAGGCTGCCTGTCAATGGGCACCCGGGGGGAGCCAGGCCACCCGCCTCCCTCCCCGGGCCTGCCCTTTGATTCCTCCCCCCGAGTGGCAAATGCCTCCGCTTCAATAGATGCAATTTCCAATTGTCTCCCCGCGCTTTGGAAGCTTCTCTATCACACCCTGAACAAATATGCTTTTTTTTTTTTCTTTTTCTTTTTCTTTTTTTTTTCTTTTTTTCTTTTGCTACTTGTTCTTCTGCACTCGCTGCTGAGTAATCGCTTCTTTCCTCACTGCCACGGTTCTGCTCTAATCAAGGACAGACTCTTGTGAAAATAGGTTGGACTTTTTTTTTTTTTTTTTTCTCCTCCCTCTGTGTATGTGTTTTCTTAATAACTTCCTAGAACCAGTGGATTTGGCTGGCCCTCGGGTCTCTCCTGGTACAGCAGGGTTAAAGGGAGAGCTGGGTGGCCTATTTGCTCTCGGCTTTAACCATTTCATCATTTGCAGGGGAAATGCTTTCCCGAGCTCGCCTTTGTGAAGGGGGCTCTCTTTTGGTGCAGGAGGTGGACTGAGACGGATAGAAACCCAGCCCTCAGCCTCTGTCAGGCTCAGGTCACGCTGCCCACCATGCTGCTGGGTCCTGTGGTCCTAAACCTATAGGAGTTGATCCTCAGAGATGTCCGTGGCATCCTGTTGGACGCGGAGCGCTCAGCCCTTGCTGAGGATGATGCGAATGGAAATCTGTGGCGTTTCATGTGGTTTCCCAATCCTTTCCTGGGCTCATACCTGGATGTTAACACATTTCTTCCAATCTGAGACTGATAAAGAATTTCCTCATTAAGAAAATGAACTTCCTTGGGCTGTTCTTGCTCCATCCCCTTCCAGTGGCTGCGGAAAGGACCATTTCTCACCTTCTCAGCAGGTCTCCGGGCTTTTGGCAGGGCGAGAAGCAGCCACCCTTTTTGCCAAAGGTTAAATCTTGCAAAACCTGAGGAGGGCACTAGAGAAGTGCCGAAATGTTGAGACAGGGCTAGAGAGTGATTGCATGTGGCTGCCATCTGCAGAGCCCCCAGTTTCTGGTGCTGGGTTTTTCCTCTAAGGGTGATGTGAAGTGAAAAAAAAGAAAAATAGTCCTCAGCTTATTTTTCGTCCTGAGGATTGGCTAAGGTCTTATCAACACTTGCCTTCCCATTCAAGTTGAGTACTGAACCTTCCCATGTACGCATTGGGTGTATGTGTGTATAAAAATATATGGCTGTATAATTAGAACCAGCCAAGAATATTTGGCTGAAATGGTAGTGGAGGGGGGATTTAGGAGATGTCCAAATATACTGATTCATTGGAGCCAGAACTCTTCATGGGAAGTGTCAGATTTGATGAATTTCCCATTTTCAAAAAAATAAAATAAAGGTTTCAATGTATTTTAAACATTCCAATGCAGCTTTGTTAAACCATCACCTCCCAGCTTCTTTTTTTTTCCCGCTCACAGAGGTTTTTGAGATCATTTTGAACAAAGATTTGAAGTGTGGCCAATGTCCTAAACTGGCTGAACAGCATCAGCCACTCTTGGGCTCCCATTCCCCCAGGAAAAGCTTCCTGAAATTCTCCCGTGGATGCATCAACTTTAGCCAAACAGTGCTATGTGAGGCAGTAGCCACCCTCACGAAAACACTTCTGTCACCCGATACTTTAATGACTTCCCATGCCCAAGATACATCTAACATCCTGCATTATATCAGCACTTTGGTTGAGTGTCTTAAATGATCTTTTCCTGCTCTCCATGTTTCCTCCATCTTTTTATTTTCCCAGAAAGGCTCCGTTGATGTTCTTCTATCAAAACCTCAGCTGATGGGTCACAGGGTGCTGAGGGGCTTCCTGCACGTGCCACAGCAACGGTGATGTCAGGGGGTGGCCAAATTTGCAACAGGCAAGAGAAGCAGTTCCTGGTATATGTGGGAAACCACGCAGGTCAGAGAGGCTTTGGGGACACAGGACCCACCTGTCTGTAGTATCTAAGCAGTTGATTAGAGCTGCCTCCATGAGGAGGGTTGGCTGGGGAGCCGCGTGGGTGGTGCCTTTGCCCAGACTATTATTCATGCTTGCCTAGGTAGAAAGCCCTTGCGCCTGAGCCCAGATTCTCCAAGGTTTGGCTTGAGCGAGGAATCAAATGCCTAAACACCCCTGAGGATCTCAGCCTTAGTCACTGTATCCACAGCCAGCTTTAAATCCACACTGGTGAGCTTATAAATGCTTCTTTATAAGATTTTGAGTTGGAATCTGAATCCGATAGGGTTTGTCCTTCTCGTGCTCCCTCCTCCATATGGAAGCGTGCATGGGGTCAGAGTGCCAGCCCTGGGGCCATGGGCCACCCCTCAGCGCTCGTAGACCAGGACGTGTAGCCTGTGTTAGCAGAGCAGGTAGTGGCCACTGCCCAAGCAAGCAGGGTGATGCGCTGCTCTGTGAGAAGGGCTCTCGCTCCTCCTTGGAGCCCTTTAGCAAAATGTTCATGTGAATTGCAGTTTTGGGAGTGTTTGAGTAGGGCACTGTGGATTCCGCAAACTGGAAGTTGACAGTGTAAGCTAAAACCTATCCAAAAGATGATCTAAATTAAGAAAATGTATAAATATATGTACATATATGTATATTTTGACATATTTAAACATGTAAATTTTTCTCATCCCAGTGTTACCACATCTTGAGGGTAATATGTAGTTACTAGTGTTACTGCATCTGGGGTGAGAGCTGGGGAGAAAAGATCCATTCCTGGTTTCAGTCCTTGCTTTGAGACTTGAGTAGCAGAGACCTGCACCAGCTTTGGGGACCTGTAGAAGGGATATGAAACATTGTTGTCCAAACTCTTGGGATTTTGGAAAACAGTAAGTTACGCAAGAGCTGATGTTCACAAGACTTCCCCCTCTTTCCTAGCCACTGTCAGATACAAGGTACCGCATTAAATGCAACTTCAGATTTGATGCAGCTTGAATATTTATGCTTTATTTTTTTCCCTTTGTCCCATCCAAGCCCCCTCAAAGTGTATCTACCTCTCCTTGTTCCTTTACATTACACTGCAAATGAGAATCATTTTGGATATGTTGTTAAATAACAGCAAAAAGAAATACAAGCAAACATGATAAACGCACTGTTAAAGGGAGTTTATACTGTAAGATATTCAAATGTTAATAGAGTACTTTTAAGTGCTGATAACACTTCCCCAAACTTTGGGGTGTTTCGAATCAATATTTGAATTTTTCTCATCTTACGTAGTTACAAACTCAAGTCTAAACCCACGCAGAGGTCAAAGGATTTGGTCTGGGACTATCCAAATTTAAAAGCACATCAAAGTACGATGGTGCTGGGAAGCCTTCCCATGAGAGTGGCTGTCTGAAACCCAAGAAATTGTTTGTGTGAACCCCAGCAGAGCAGAACTTACCCCCGCGCCTCAGAGGCAGCTGTGATACTTCCAAGGGAGCCCGACCATGTAACTTCTTGTGACACAGCCGCCAGGGTAGGCTCTGTGCAGATACCAGCCCTGCAATGCCAGCTAATTGTGGTTCCATACAACTTCCACAAAACAATATCAGCCCTTGACCTACTTTTTGTGTCAAATTCTCTCTAAACAAAACCTTTTTGACTGTTATTTGTCTTGTTTCTTCTCTGTTTTCCTGCTTGCTTTCTATGCCATGTCTCTGTGTGTGCATTTAAGGTCTATACTGTTTTTACGGCTATTTTCTTGTAAATATGTTTTTTGGCTGCAACCCACCTGTTAAAACATCGAAAGCATGCTTGATTGGCAAGTCTCTGCAGCAGGAAAATTGACTGCACGCTACTTTTCTCTTTTTGCTTTTTTCTCCAGAGATCCTCTTGGAGTCTCTTGTACTCTGAGTCAATGCTTAGGACTGGCCAGTCCCTGTAGTCGTTTAAAAGAGCTTTAAGGAAGCCCCACTGTCATCTAAGGTCCTGGGAAGCCTGGAGTAGTGCAGCACTGAGTTGCGTTACGCGCTGTGGTGAGACTGTGCATGAGAGCTCTCATGCAAGTTTTGCAGGGGAGGTGGCCAGGGCATGGACGTATGTGCACAGCTTTGCCAGCTGCACACACGCAGCTGAGCCAGGCGTGCTTGCTCTGACTCTACCAGTCCTCACTGCTCTGGAGTAGGCAGGGGTGCAGGAGAGCATCTCCCAAGTCAGTGGATGAACCAGCTTCCAGCAGGTCAGCCCTCCGCATGAGCGGCATGTTGTTAAGCTGCCTCTCATTTATTCACCTGCCTCTTTCTCTCCCCACCCTCTCCCAGCCTGATTTTCCTCTGAAAAGACTTCCCCGTGGCCGCCTCTGCAATGCCTGCGTGTGTTGTTCCTGCTGTTGAGATCTAGACGTTCACCTCGCTGCATAGGGGTGGGCTAGGGGGCCGAGTTTGCCCGAAGGGCATTGCTTTGTACCAGATGTGTTGAATTTGTCATTCTGGTTCTCTCAGAGCAGCCCCCTGCTTCCTCTTGACCTTGCTGTAATTTAGATTCTCAGTCTTTTGCCAGTCCCTGGAGCTGATTTATTCTCCTGATGTTTAATGTTGGATTTGCCTCTCTGGAGGAAGGTTATAGCCACCTTGGAAATATTTACAGAGCAAAACTTCTCTTTTTTTTTCTTGCTCCTTGAGAGCAAAATAGCGTTCTGGTATGTGGCTAGCCTGCAGTTCCCCAGCTAGCAAATTCTCTACTGGTCAGGTCTCAATGTGAGCATTTGCATTCTGTCATTAAGGCTTTAAAGATCTTGCCAGCCATTGGTTTGGCATCAAGTCATTCTCAGCAGGACTAGTTGCCTGTATCCTGTCTTTAGCTAATGCTCTGTCAACCACAGGGAGAACTTCAGCCAACAAGATCTCTATCAGCCTTTCAAGGACCAGCAGTTCTGCCATGTGGACTGGAGTCTTGCACTCTGGCTTGATCTATTTATTAAAGAGCTTTGCCAATCAGTAGACCTTGTCAAAAAAAATGTTTCCCCTTCTCCTCTCCCTCCTCCCTGGAAAATGTTGATGTGAATGACAAAATGTTTTGGTTGACTTTTTCCGTGGAAATTTACAGGTTCCATTGGAAAATGAAAGGTGTATTTTCCGTTGTTGAAGATCTTTCACTCTATGGCGTTTATAAAAGGAAAATAATTGAGCAATTTCAAGGAAAGGCCTACATCTCTGTAAATATCTGGATTTCACTGAATATTGAGTTTTTCAGCAAACTCACTCTCTGCTTGTATTCACTAGGTACTGAATGCTTTTCTTATTGCTAAGGTGCTGAAAACTGTCCTGTGAGGTACACTGCAATCTCCTTATTTCCTGGACAGTACTCACTACCTCCCTGGTCAGGACTCAGTGTTGGTTAGTTGCTGCAAAATTCATTTGTTGCTCTGTTAAGTCATCTCAGATTATTATTGCTGCTTCTGTTCTCTCGTCTGCTTTCCTTTTCCCACTTCTTTGTAGTTTAGGAAAACTACTACTTTTTTGATGGTATCTTCTGGCTATCTGATCATCTGGATGGCCTTCAAGAATGATTTTAGAAGGTGTGTTATTTATTTGGAAGATGGGTGAAATTGCACCCATGGGTGAAATGCTTTAAATTCTTCTCAGCAAAGATCTTAATATAGCTGTCATTTTCTTCTTCCAGTGTAGACTCTGCCATGGTCATGTAAGCCATGACTGGAGTGTCTACTCTTTTGTGTGACTTTCCCAGAGTTTCCTGATGTATGGAACCAGATAACAGTGTCACTTGTAAGCTACAACCCCTTTTCTACAGCATACTATGATGGGAATTGTTGGGAGTGTTTCTAGAGAGGGAAATATCTAAAGGACTCTAGCTTGGAAGCCCATCTAAGAGAGGTCAGAAAGGGATGGGTTTTGTGAAAGGGAGAAGTCACTGAGCCAATGCCGGAATGGGGGCACAGGGAGCCCTCCTAGCTGCTTAGGACCTTGGCTCTGTGCACAGACAGAGCCAAGAACCACTCCTTGTCTGAAGCGGCGGAACCGACAGAAATACTGTCCTGCCCATTACACAGATGAGAAACGGATGCGTTTCTCTTGCTCCTGGGATACGTAGAAATCTCTGGCAAAGTCAAAAAATTAACCCGGGTCTCTAATGTTGCATTTTAGCCACAAGATCATCCTTTCTTGCTCATTCAAATGCATCTTGTCCTCCCCCACCAAATCCTTGCCCTCTGTTACTTTCTGGTTGTAAATATACACAGGAGCATGTCTTTGTTTTAATCCAGGCCATGGTATTCCTTATTTTTAGACCAAAAAGTGGGGCATTGCATTGCATCCAGCTCATTAGGCACTGCTCTGCTGTGCAAGCATGTGGGAAGGTGGAGTGAGGGTTGATCAGATAAAGCCTGGAAATGCTCCATTAGTGGGACGTGCTCATGAAGCCATTGGGATCACAGGAATTAAGCTTTAAAATATTCTGAGCAAATATTGTCCTAGCCCAGTTCTGAGAATTGCCTTTGTGTGTGTGTGTGTGTGCGCGCGTGTGTGGTGTGTGCGTTAGCCAGATGCTCTGGCTCAGCCTCCTTGAACTTGGCAATGAGCTCCTCTCAGAAACTTCGACCTGTGGCATCAGCACCTAGTAGCTTCCTCTGGACTGATCCCTGGCTTGGTTGGCGGATGTCAGTCATTTAATAGAACAGACTCTTTGGGAAGAGCTGCCGTGTTAGGAGAAAGCTTTGGAAACGAAGAGCCTTGCCCTTACCTGTTGGCTTGAGAGTCACATCTCTCCCTCTTCTGGACAGTTTGTGTGTTTTCCTCCTGAAGTGCAAACCCCCAAGAAACAAACTACCTCTTTCCTGCTGCTTCCTGGCTATATTTACTGTGTGATTTGTTCACCAATTGCTTTCTTGTTGTCCCTAGAGGGTCTTCCATCAACTGTCTCCTGGTCTTCAGGTACGTGGTTGAGTCTCTTAAAAGTGGCTTGACTCCAAAAAACTTATCACAAAGCCAGTATGGAGGGAAGAGGGGGTAGGTGATACTCCTGCTCTTCACCTGCTTTATTTTAGGTCCATTAGACCTGCTAGTGGAAGGAGAACTGGAGGGATACCGAATTCCCCCTGAAGTAGTAAAAAGAGTCGGGGAGAAGTGACAGGCACAAGGAATGACAGCGTAGCCTGTGTCAGCATCCAGAAGCCTTGTTCAACTTGAAATGATAGTGTAGTGTTAGATAATTTAAAATAAGAAGGTAAGAAGTTCAACCAGCCTTGATCAGATTTGAAAAGAAAGGTTTTTTTTTTTTTTCCACAGAGGATTTAGTTACTTTCAGGTTTTGTCCTAACTGAAGAGAAGATCCTTCTGATTTTGAGTGAGTCCAAATTTTGGACCTGAGTTTTTCTTGGTTTCTGTCCACAGTGGCATTTGGTGGAAATATTTTGCCCTAGGATTGAAGAACTCTATTAGTGCACTCTAACCATTGTCATTCAGTTTGGCTCCTCTCACAAAAGGCTCACTCACCCATGAGGAAACCAGGAATAGTGCCATGTAGCTAACATGCCCGATCACATAACGCACAGAATGAGTAAAACATGTTGTTAATTAGGGAGAAGAATGATTTTGTGGGTAGGGCACTGGTCTGGGATGTGAGATCTGGGTTTTCATCTCTGTTCTCTGCAAGCTTTGTCTGTAGCCACAGACAGATGATCTACATTCATTCTCGTTAGTCAGTCCTACTGCCCTTACTGTCATGGCAATGAATGTCAAGATGCCATCACTACTGATTAAATGCAGCAGGTCTAGGCAGAGCCCCTGTCTGGTGATGAAGGTGACTTGATACCAGGTATCAGTTCCTCAAAAGCAGGAAAATGTGTATCTCTCTCCTTTTAGACTTTCTATTGCATTATCCATGCCTTAGGAGGAGTTGGAAAGAGCATGGTGTTCGGGAGTCTGCAGGTGGCTCACAAGCCAAAGGGGCTGGTGAGACACAAGACTTGATGGACTTGAGAGTTAATATGACTAAATTCAGCAAGGGTTAGGTAAGGCCAGAGAATTTTATTTTTGAAACGATGCAGAGAGAGAAGGAAGATGGGAAGAAGGGAACAGCTGTAAGGACATTTTTGTTGCCGACTGGTCCAAAGGAATGTGTATAAACACCTTTAAAGGTATTTTCCCGAGCATGCTAAGTATATTTACTGCCTGCTCTAATTGATCCTGCCTCAAGTTAGCCAGGACGAAGAGTTCCTATGGGAAGTATGCTTCACTAACTCAAATCCTCCGAAGACCGGTGTTCGCAGCAAGCCTGTGTTAATGATTGCCCCCGCGTTGTCCTTTCTTACAGCCTCTCGCAGGCACGTGCAGAGGGCGCGTGGATTCAGCCACGTCAGAAAGGCTCTACCGCTGGGTTTACTTTTTCTCCAGGCACCAGCAGGACTTGTCTTCCACCAACACTTGCTCCGGCAGCATGACAGTAAATGGCTCCTTTCCTTCCAGGGATGGCCAATTTGTGTGGCAGGAGCATAGGTTATTTGAATTTGTTCCCCATCTCAGCTGTGAGCTCCCTCACTCAACCTGCATGAGTCACAGGCAGCGTGGCCCCTCTACTTGCTGCTATGGACAGGGGCTGTATTTTCCAGTGTTTCAAGCCCAGTGCAGGCACCAGCAGTTACAGGTATTTTTGCATGTGCACATGCACGCGCAAAGTGTGCAGTCCCAGAGTAGCTGAGGTGGCCACTTTTTCTGAGCGTTCAGGGCACGTAGTAATCAAAAGAAGAAGAAAATAAACCATTAAAAACATCAAATAGTTTCTCATTGCAAAATGTCATTTTGATGGAACTGACATTTCTGGCAAAGCCAGGATAAATTTCAGTGTTTTGTTTTGTTTGTTTAAAAAAATACAGAAAATGTCCAAATATGTAATATTGACATTTTCAGAACCAAATGTTTTGACGCTTTATGCTAGAGAATCTCTTTAATTCCGAATCAAGTTTTTCATACTTGAAACTGTTAAAAAGAGAACAAATGAAAAAAAAAGTTTTAAATTCTTCTAAAGGATTTCAGGGGGTGGTTCGAGAGTTTTAGCTTTCTGCTCTGACTTGAAAGATTTAACTAAAATAAAGAGAAAACAAAATGTGCTCCTTTGGAATACAAGTGTTACCCAATTGGCTATAGCAGTTAGTTCTGAACATGTTTCCAAGTAGTCCCGCCTGTGGTCGGGTACCCTGCGGGCCGCCTGCAGGCTCCTGCCAGCGGAGCCATGCGTGTGCCTGCAAAAAGCGCTGCTGGCTGCCCTGCACAAGGAGCCTCGAGGCGTAGGCGGGCAACAACCCAGGTTGCCACATCGTGGCCTTTAGCGAGATGAAGTGAAAATTGAATCAAACGCTGTTGGACTTGTTAAGAGCCGTCCTCCTTGAAATAGCTCAGAGGCAAGAGGAGCTGTGGGAGAGGAGGGAGGGATTTGGGCATACAAGATCAGTGCTACTGGGGAAATGCAGCAGTCCAGGGACGAGGCCCAGAACCAGGGCTCTTGAGGTGGTGCTGCTGACAATGTCCGTGGCGATTTGGTAGTTCAGCCTCCTTGAGGGCCGTGTTCTCCCCTGTGCGAAGCGCCGCAGGTACTGCTGCACTTCTGCCCTGGGATGCAAAGAGCATCACAAGTGCAGCCTGGTGCCTGGCATCGCATTGCTCATTGCTGAACAGTGAGGCCTGCAGAAAGTGTTCGTATGCAGCACTGCTACCGTGTGGTTCTCCATAGCCAGTTATACCGCTTTGGCCATGCAGAGAGAGCCGGGAACGAGCGTCAGCCTGAGCTGCAGGCTTGTGTTTGGTCTGTCCTCATCTCAGCGAGTTGGGGTTTGGAGACTCCAGCGAGGTTTGTTTTGTGGAGGTGCTGAGCCCTGTGGTTGTCCCTTTCTCCCTCTGTCACTTGCCCTCATTACTGTTCCTTCAGACATCTCATTCCCTTCAGCATTACCTTCCCATGTTCCTCCCTCCCCACCAAGTTCTGTCAGGCCAGCCTTTGTCATTTCGGTCAGGGCCAGCAGGACCCGGTGGCCCAGAGCCCTCCCTGTGTGCCCGTCATTCAACAGAAGGTGTTGAAAAAGGGGAGTTGGGAAAGTTGCCTAGAGCCGCTGAATGGAATCAGGCAAAGGAGAGATGAAAACCTTGTAACGTCAGCACCCAAAGGAGACCAAGTCACTACCCGCAATGAAGTTTTACCTCAGGCCTGAGGGATTCAGTGGGTAGAGCACTGGATAGACACCATAAGTGAATGACACACACATAGGCCTGCACTGCTTTCCAGGAGCCATTTGAATTCCTTGTGGTAGAAAGCTGCTAATCTTAGTGTCAAAGGTGCCCTGTTTGCTCCAAAGGACCATACAAGAGGGAGAGGTTCTCAAGAGGCCATATTTTAAACCATTGTTGCCTGATCACCTCCATCCTGCCTTACCAAAGCCTTGAGAAAATCCACCTCTGTTCCCTTTCACTCCTTTTTCCCTTGGCCCATCCTGACTCACATTACTCTCACACACTTCGCACGTTTTCACAACCCCCTTTAGCATTTGCCCCCCATCTGTACCCCTTCTGGCCCTGCCTCGCTGCAGCCGTGTGCCCCTGCCAGCCCTGACTCCACCCTTTCCCTCAGTGTCCCAGTTAGGAAATGAAGAGGTAACTACGTGCCAGAGAGTACCTTCTTATCTAGTCACAGTATGTTCCCCTAAGGGAATTTTTGGCCTGGGATTGTGTGTGTGTGTGTGTTTTTATATGCTTTATTTTTATCACAGAAAGGATAGACAGTACATTATGTCTTCAGTCCAGGAGGTTACACATGAGATAAGAGACAGGCAGATATACTACAACTGCTCCAACCCTTGGAGTTATGTTCCTGGGATAGACAACACTGGGAATGTAGCAGGTAAATTGCTTCCAACCCCCCACATTCAAGCGGTTGATTTGTGTCAACAAATCTAGATCTAGGTGGAGATTTCAATGTTAATGTTCTGGCAACCAGAGAATAAAGTCCATGGTGCTCCCTCACCCTGTACCGCACTCATATCTTTGTGTTCCTCCTAACCTCCCCTCGTGCCCCATGTCTCCTTCCTATCTGCTCTTCCTTGTGCTTTATTCTCACCTCTATCTTTCCATCTTTGATTTGAAAACACTGTGGCTCAGCAATCGCGTTGCGCTCTTTGCAATTCAGTCCCCCTTTCCCTCAGGCAAGGAGTGATTGGATAACTCTCTGCAGTGCCACACACGGTATGGCATTATAAATAAAAAAAAAACTGTAGTGGTAATAAGGATAATAGGCTCAAACTGAAGCCAAGCATACAGCTAGAGTCAAAGAGGAATGGGTGTGTGCCTAGGAAACAGTGGTGTTAACAACTTTATGGCAGCAAACACAAACAAAAGTTGGGAAAGGCAATTAAAAAAAAAAGTTTTAGCATTAACAAGTAGGATTATAACTGTTTTACCTGTGCTGCTTGTGGAAGTTTCTTGCATCTTTCTTGAATTATCTGGGCTAGTTTGTTTTGGAGACAGGATACTAAATTTTGATGGATTAAGAGTAAGCCACAGTATGCTAATTCCTTTTTTCCTAAGTAAAATAATGGTGTTCTTGCCTCTGAGTCATGATTCCGTGGCAGGCTCCAGCAAGTGGGCAGAGTCCAGTCCACCAGCATGTCTGCATCACCTTCTCCCACCAAGCTTCGGGAAGCCTGGGCAGTTAAATGAAGCCATCTCTAGACTTGCAAGGGAGGTGTTGCAGAGTCACTGACTCATTCCATGACTTTGTGCCCTCCCCTCACCCCACAAAGCCTACATCTCATGTCATGAGATTAACAACATGTTGAAGCATCACTGTGCTGTGATGGGGATGGTGGTGTGGAGTTTATTTTCTCATGAGAAACAGATAAAGTTGGTACCAGATACTACCCAACACCAAAGCTAAATTAGTAAATTTATTATTCTTTTAAATCTGATAGATGTGGCAGGGATTCTTCCAGGTTTTGATCCAAAGCTTAGCAAAGCCAGTGACCTCTGTATCAGTCTGACAATGAGCAATTGTGGTTCTACTGCCCTGACATCCATCAAATGCAATGATTAAGTGACTTGACTGGCATGGCAGAGATAAAAGTCATTGCAACTCAACATTGTCATAAGATTGATGTCTCCCACTTAGAAAATATTGTTTTAACTTAGGCTCTAGTTTTTGGGTGTTCCTATGATACTCTTACCATAGCGTCTGCTTGCTTTACAAATATTACACAAACTTTAATGGTGATCCCTCTGTGCCCCCCCCTGCAAATTCCACATGAATCACTCTAGTGTTTATCACTAGTAGTAATGTGGAATCTTTGTTTTCTCTTTCCTATGCTGCAGAGTTTTTGATGAGGAATTTTGTGGGTGCTGGGGCTTCAGTCAGGAATGTCCAAGTAGTTCTTTAAGAATTCTTCTTGCACATATGCACTAGGGGTATGCATTACTTACCTGGCTTTTCCAGGAATCCATCTGTCCTGTGGGATCAGATGTCAGTCTTCCCAGCATTTCCATGTCCACACTGTAGCTCAGCTCCCTGCTCTTTGGCAGGCTTGCCTCCCTGCTCTACATTTAAAAGGGCTCCCTAATGCAAAGTATCGTCTGAGGGAGATCAGTGTGACCTCAAGTTACCCAGGACAAAAATTCATATTTTGGAAGAGACTGAATCTGGAAAATCTTAGCCCAAAGGTGTTCGTTAGAAATTAGAGTGAATGAATCAAAAGTGTCTGGAGGAAAACCATGGCTGGTTTGACCAAAAGTTGCAGTAATAATTTATCATTTCAGCGCATCCGTACTGATCCAAAATAGGAGGCAAGTTGTATACCTTAAAATCCTGCCTCTGTAGCTATGTGGTAGAGGATCTCTACCATGTTCTCTCACGTCCTTGGCAGAAAATGCTTTTCTGCCAACAGCTGCACAGCGAGTTCCAAGGCTGCAGTTTCCCTTATGGGTCTTTCCTCCTGCCCTAGACTAACCACTCAAACTCCACCTGCCCTCTCAGAAAATGTCCCTAGCCCTAGTCTGCTCCTGGGAGTTTGTGGACACTCTCAAGGGAACAGGAAGGAGAACGATTCCTGCCTGACCATACTGAGATAGAATAAAATCCAAAATGGTCTTCCCACCCCAAGGCGATCAACTCTGAATGACTGAGGTCCTGTGAAGTGGTCATAGTGAAAGTAGGGCTTTGTGTGCACAAGGAGCAGAAATGCTGTCTGGGCTGGCTAGTTCTTGGGACATTTCTCTGGTGCTCTGGAAGTGCTTGTGATTCAGCTGGTTTGCAGTGGAGGTGCAGGAGGTAGATGAGGCTGTCATCCAGACTCAGGTCTCTGATTCTTCTTTTCTGCCAAATCCCTGACTGCCTCGACTTTTCACCTGCCTTCTCTGTGGCTAATCCTCAGCTCAGGCACATGTGGACTTTCTAGGTATAAATGAAGTGCTCAGCAACAACGCCCTCAGCAATTAGACGCTGTCAAATAGCCTCGAGCCAGGTCAGTGCTCTCCCGAGCTGCCCCTTTGGCCACAAGTGTGCCGACTTCCCTACAGCCCTCCCACGTGTCCTGGCCGGCCCGTTGCGGTGTCAGAGCAGGTTCCCTGCGGCCAGCTCCGGCCCGTGCTGCGCTCCGCGGCATGCTCGCCCTCTGCGCAGCCTGGGGAACCTGCGCTGAGGTTAAGGCATTTCGCATTCCCCCTCCTTTTCTTGGAAGCTCCAGGACTGCCGAGGCTGATGCATTTTTGAGGCAGAGTATCTCATCGTGATTTTGGGAACAGGTTGGTTTGCCTGCCTCCAGTTTTTGTCATTTTGTTTCTTTCTTTCTTTCTTTTTTTTTTTTCTCCATTTCCCAGCTGCTTTCTGCAGCCTGACTTCAGCTGCTCAGTGAAGACTCTCAGCTTTCCAAGCAGGAATCTGTGTCTCCCTGTGCTCGCAATGGGGCTGGGGCTCTAGTCAGACCTCACGTATGCAAGCGATAATTAAAAATTGCCCTTTCAATTAAGAGAGCTCATGCACTCGGTGAGAACAAGCATCAGAAAGCTGCATAAAGCAGAGGCACGGTTCCGTAGCAAGTAATCAAGAAAGAACCTCATGGTTTAGGGTACAACTCATTGTATTCGGAGAGAGAGGATAAACAAGCAAGCGGAGAGGTCACTGCTGGCGGGCTCGGCTGTGCCTGCGTTTGCACTGACCAATTCTGTGGCTGCCGTACGGGCATGTTTGCCAGCGCAGCGCCTCATCCTTGCACAACCCGCAGGGCGAGAGGTGCTGCATTCACGCGCTGGGTGCGCGTGCCGGGGACAAGAGGTGAAGCTGTGCTGTGGGTACCAGAGAGCCCAGGAGGTGGCAGGGCTCCCTGCGGTGCAGCTCCTCCAACCTCTGCTCCCAGGGCTGGTCCTCCCTACAAAGCCCGGGAGTTCTCTGCAGAGCTGCCGGGTGCTCTCCCTGCTGGGGCAGCAGCCAGGCTAGAGGAAGCACTTTCGCTCTAGCTAAGCTGTTCTGGAAAATTGTTTTCTTTTTGTCCTCATTCTAATTTTAAACCTCAGAGAAAATGCAGAACACGCTGCCCCGAACACACACACATGCACAAGTTTGAAGTCCGGTGGGCTAAGATAGGTCTGGCATTGCAGGGACTGTACAAACGGCAGCAGGGGAGGGAAGAGGAGCTGAACAGCTCCATCTTTCCACTAGCTGCCCAAGGGTTTTGGTATTCTGCATCTGTCTGACCCTCGCTATTGCCAGTGATGTCTGTGGAAGCTGGGGCTGAGCAGCACTTACATGTTTTAGCCTCATCTCTCTGTTCACTCCATTTGGTTAATTCCTTGATTTTTAAATGCATTTGCTGACCTTGCAGTAATGAAAGGCAAACCAAAGAGCATTGGTGTGACCTACAGTCTGGGACTTCTGATGACTGGTTAAGATTTTATGGTCAGAATTCAAGATTTTGGGAATTTTCCTTGGAAAAATGTTGATGAGCTTGCACGCAATAGGAGTAGCGTATTTTGCCTATGCACCCTTTTTAACAATACAGGCAATGATATTGCATAATTGATGGTGTTCTTTGCACTTTGTCCCAGGCCCTTATTTTCATCATCTCCTTCCTCTTATCCCCAAAACACCTGAATTGCTCCTTCATTCACCTACATATCTAGGTGGAAAAGTATATGAGTAAGTTGGACCTTGAAAATCGGGCCTTTTGGGTTTAATATGTTTCCACGATGAGGCAAGACGCTGGCTCTGGTCGAAGGTAGATGCTTCCAAAGGGACTATCATCTCTCGTACCTCCCCAATGTCTGCTTGGAGTCTGGATGAGGAATAGACACTGTACTTGCAGCAGTGTCTAAAATACATTCAGTGCGCAAAAACTTCTATGTTCCCTGAGCATTCTTAAAATAGATTTTTCCATCATTTGGGGTCGCATGCAGAACCCTTGCTGATGAGGTCTGGGAATCTGCTGGTAATGTGCTCATTAGAAGAATTTTTTTTTTACAGTGGCCTTCAACGCTCATGAGTTTTGAGCTCTTTCTAAAACTCACACTAAGCTTCTGATATCAAAGTAACAAGAAAGAGACCCTGACACCTTGGTAGATCGCATTTGTCCCCTAAAAGCAATCCTCGGTCTAATATCCCCGCTAGCCCTCTTCTCTCAATGTGATGTCAAAGCAAAAATCAATACCCTGCCCACCCCAGAATCTCCTGAAATTTGGAGCTGAGTGGAACAGATGTGGATGTGTTTTTACCTATCTATCCCAGGAATGTGTCCGACCGTCTCTACTAGTTTGCATGTACGCAGGCAAAGAGTCCTCAGCAGTGACGTACGCTGAGAAGAAATGTGGCTGTTGGCAGTGTGGGGAATGCTAAGGATGCCATAACAGGAAGTAAGGAGACATAACACATCCAAGTGGGGTAACTGAGGCAGGCCCAGCAGGGATGCTATTAAATTACCCTGTGGGATTTGGCTGAGACACCAGGGCTTGCTGAGCTGAATCTCTCCTCAGAAGGAGGAAACAGTTGGAACTGGTTTTGCTGTTTTTATGTTGTTTATCAGATAGGGCCAATGGCAGCAACAAACATTGTGGTTTGGGGAAAGTGGTATTTCAGCACATTCCCTGGCTTCTTCTCAGTGGCCTGAAGAGGGAGAAAGGGCGAAGGAAGGTTTCTCTGGGTGCACTGGCATTTGTTGTGTCTGACGGGTAGGAGATGGAGCCACCCAGTGAGTTTCCCCAGCAAGTCCGGCACTCAGTAACATGGGCCATGGCCAACAATGTCAGCATGTACATTTTACTTTGCATATGCTCCCAAATGTAACGCAAAACCTGTCTCTTTTGGCTGCGAAATGGGCCCAAGTCCACTGAGTTCCTTCCATAGAGACCCAGGGATGATGATGAGGTGTCACAAGCGGCACCTGTAGAGTCAGCCCAAGATACTATTGACTGAAATTTGTGTGTTGAAGCAAATTTGTGCAAGCTACAGGGCCCTTGTTTGAGCTAATTCTTTAAAGTGGTCAGGAATTTCCCTTTTTTAAAAAACCTGCAAATGCTAATTATTGCAAAGCAAAATTGTCTGCAAGAAAAGATGAGTTTCAGTGTCAGGGAATGTAAATAGGTTCTTGTCAGTTGTTTCAGCTTTGGAGAATCTTGTGCCAAAGATATTTTAGATTACAGAGCGAACTTGAAGTAAAAAGAGATGAAACAGAATTTAAATTTTAAAAGTGGAATCTCTTACTGTTTATTTTGACACAAAATCGATGGCACAATTTGGAAGAAACTTCTTTGAGAGTTTAGGCTGCCCAGTGAAACTGAGATAAAATGGATGATGAGAGGTAAATACTGAAATGCGACATTTTGTTTCTGTTGATGTGTTCTGGACTTACTTGCAATAATTCAGGTTTTGGTAAAGCTTTCAAAGTTCTGACTTTGTCCTGATTTGGGAAAAAAAAAAAAAAAAGTGTTATTCTGAAAATTTTCATAGGATTGGAAGACACAGCTTCCTACTTACTCTACTGATAACTCACCATGCAATAAGTAGGTTTCTTCATAGCAATTTGTACACTGAGACAGGGTAAGAAACATACGGGATCAGGACTGCAGCTCCTCTTGTCTAATATCCAACTCTTACAGAGATTGGCAGTGCTGCAAGTCTTGCATGCTATCTGAGCAAGAAGTAAGGATTCTTCCAGTCCTCTATGTAATTCAGAAGTCAGGATGTTTACCTAAAAGTTTCCAGACTATACGGACCGTGTCAGAGCTTTGAACTCTGCTGGAATTTCTGAGGTGGCTGAATGTGGGTGTCAGTTCACCTCTGCGCAAAGGGTTTAGGTGGATCTCCATTCATATTCCTGTGCTTATCCTTCCTCCTTTTGAGTTGTCACCTCCCCTAAAGATGCTGAAGTCAGGATTCAGCTGGAAACTTTGCTGTTAGAAGAACAAAACTGCCCCGCAGTTCCCTCTTTTAGCATTGCATGAACTTGGGAGTGCTGACTTTAGCGGAAACTTGTTTTTGCCAGTGCTCAAAGCTGCTTTAATGTTACTGAAGGTCCACCAGGGCAGCAGACCTGAACTTGCTAACATCATTTCTCTGACTTTTGACTCCTCCTCCCAAAATGCCATTTTCAACTGCTAACCCCAGAAGAACTCCTCAGCTGCTCCCCACTCACCCGCATGCTGCTGACAAGTGTGAGATATTTTTCTTTTAGATAACTGAATTTAGATAACTGTCTGCTTCTGATATTATATAGCAATTATCAAGTTAGACACAATCCAGAAAGGTATTGTAGTCTTTCTGGCGGTGAGCAAATGTGATCTTGCTTTGGGTGGCAGTGGGAAGAAATGGAAAAGCAAGTTAACATCACCATTGCCCAAATACCATGAAGCAGAGCCTGGAAGACTCCTTGATCCAAAGCAAACACTTTCCTCTGTGCCCCCATGGAGTTGGCAAGCAGGGATGCCTCTAAGCCATGCAGCTTTTCAGCTGAGAGCTCCTGCACAAGAAAGCCAAGAGACTCTAAAAGTTGGGGCTCAAAACATGGCCACAGGGAAAATGACTCTCCTTTGGCTCATTAACTCCTGGAAAGACTTTAGCCAGGCTAGTTTCCAAACAAAAAATCAAAAAGCCTACTCAGTGGCGCTGCGACAAGCAGCAGACTGGTAAGGTATAACCAGAGGACTTAGCTACCTTCCTAACCATTGTCCACCCTTATTAATGGTTAAACGTGCTTTCTTCAATTTCTTGCTGTTTCTAGCCAATTCAAACCTTCAAAGTGGGAGGGAGAGTGAAGAAGGGAGGGAAAACAACTCCAAAGATCTCCTTGTATCCTATTTAAAACTGCCCCTCGGGTTACCTCAATGTGGCATTAGCTTTTGTGTTAAGAGATATGAATTTAGATGTGAATTCAGAAGGATATGAAAGAGCAAGACCCACAGCCTTGTCTTGAAGGAGGTGATGTAAATGGGTATTTTTGTCTTAACACCAATCCTTACTATCTCAGAGCCTCAGTTTTCAGCTTATTTATCCTCACAGTTTCCTGAGGTCTTCTTAGAAACTGGAGTCTGTCTTGCCCACAAAACTAGCCCAGCCAAGCTTGCCCAAGTTGAGCCTGAGGGTAGCTGAGCACTCAAACAGGTTGTCCAGAGAGGTTGTGAAGCCTCCATCCTTAGTGATATATAAAACTGGACTTGCGCCTGAGCAACGGTCTCTAGGGATCCCTTCATACCCCAACTATTCTGTGATTCTGTGAAAGCCACGCAATGAACTGGTGGTGGAAGAGAAGATTGAGTGGAGATTTTCACATCATGCCCATCCTGACTACGGTGCCACAATTCTGCTAACGTGTCTTGCAGTTTGCCATCAAGGCCTTCCAGCACACCCTACATCTCTTTGAATGTGGTCCTTGGTCACCTGCTGGTCTTCTAGCACATGTGAAAGGAAGCTGTGCCAGCCACACATCCCCAGAGATGTGCTCTCAGAGCTCCTGCTGAGCCAGCGATTGCCGACCTTTGCTGTGCACCCAGCAGGCCCCCCTGCACAGCCCAGCTGGCATCACTGGAGCTTCATATCATGGGGTCACCAGGATCTCTGAGCAGGTAACTCTGCCCACAGGCCTATGCCCCTGCTTGGCTGCTGAAGTCTCAATTCTTTACTGAACTGAAACTACGGAGAGTGAAAGATTTGCTAAACCAAGTCTTGTGAGCTTTTTTTTGTTTGTTTTCTTCCTGTTACAGTCAGATGCTTAGTTAGGATTAAGCTCAGTCTACTGCCTCACTGTCCCTTCTGGCTAATAATCCTAACGTTATATTTGAACTAGGTATGTGTGAACCTGCTCAGATAGAATTAAGACTCATATCCAACCTTCACCTGAAACTTGGACCAAACTACACTTGACCCTTCTTTCAAGTTTGAAAAGTTCAGTCAACATTTTCTTCAACTTTCACATTCCTCTGTCCTCTTTGGGATTTGACTGGAGGTAAAGGCACTGAAATACCCTGAGGAATGCTGCCTTGCAGTATTTCTAACCTTGCTGAAACCAGCCTTTCTGATTCTAGTTAACTCTTAGTATTTCCAGGCCAAAGAAACACTGTACAAGGTTCAAACAGATATCCCGGCCAGACTCTTCAAATGCTGTAATTCACAAGTAATAAGTCAAAAATCTCCCTGCCTACTTCAGTGGCAGCAAACCCATTGACACTGACAGAACTTTTGGGACTAGCATTTCTTATTGTTTTGTCTACACCAAGAGGCTGAATGTTCATATTTCACATAAACCAAACATTAACAGAGCTTTTGGCATGGAATGAAGAGATTAGTTAATGGAATTAAAGACCTTCAGGGGCTAAACTAGAATTAGACCAAAACAGTTCAGGTACATTCAGGTCTGATCTCAGGAAAAGAAATGCCATCACACACGTCGGGACCAGCATTTCTAGCAGTGTTCTGTGAATTTTTCAAACAGCTTTGTGGGTTTTGTCTTTCTTTTTTCCCTTATGGTCAAAACATCAAATTATAAAACCTTGAGCTTTTTCTAGGATTAAGTTTTATTTTGTTTTCCCAAATTTTATTTTGTTTTAATCCTTGAAAAAAATGTTGGGATTTTGGCATCAAGTTTTCAGAGGGGAAGAAATGTCACTATTTAAATAGGCTGGAATGACCAGTTTCTGCCAGTTTTCACTGGCTGCATTTGGCAGCAGCCAACACTTTTGCCATGAACTTTGCTGGAGGTGAGGTGATGTAGAGCACTTGTGGTGGTTCCTCTGTAAGACGTGGTCTCAATAATCTGACTACAAGGACAACCCTGAGGTTTTCTGTGAGTCTGTTCCTAAACTGCTCTGCTGCTTAATTATCTTCATGCTGTCTTTTTCTTTTCTTCTCTTTCTGCTCTTTTATCGGGCAAGCAGTCTGATTCACGTGAAGTAGTTCAGTGAGAAGATGGGCTATAGGAATGCTCCAGCATGAAGAGACCCATCACAGAGCATAAATTGGAACTCCTGATTTGACTTTCCTATTCAGCCCCAGTTTACTGCCCTCTCCTACCGCAGCCTCCAGCCCTCTCTCCACACCATGTCAATAAAAGATCAAATCAACTAAAGTCTCATAAAAGAAAATAAGAAAGCAGATGCATGTAAGGTTTATACCAACATCCTGTGCTCTAAAGGAATAAGGGAAGTACTGGCTGATACCTTTTCTGTGGTGAGACACGTACATCTGGATGGATACTGTGCAGAGCAGGACCCTTGTCTTTGTGAAGCATCTGGCAGAGCAGGACTCTTGTCTTTGTGAAGCTGAAAAGGTTAGTTACTGGATATGAAAGCAGCAATGCCACCAGTGCAATTGAAATAGCCCTGTGTGCAACAGCTCAGCCCCAGGCGAAGAACAAGCAAATCCCCAAGGATGCCTCTTTGCTTCCTCACTGGCTGCTTCTGATTCTTGGCTGCAAGAGGGTGCATCCTGAGGTGATCTTCGCCCTAAGAGCAGCAGCTTCCCCTCTGACTTCCTACACACTCTGAAACCAAATCAAAACTGTCCTGTTGCCAGGTTGTACTCTCAGAAGGTGCCTCATCTCCACTTTGTTGGCTTGTTGAGGTGGATTTTTGAGCCTGCATCACAAACGGAGCAGTTTGTTCCTTTTCTCATTTCATCTTATCTAATTGCTCTTTATTCCCTTTCTGCTTGAGCGGTCTTCTCTCCCTATCACTGCCCTGCCTAGGCCAGTTGCCAGCACCTCCAGTTTGGCCATAGTGCCCAGTGTGTTGTGGGAGGGGAGCTCATCTCTTAGCCGTGTTGTCATAAGTGGCGTAGGGCAGCACCTTTCATCCTGCAGATACCTCCCAGACTGAAAATCTCACTGTCTCTATCTACAAATCAGTGACCCCAAGCAATGCTCTTTCTTGACTGCTACCTCTGACCAGACTATGGGCTAATTTAACTAGTAAAGAATTTTTCTAACATTACTAACATGAAGAAACAAAGACTGAACAAACCAAAATATAGCAAGTGCCCAATTGCCTCTTTATCTGGCTGTGTTTTATTTGCACAAGCTAGAGAACTTCATGGTGCCAGGAGGAATGTGATAGAAGTTCTTTGTCTAATAAATTATTTTGGTCCAGTCTTCCCTAGGGAGAGAAGGCGTTAGACCAGGAGCTGGCAGGCATGGGTTCTCCTCTGAGCTCTGGCACTGACCTGCTGAGTGACCTTGGACAACTCACTTCACCTCCCCTGAGCTTCTGTTTCCCCTCCTATCCTTTGTCTGCCTTATTTATTTAGACTGTCAACTCCTAGAGAAAGGAATTCGGTCTCTGTGGCTGTTTGCAGATTGCATAGCATGATGGGAGTCCAATCAGATGTGCTCCTGGGAGGCACTACAGTAAAATTAATAATCATGATAAAAACTAGCATTTAATAAACAATTGTTTATAAGTTCTTAACCATTAACACTGAATTAAGTGCCATATTTGAATTACCAAGACATTAGTGTCAATTCAGAGCACTTGCCCAGGGGCAGTGACTTGTTTTCTTCTTTTCCATGGCCACTCTGAAGGTCCTGTCTACCAGCCCCATGGATTCTGGCATCTTTTCCACTGCCCAGCAGCTGTACAGTGGGAGGAATGGGAAGCATCTGCCAGAGAAAGGGAGAGTTTGTTAGAGGTAATGAAGAAGGCTCCATTCGGGTTCCTCCCCCTCTTGAACATCTGGCCAGATAACAGTTCTTCCGAGAAAGATTTAAAGAGCAGGGGAGGCCTCCTGGAAAGGGCAGAGAAACACTGGGCTCAGAGACGGTTCAGAGATGCGAGGCAGAAAGGCTCAGAAATGACAAGTAGGATAACACAGCCCATCATCTATAGGTCCTTGGGGGAGGGATAAAGCCAAGGGCAGCAAAAAGCAGAGGGGCTGATTCTGTCCTGGTGGAAAGAGGCAAGTCTCAATCACAGAGGGAAGAGTCCTGTCTTCTAAAGGCACAAGGCTGAGAGTGTCGAGCAGGGAATGTGATGGCCAACTCTGGGTTACTGCCAGCTTTGTAGAAAGGGAGGCTGCTGAGTATCTGTTGGGAGGGAAGCATGAAGGAATAGTGCTGGGATCATGCTATAATGCTGATGGTTGGGAATCTGGGGATATGCAGACAGGTTGGTGTGTACCTCAGGTCATGGGGTAGACCTCTGTCTCTCCACTGCCTATAGAGGGAGCATGAACAAATAGTTCATGCACAATGTTGCCTCTAGGTGGCTAAATATAGGTGAGATGAGTCTAGCTGTAAGGCCAGATACTCAACTGGCACTTTCAGGTGACTGTTGCTGGCTTGAAGTCCATTAAACCATATGGATGATACCAAAAGGCATAATAAGAAATTTGTCATTGACTTTTTGCAGCTGTGGAGAAGACCCCATTCTTTCCCATTCCTTTGACCTCTGCACTGCAATAGCTATATCAGTTCTGTCACTATTTATTAGTGTGCTGTTCCCACCATGTGTGACCTGCTGTGAGCATGTAAGGACATCAGGATATGACAAGAAAGGCATCACTTGCACTACAGGCCTTTCCTCAGCAAGAACTAAGGGCAGATTGTTTCTATAATGCGCTACAGGCCACTTTCAAAAAGCGGAAAACCAGCTACCCTTCTGTCTGTGGCTAGCAGCTGGGAGCTTCCACTCGTGCATTCAGCTGCTTTTAAGGTCTTGAAAGAGACTTGAATATGTCACATGGACCTGGTTGTTTTACTCTGTGGAGGGGTCCAGTCTTGACAGGACTGGAGGGCACGCACTGCCTGTTGTTGGGGGAAAAAACTAAAAAAAACATTAAGCAATCCACTAGAGGCCAATGTAGGATCGCTGCATCCGGTGTTTTTCTCCAGTGCCTTGCCCTTTTCCATCTCAAACATGGGGGCTTTGCATGGCTCCGCTTGCAAAAACCCTGTCCCGTGTGGGCCTGGCAGGCTGGCTAGTATGTGAGGAGGCTGGCTTATCTCATTGGGTCCTCCTAGGGGGCTGAGGTGCTTTTACTCTCCACAGCTGAAAAAACATTTGCAGAGGCAACTTAGAGCCATCCTTTCAAGAGACTTGGAGAGATGCTTTGAGGCCACTTTTTTTTCTGTCATGTAAAAGCAAGAGCAGCCAGGAGGGTGAGTCGGTTATGCCAAGCACAGTGATGTCTCTGCGGCACTGGTGTAGTCTTGGTATAGTCTTTCCCACCCCGACAAAACCTGGCAGTGGGGAGAGGCTCCTTGCTATCTTCAAAATGCATCATGTAGCATGAGGCAAGCACAGGCTTTTGGCAGGACTGCCCAGAAGCAGAGAGTCCACCTGTCCTGAATTTCTTTCTCCCAGCTCTGGGACTGCACTTCCACTGGAGTTCAAGGAATTTTGGGAGCGGGAAGAGTCCACATGGATGAGCAACACTGAGGTGCAGGGTGGGCTAGAGAAGGGGGCCATATGTGCAGGGCGGTTGAGGGGCTTTACAGCCGTGCTTTTCATTACCTCATCCAGTTCACTGCACACCCAGAGACTGCAGTGACATAAAACAGGTTAAGGGCAGTGGCTGCATACTTAAATATGCCCAAAAAAGAGAAAAATCTGTGTTTCAAAGCTTGCAGGTTGCTGCTAAGCTCCTTTCCGTGGCTGTCAGTGGTGCTCAGAGACCACTGCAGACATGCAGTTGCTAGGGTCTGAAGGGCGAAATTCCTGCGTCTCAGTCTCCAAATTCCTCAAATAAGTCCCTCCAATTCTTATGTTTTCATAAAGACATGGCCTGCTGCCAGGTGACCTGGAAGAGGCATCGTAGTGCTTTGTCAGCACACTCGCCTCTCTGCAGAAGCAGAGGACCAGCTTGTCTTATTAATCATTTAAAAAGTGGGGAGGAAAAAATAAAAATAAAAAGCACAGTTCTGGCTAATTGTAGGAAAAGAAATCAGGTCAGAGTTCATTTTTCTCTCCGCTGCCGCTTCACAGTTCACTGGCTGACAAGGAAAGTAAGATAACAAGGGACGGGAGATAGTTCAGGGAGCAGCCGCCTGCTCCGAGGAGAAGTGGGGGAGCTCGGGTTTCCGACGTGGATGGCGAGGCAGCTGTGCTGGCTGTTGAGCACCGGGATTTGGTGCAGGGGATCCTGCTAGCTGTTCTGCGAGGCAGCGGTGCGTTTCAGACATGGTGCATATGGGTGTTGGGGGGACTGTCACATGTGTTACCACCCCGTAAACAGCGGGGTAGGGAGCAACAGCGAAGTGCCCAGAGCCAGCAGTTGCAGCAGCATTTCCAGCAGAGGCATTTGGTTCAATTTCAGCCTCAGGGTTTATCTGCCCTCTCTTTTTTTCCTTCTTAAATGTCTATGCAAAGATATACACTTGAGGTGAGAGTGCGGTCGTGACACATCCTTCTGCTGTAACCCGGGGGACACGCTATGGAAAAGCTTGCAAAACAGGCCTTCCCTCCCTCTATCCCCTACAACCGTTTCTGGTACAAGAGGCAACTGCTGAAGTAACCGAGACCTCCTCAGAAGCGTGAGATCCAGCATCATTCATTTTATGGGGCCCTCCTGTGAGAGTAAGCGATTTGTTGCCCTGACTCCTGCTGGGGAAACGCTCCCACAGCCAGAATGTGAAATACAATACAGCACGGGCTCTGACATTCAAGCTGGGTTATTTGAGGAGAGCTCTTTACACGAGGCCTACACAGCACAATCCCAACAGTAATTACGCGGGCTTGCACCATTCGGACTAGTTAAATGCTAACTCCGGCCTGAAACTGCAGAGCTTCAGAGCAAAGCAAATGTGCTGCGTCTGGTTTTAGGGATGTAGAGAGAGGAAGGGGGTCAGGAAAGAAGAATCCCAACCGGATGCTATTTGGTTCTCTCATCTGTTGGAGATAAACGGGAGGAGCCTCAGGCATTAGGGCATTTACTTCTGCATATGGGAGCAATGGACTATGGCAGGTGGCTTGGGAAGCTCTTCAGAAATGGTGCCCACAGCAATTCTAGTGCTAATACCAGTGTTCAGCTTTCTGCTAAAGAAAATGAATGGATAAAACTCCTAAGTCAATAATGTAATGTGCACCAAAATCACCAGGACTGCATTAATAAGGCAGGAGAGTTTCGAGAGAGTATGAGTTAACAGTGCTAGCAAATCGTCACAGGAACAGTCTCTAGATTGCTACAAGAAGACAGGTCTATTTGATGCTTGGTTTACAGAGGCGGTTTCCCATGGCTTAGTGCTGTCCTTACCAAGTCTAAAACTTTTGATTGCAACTCAGTGTACAGAAGAGAGAAACTTGACCTCAGGAGTTCCTCTACTTCTCTCACCTAACTTCTAGAATATTCTTAATAGCACGTGTGGAAAGACGTGCACACTGGACACCAAAGACAACAGTTCAGAACAGGAATTTACAGAAGAAGCCAGAGTACTTTTTAGAGCATTGTTCAGTCAAAGTGTGGGGAGACATCTTGGCAGACCCACTGGCAGCCTACAGAGCTAAAATTGTAAATTCTGACAAAATGAGGAACTGAACTGTCTCTCCTTGGCACTCTGACAAGCCACCTCTGGAGGCTGAGTACTGAAAAGGCTGAGAACGTGCTGCCTGGTGGTTTTTACACAGGTGTTGACCAGCATCTTGGTAATGCTCTGGTAAGGAAGAAAGTGGAGGATTTCTTGCACTTCTCCCATTTCACTTTCATTAATCCTAGCTTTTTCCCAGCACATACCTCCATCTGCCTGCATCTTTGCTCTTCTTCTTTACCCTTGATGGGGTATGTAGTACGAGGGGGGAAAGATAGGAAGATACACTCCAAGTATATACCTGAAAGCATGCTGAGAACATTTGACTTAGTGTGCTGCCTGGGGTAAGATGGAGAGGATGTGGGTGAACAGAGCAGGGGTTACAGGAAGATAGACTGACCAGTAGCAGAAGCTGAAGAAGGGAGAAGGTGAAGGCCGTGTGTACCCAAACTATCTGTTCCGTGATCCAACAGTACCTCGATCTGTTCCTTGAACCAACAAGGGCTTTGTAACAGGCAAGCAGAGGAAGAGACAAGGAGATAGACTCAGTTAATGTCAGTGTACCTCAAAAGAAAAATCATGGGCAGTGAATGCAGTAGCAAAAGTGGGGGCTCTCCTCCATGCCTCCCCACACAGGCATCACCAAGCCTGGTAAAGCAAGCAATGCTTCAAATGCTCTGTGCATTCTTCCCACATCCCTTTGCAAAGACTCCTTGTATCTGTTTTTGTATGCCAGCGACTATTCAATATCCTGTGCTAGGAAGGTCAAGCAGGTCCTCCTGGCCTGTGGATCTCTCTCTGTGCCATACATGGAGCTATTTAGCTTCAGGAAAGTGGTGCCTAAAGGTAGGCTCAAAAGCCTAACTGAAAAGATCCTGAAAGGCTTTTTCTTCCTTGATCGAGCTTGTGCTGAGCAGGCAGACTTCACAGAGGGAGGATGAGGTGGGAGAGATATCATTATTCTCCCAAGAAGGTTTAGCCCATCTTGTGAAGGCCACCAAAGTCCTGATCAAATGCTATACAGAACATCAGACATATACAGAAATATGAACAATGCCGAGTACAGGCAGTTCCACAGTGCTCCAAAACATAAAATAACTTCATGGTAAGATGCGTGGGAAGGCAGTGTGTATAACTACTTACTCTACTGAAGGAGTGAGCATAGGGCTATAAACATCTCCAAAGATGACGTCCTTCTGCTCCACAGGAGAGACTGCTCATCCCTATCCTTTCCAAAGCTTTTCTTCCTATTGCAGGATAATTCCTCATCTACTTTTGCCATGGAAGTAATAGCATGTCACTTCTTTCTCTCTCTTTTCTTTTTTTCTTTTTGGCTGGGACATCAATAAGAACCTTTCTTGATTTAGACATGAAGGCGGAGGAAGAAAACAATCTTGTTTTCAGTAAGACAGGGTCTCTTTCTATATTGCTCAATTGTCCATTTGCACAAGGCTTTCTGGCCTCGTAGTATCCTGTTTCCCTGGAGAGTACCATCGACATGGGGAGGCGAGGCAGTGTTGGAAGGTAGCCTGAGGATAACAGGCGTTATAAAGAGGAATTTTTTTCCCTGCTGTTTTTGTTTGTTTTACCACAGAGGCTCAGAGGAGCTGGCCAACAGCCTTACACAGCAGGTGCTGCCTGGGAATGCAAGGGGAGCAAAATTCCTACTAAATGGAAGCATTATTTGACACCACTGCCTTTCGCAATCTTTTTCTTTTGTTTCTGACAAACTCCAAAGTCTCCTGGGCTTTGTGGTCAAAGCTGCGTTGGACTCTTCTGCAGGGGAGGAAAGGGAAGTAGTAAGGGTGTCCCCAAACACACCAAAGACTTGGGTGACCGAGGCTGAGCCTTCTGGAAACAATACTGCTGGGTTCCCACAGAAGTAGCAAGAGGGCCAAAGAAAAATCCCTTTTGGCTCCCTTACAGAAGCATTATACCCTGGTTTGTTTGTTTGTTTGTTTGTTTCTGAAGAGGAGGTTGGGTCTGAACACCCTCCCCAAGTACCTTTGACATTTGGAGACCTCAGCCTAGAGACACAGGGACAGGTCACAGCTCTGCCCAGCCTTTCTGTTTCCCCCTCATGCCTCTTGCAAGAGAGAAAGTATGTCCCACAGAAAGCAGAGGCTAATTCTTTCCTTCACCAGACACTTCCCATGTGGCGAAATCATTCAGCTTCCTTCTCTTTTGTACCTCCGCTCCCTGCCTGTAAAAGCAGCAGGAGCCGTGTGGGGCTCATATATTAGCGACATGGGATGTGCAACTATTTCATAAATGATGGCTCTGTAGAAATACCAGAAAGAAGGAAGTCAGAATTTTCCAGAAATGACAGGCTTTGCCATGGACTTGAAGTCCAATATTGTTTTACAAGCAGACAAGCCACTGCTGTCCAAATGCTCTCCTCATACCAGAAAAAATGAGGTCTCAGAAACTTGTTTTTCCAAACCTTGTATATTGATACATCCAGTTCATGAAATGAACCAGAAAAAGCACCCAGTGATAGTCAATTTTCAGAAGCACATGAACATAGAGTTAACTGGCCTTGTCTGCAGTGGTTAAGTGCATTCATCTTGCAGTTCGACTTGAGCTAAGGGACAGCCAATTTGTTTTGCTCTGCGCCTCGCGTGCTGGGGTTGTTCTCTCTGACAGAGCCTCAAAGTGCTCTTACAAGGCCAGTGCTGTTAATAATAAATGGTATTCTTCCTCAAGCCTCATTCTGTAATTCCCGGGAAGCCAGCAGTCCCATCTACCCCAGCTTGGATGCTGTTACACATCACAGTATGAAATACAGCCACATTCCTTAGCTCTAATTCTTTACAGTCACGTGGAAAGGATGCCGAGCAAGATTGCACAATTAATTTCAAAGCTGGCAAGTGTGACTTGATGGTGTGAGACGCAGCTCTGTCTCCATGTCCAGAAGGAGATGGGGAGATGGTTATGTTGTACAGTGCACCTGTGCAGCAGCTCTTTGCCAAGGCTTGCCGGAGCCCTCGTTTCAGTGAGTAATGTCAGGTCATGCTTTTCATCAGCAAATTAAATTTCTGTTAGTTTTTCAAAAAGAAAATATTTTGGAAAATGTATTTAAAATATCCTAAGCTCTCACACCAACATTTTCTGAATTTCCTTTTCCCTTTTGGAGCCTGTATTATTTAAGTACAAATAATAATGTATGTAATTTTTGCAGTAAGTTTTTAGATGGCCCAATCTACAGTATCCCATGACATGAGCCCTATCTCCCGTTTTCTTTTTCCGTAGATACTTGACTCACAAGTGCTTTCATACTTCAGCCTCTTGTCAAGATGATGGGCAGAAAAAAAATCCAGTTTGAAGAGTTTTTGTTTGTCAGGCCATGTTGCTCATTTATGAAGAATGGTACAGAACCAACTGCTGGATGTGAAGCCAAAGAAAAGCACAGTATTTATTAACATGAGTTTCAAATCAAGTAAAGTGATAGAGTCTCTAACTTTTGATAAGTTCCCATCCACTCCCATATCTTGATATGACCAGAGCTGGATGTTTTTCTGGAAGAAACAGCAAAGCTGCTGGGCTCAGTGCTGGACTAATTGGCTGCAATTGAATGGCTTTGGAATATAGGAAGTTATACCAGATGTTCTCATGGTTTCTGCTGGCCTAAAACCCTGTGAATCTATGAATGGGTTTCTGAATCTGTGAAATCCCAAGTCTTAAGAATACAAACATATGAGTAGAGTTATATTTCTGGCCTCCAGATCAGAAGAAAGATATTGAATGTGCATTGTTGCGATAAATCAAAGAAGCAGCTAAATCTGAGCAGCAATAAAAGTCGACTGCAGATCTTTGTGCAGAAATTGGTCATATGTCATGTCAGGACAAGGTTCACAGAAGTGATTTCTCAACCTCTGAAATGACTGCTTTTTGGAACAGCTCCTTCCAAACCCTGTGGTGGAGATCCTCCCCTGGACTTGATCCTCAGTACCACACAGGGATGATCAGTGTGGCACTAAGTGCTGTTGACCACAAAGTAATTAAGATGGGCATCCCTGCCATGAAAACAAGCAGTGAGACATTCAAGTGTAGAGAAAGGGGTTTTGTTTTGCTGTGTTTCTTTAAGGGGAAGCTCATCCAAACTGAGGAAACTAAAATCCATAGTCAGCAAGACAGAGCCATGGTCTAAGCACAATCACACCAAATATGAGTCCACCCACTCCCCTCCTCTCCTGCTTACCCGTGAAAAAAGGAGGAAGAGCAAAAACAAAAAGAATGAAGGGATTATGATGCTTTCTTATCACTTAATAGTATTTTAAAACAACCTGACTTGCTTCAGCAAGAAGCTTCAAACCTGCTGAAGGGACAAAGCCCCAGAACTGAATTCGGGAGATGTGGGTTTGAATCCCACTGCTCAAACGGCTGGAGCATCATCGTTTCCCTCCCTCACTGCCTCTCTCAGTCTTGCCTCCACATCGGGAAGTCATTGGAGCGGGCAGGAGTCATCTCGGACCATATGCACCTCATCAGCGCGAGGCGTTGTGATTTAGTGGGAGCCTGTCAGCGCTCCTGTGGGACACACCATCAGGCACCGCAGTGCCAGACTCCCGTCTCCGTGCCGCAGGGCGTCAGAGCCTGGCTCAGTGAAGAGGTTTAGATGGCCACTTCAACGCTGCTCATGACACCAAGCAAACCTCCTCTAGCAAATGGAAACCTCGCCTAAATGAAACGGACAGAAAAAAAGCATATGCGGGCTAAATTCTCCAGTGAAGCATCCTTATTATATAATGCCAAGGTACATGCACTGTGCAAAGGACTGCATTTCGTTGGCAGAAGGCCCGCTGATACTCTAGCATCACCGCCAATGTCACGCAACACTGGGCCAAGTAACAAGCATGGCAATATCACCAAGCAATACATAATGCCAATGACAGTGGAACTAATGCAGAGGCGATTATTCTTACATTATTCAACACTTCCAATTGCTTTCTGTTTTAAATGACTATATGATGTAATAATATATAAATACTGTAAGGGAGGGTTTATTTATAGCCATCCTCAGTGTTACCGGTGGAAGTATTAATGTGTTTTTCCCACGCTATGTTCATTGACTGCAGCAGAGCAATCCATTTTCAAGGGGCTGTGTCAAAAGAGTGTTTAAGCCATTCCTCAGTCTGGGAAACAGGTGAGCGATTAATGTAGCAAGCAAAGAATAAGCCTTTAATTCAGGAATCAGAAACAGTGAGGGTGAAGAGAGGACACGCCTCAGATGGAAAAAGAGGGTTAAAGAGCTTACAAAGCCAGCAACTACTTTTCAGCTTGGAGACTCCATGGAGCAGTAGGAGCTTGCAATGTTGCACTCCTGGTTAAGCTGTTGGTGTTGTATGTCTCAGGGAGGGGAACGCAATCCACCCTGGGGCTGGGTTCAAATACAGGAACGCAACCATGCAAAAGGTCTCAGAAATCTGGAATGAAATCATTTGCATGGGCAGAGTTGCTGGGCTTTCCGACAACGTTGCCCTGGATGGAGATGGCTTTCCTTCATAAGCCATCCTTGAGCTTCATGAGCCATCCAGGAGCTACCACTGGCATCCAAATGCTACTCCTGTTCACTGAGGACCAGATGAAGCTACCCTGCTCCCAAGTTCCAACTGTGATTGTAGCTTTATCCTGTCCTAGAAAGAGCTGCTTCTCAGAAATTCAGCTGGTTTCTGCATTTGAGATTACTCACCAATGTGCTCATCACTGTCTGGATCACAGCTCTCCATCAATGGCTCTTCAGGAGGGATGCCGTGGGCAGGCTCATCGGGAAAATGACTCTCCACCTGGTTGAGGGCTGCCTCCGTCCATCCCTCTTCCAACTTACCTCTCCAGGAGCCTCCAAATCCCAAGCATCAATGGGGATTTGTAGCATAAGGTGGAGCAGGGGATGGGGCATCCCCTCTTGGCACAGACCCAAGCGCAGGAGTGCAGGCAGCGTTTTCCCCAGCATTGGCAGGCAGCAAGGGAGCGAAGGAACCTGCCTGTTTTTTCCTGTTTCACAACAGCTGGAGCTGCCCTGTAAACAGCCTTCGTCACACATGGAGGTCCACTTAGAACAGGGTGAACACCAGAAAAATCATATTTACAAGTACTCCCTCAAATAAAAACCATGAGTTTGCCTTGGCAGCAGCACTTGTTCTCCTAACGATTGCTTCTGGCAAATAATTAGGCAGGTACAACACTATTTACCGAAATATTAATGGGATGGAGACACTTCTTAGATACACATGTAAATACGAGCTGACTGATAAGCACTTGTGCAAAACTGCATTTGTGAGAGTGTTTGTGCAGAGAGGAGTTTGCCTAACCGTTGTGAAGGCTGGTTGTGGGCTTGAGGCTCCTCGAATCAAAGCAGCGAAACTCTGCCACGTGGCGGAGGTAAACAGTGGCACACACCCGAGCCTGCAGAGAGAGCACAAATTACCAAAAAAAAAAAAAAAAAAGGGCAAATAACAAATACTTGAACAGCAGTCAGGCTGCCTAGCTTACAAGCAACCCAAAGACTGCAAAACGGCCACAGAAACCATTCATGTAATAACTGAATGTCAAACACATTTGCAGAGCTCCAGCAGCATTTGCAAATAGGGGCCCAAGTTCAACGCAATTTACTCGGAGCAATTCATATGATCAAAATTAGGCAAGTGTGTAAATATCTCCATGAAACGAGGCCAGTGGAGGGGAGTGCAGTTTCTTGCCTAATTGAGTTTTGTGAGTAGTTGTCCAGCTATATTTTCTCAGGCATCAAAACACGAAGCACATTGACTTGTCCTGAAAGAATTAAGGACCGGGACTGCGCGAAACAGCAGTCAGGAGGCTGGTGATGGGGTGAGCAAAGCCAAGAGCTGTTTGAGTGCGTATCTGCAGGGGTATCCGTGCCAGCTCGCTCTCCAAAGGTGGCACCTATGAGCACGGATCTGAGGCAGCGACCACGGAGGTGCATGCCTCCATGCAAGGGTGAAGGGTCCCATCTGAAAATGCCCCCTCCTGCTCCTCCTGACAGGGCTGGAGACTTAACCGTCTGCTGGCTGTAACCGGTGCACCAGCATGTGAAAGCAATTGCCAGGGCTGGAAAGAGCTGGGTTCTGTTTTGTTTGCCTTGTTCATTTCCTACAAATGCAATTACCAAGGGATAAATTAAATTAGGTTGTAACATTATTTTGAACATCTCTTCTGTTTTGCTTTATTTCAGATTTTCTGAGAGGCCAATGTTTACAGTTAAAAATACCACTTGGCAGCAGTACAATCAGGAGTGAGGAGCACGTACCACAAACAAAACCATTAAGACTATTAAAAACTTTTTGCAAAAGACAATCAAGTGCTACAGGACTAATTTCCCACTTGGTCAACATGGTCTTGTGTCAACGTTAACGCCATTCAACTTGAGCTGAGCCCTGCAGGCACAAAACTTGTGTGATGGGGTGGAAAACTGGCCCGGTTTATGATTATGTATATAGTATTATTTAAAAGACAAAGGACATAATCCCAGGAGTGTTTAAGTACTCTGAAGTCTCCAAATCCAATCCTTTTCCCACTGAAATCAAAGGCTGAGCTCCTGTGTACCATGATGGGCTAAAATCAGGTATCCATTAGCTGTCACTGGGAAGTGACGGCCACCAACACTGTGGCCATTCAGCTGGATAAGTAGTTTATAATGGGATGAGCACTTGTGGAGATGGAGAGATGGGTCTTTCCCAGTGCATGTCATTTCCAAGCCACTATTAGTTTCTTATTTCTCTCATTACTTAGTGTTTCTCTATTTGTAGAGCAATTCTTAAATTATTCCTGGCAGACTAGTAGCTCTTTCAGAAGCGCCTAAAACAAATGCATGTAAATCTTTTTGTGTCTCTACATTTATACATATAGAAAGAGATGTATTTAAAGGAAAAGACAGAAGGTGATTTTACCTGGCTGAGCAGTTTTTGTTTTCTTTTTTTTTTGTTTTTGTTTTTTTCCTTTTTAGCCCTTTTAGAACAGCAGTGATATTAACAGACGTTGGGCTGGCTGCTAGGATGAGTGAAACAGTTTGGAAGAAGAAAAAGTTTGTGAATATTTCAGAGTAATTGCTAACAGTTCACTCCAAAATCAAAAAAAAAAGGGAAAAGAAAAAGAGAAAAAGAAAAAGAGAACAGCTTTCGCCTGTTACTGATTTCCTTTTTGGTTGCAGGGGCCATTGTTTGTTTTAATGACAGGAAAAGAGAGCTGTCAGAAGACATTTGCATAGTGCAAATAGGGTCACAAATCAGAGGGGATGTGTAGATCAGTCAGTAGTGAACAGGCAGTGATTGGCATGGCCGGGAAAAAGTGCTTCCTGCAGGATGGTGAAAACCTGACATTTTTCTGCACGTGCGGTGGAAGACTGGTGCAAAAATGCGGGGAGCAGAGTACCCTCGCTTCCTCCTTGCGGCCGGGCTCGCAGTGATCTCATGCAAGCATTGCTGTTTGTTTATTTTCGTAGCTGCGTGCTTAAGATGCATTCTTTGAAAATGTAGCTGATACGTCTGTTTGTATAGACTGCACTGCTGGTGAGTTAGACCAGGGGTTTGTGTTCATTTGGGAAAAGGGAAAGAATCCTGGCCATCAGAAATGTTTACTATATCAGGAAATGAATTCACTACTTGAGGGTTCCAGTGGATATAAAACAAAAATTAAAACAAGAGCCTTGTATAAACCCACTTGGTATTGTCTCCTCCATAAACAGCCCCATACGTGACAAAGCTCAGTGCGAGTGGGAGAGGTGATTTTATTGGGGCATGTGGAGGGAACTTAATTGCGGTGGTGTTGTGATTTTTTTTGCACATGTTGGTGAGTTTGAAGCAAAATCTGGTCGTCTTTTCTTTTCCCCCCACCCCCCCATCCTCCCTGGTTCCAAGGAGAGCTGAGCCTTCGCTGAGAAATAACACTAGGCAAAATGACTTCAAGCTGTCACCATTACACAACCTAAACTTTATTTCTTCATTAATGCATTACAGAGCGAAAAAACAATGAGAGCATTCCTCAGGAATGTGTGTTTACTGAGCACAAAACGATATGTTTACTGAAATAGCAGTTGCTGCCGGGTTACCCAGTGGGAGAGAGCTTTCTCTTTCCACGCCGGCCGATAGTCCGGCGTCCCTCCGCGCCGCAGGCCTGCGCGGCGGGGGCCCAGGT
>NW_010583639.1:526935-553189 GCF_000705375.1 Tinamus guttatus
TTTTTTTTTTTTTTTCTGATTAACTCCCTAACAAGCTTTCTTCCCCCCCCCTTTTTTTTTTTTTGCAAGAGCATCCTGAGGTTTTCTAATAACAGGAAGCCCTGGAAGCCTCTGCTCTCCCTGCCCTCTGGTCCTTCGGCGTGCTTGCGGGAAGGGGAGGGGCTGCCGCCAGTTTCGAGGAACAGCAGTGTCACGTGGGGCCCCGTGCTCGACTCGCTCTCTCCGCTGCACCCATCTGCCTGCCCCGCTTTCCTTCATGGGCTCCCAGCCACAGAGCTGAAGATGTCCAAGGTGGCCATTTTGCAGAGGGAGATATTTGGGGCAGGAGTGCAGGGTGCCAGTGTTGCATTTTTTTTCCCCCTGCTTTGTCATCAGCAAGAGCCCTGTGAAGATGACATGCCCTAAGCCAACCAGTTTGTGGCCTGCAAAGATGAGCGGTCTTGTCTTCTGCAAACACTGTCACCTGGGAGCATCGCCTCTTCCCAGGAGCCTCCCACACCTGTTTTCCAGCAACATCTGCATCAGTAAATCTGGTGCCATGCTGGGTCATGGGGACCGGAGATTGCGCTGCCTCTATACCCTTGACATAATTATTTCTGCCCGCTAACTCTATAGTCCTCTAAAGTTGCCACTGGGAGCGCACAGTCCATATAGGGGTGCAGTACCTGGGGTCTGCTGGTCAGTTGCTCTGTGGCCCCATTCAGCACCTCACTTGGATTTGCTCCATCACTACTGTATTTGCTGTTGCTCAAGGAAATAAAGCGGATTGTAGCTTAGCTTTGAACAAAAAACGCCTCTAGGAACGTGCTTTTTTGGTTGATTCTTAGAGAGCTAGAATACGATGTAACCAAAGCGTTCTCTGCAGAAGCCATACGACTGTCTTGTCGTATACCGTAACATTCATAGAGGTTCATACACATCACAGTATACAGGAGTGTGTCTCGGCATTTGTTCATAGCTCCACTACATCAACTCTTGTAGACATTTATATTCACCTAAGTCTGCTTCTGAAGACTCATTAAATAAAAAAGCAGAGCTCTTCTTCCTTATCCTGATGCTTTTTCTAGGAGTATCACCATGTTTATAGGTTGTTTGAGCATAGTCAGGAAGGGAATAATTCTTTGTGTACTTCATTATTTTCAGATTAAAAAAAAAGAAAATCCCTTAAGCATATTTGAAAACAAAAAGATTTTAGTAATGTCTATATTCAAGTAGCATGAATGTTGATAATTCCTCAGGGCTTACAGCTGGAAATGCTAATTCTGATTTTTGGGAGCCATTATTCAATATATACCTTGAAAGCAAATGAGGGAAGTATTTCCTTACAAGTAGTTGCTCTGTTCATTTTCTATATAATGCCACAAAACAGGGCCATGATGGACACTCGTTCATTCTGGTAGCTTCTGCAACAAGTGCTTCAGCCGTACCAGCAACATTTCATATCACCAGCTCCGAAGACCCGAAGAGATCAACAAACAGGTCCCTCTGCATTCAGAGCCACAAGCAGCATTTAGTGGGATAAAATACTGCTTTTATGAAAGTCTTAAAAATGAAATTACCTGGTCTAGCATGTGCTGCAATTTATGGTAGTGCATTAAAGCTACGACAAACAGCCTCTGACAAATAATTTGGCCATAACTCTTAAGAGCCCGTCATGGCAGTGCAGTGGAAGTGGCAAGGGATGCTGTCCAGCAGCATGCATAGCTTTTCAGTGCCAGACTCCATATTTTGATTTCAACAGCTGAAATGATCTTAACCTACTTTATCCATTTTCTCTAGAAAAAAAAAGAAAAAGAAAAAGCTGTTGTTTTTTCCAAAAACTCTCTTGATTTTATAAAATGTTTGAAACTTGAGAAGAAACTGGCTGTGCTTTGTCTCCATGAGAACTGCTTCATCCTGATAGATTTAGTAGAGAATGTGTCTTTGCTCCATGAATCTTCCCCTAAGAAATTGCCGAATGTATTGTTTCCAAATACTAATTCTCTCAACTTCTCAAAATCCCTTGGCACTTATTATATTCATTCCTCGCAAGCAGTAGTGAAAACAAATGTTCTTTGTGTAAACAGACTTTGACAGAATGTGGGAACCTAAATAAATACGGTTATAATATGGTATAAAAATCAACTCTGAATTTGAAGGAAACTTAAATTGCATATGTAAAGTTCGTTCAATGTCAGAAAGCTAAACATATTCTGAAAGGTGTTAAAACGGGTAAATAGCAACTGCAATAATACTCTGAAGCTCGTGATAACTGCATCGTATGTTTGAAGGCAGCAGGGCTGCATAAATATGCAATGTTAAGTAAAACAGTTTCTCCAAAATGTCCTTTCGCATAAAACATGATCTCCTATTTGCTTTTTCCCTCCAAGAAAAATGATGATCCTGCCGGCACTGTTTCTCACAGCCTGCCAGAGACGTGGGGTGTAGCTGTCCGTCCGAGTGCGCAATGACGTCGTCAGGCTGATGGAAATGAAGGAGGTTTTGAAATATTTATGTGGATTATTTAAGTTTGAAGAAAGTCCTTACTCCACAAAGTGTAACAGGCCGAAAAGCATTTCTACAAGATCGATGCCTTGGGTGGTTTTCGGAGGGACAAGGCCAAAAGAGCAAAACCACCCAAAAAGTGTAATAATTGCCCTGCGGAGCAATAGCTGCACGAAATGGAACGTATGAATAAAGGCAAGGAAAACCCATTAAGTAATATTATTGACATGTGCCTGACATCACTGATAGCCAACCAGAGCTCTCCACTTGCACTCCATGCTTCTGAAATCATTTCTTAATGGAGTAAGAGTTTTTAATTCACAACGTCTTTACACAGATGCTTGGGCGGGCAGGTTTGCCAGCCATTCACATTTCCAGCTTATGAGATGCTAATAAATCCAAGATTTAACTGAAGTACAGTAGTATTCCTCTGTTATATTAGTGTGTGAATAAGTTTCACCACCGCGCAATAACACGAAATGGCCCATATATCAGCATTTCATAAGCACGAAATGCCCCTGGCGGTGCCAAGCCACTCGGCGAGTTACAGGGGGAAAAAAATGAGAGAGAGGATTTTCCATGCTTAGGTGCATTGCTGCAGTGACAAATCCACCTTTCGATTACCTAGTGCAAACAGACTTCAGTGCCAATTCCAGAGGCAAAATAAAAGGCAAACAGGGTTCAGATGATGCTATGAGCCTGGAAAATGTGTCTGGACCACTTAAGAAAGGGAGAAATAGAGGCTTTATATCCCTGAGGTTTTTGAGTCGTAGGGCCTGACCTGCTGCTTTCCTTCCACGGTTTAATAGCAAAACAGCCTCAAAGAGATGGGAAATCGGAGCTCACAGAGGGTCAGCTGAACAATAAAATTGCCAGACGAAAGCTTGGTCCTCTCTTGGTGGCAGGCAGGGAGGTAGTCAGGAAGCCAGGCAATACCTCCATGATCTGAACCTTTTCCCTGCCCATCCAGCTGGAGGAGAAGACAACACTTCTCTTGAAGAAGGTGTACCAGCAAGGTACGCTCCCTACTGCCCTGGCTTAGGGAAAAAGAAGGCTCTTCTCTTTTTTTTTTTTAGCTATGGTGAGGTATGAAGATATCAATTTCTCTGGAGAATTGAACATTTAATTTATTAATTTTCTTTCTTTCCAGCTAAAACTGCTCTCTCTTGGGAGAGCAGGGCAGCATGTTCCTTCCAGGCTTGCCCTCGACTGTTCCTTAATGAAAGTTTCCCCTCACTAGGGTTGTAGGGCACTGTGATGGCAGGGGTGGCAGGTGTTAACGAAAAAGGAGAGGCTGCAGGAAATGGTGCAGAAATGACACACACGCTTCTGTTCCCGGGACTGCCATTGGAAGCAGTGGGACCATATCAAAAAGCAGAGGCAATTCTGCCTCTAGATATCACAGTTTGAAGACCACGAGCTATGAAACATGATATGATTCAGCTGGTCTCAGTGGGCTATTTCCTAAGGATGCTGCCGACCTGCCCTCGGGTTAACAGGCTCTCATGGGGCCATTTCACTTATACTTCAAACTGAGCGACTTTAGTGTTGTTGGCCATAAAAAATCAGCTTTTCTGCGCTTACCACAATAGGCCAGCCACAGACTGGGAATTTTGGTAAAGAAGAAATTTCTTTTTGACTTAGGGTCAGCCAGAAAAGTTTCTTCACCACTAGCTTTTCTCTCTTTGTGTCCTTGAAGCCAGGGGAGACCAGTAACCCGAGTTCACACTGCACTTTTGGCAGAAGGAGCATCCTCCTTGCGATGCATCATAGAAGTTGACAGCAAAAGTGGCAATACTAACGCCCAATGCAACTACATGTGGAAGCTGTAGAGAACAGAACGTGCCTCTCCTCCATGCCTCACCTCTGCTACCACTGCAAGAAGTTGGAAGTTATTTTCTGAGTTACCAGCAGTTTCCACTTTGATGCCTTATTGGCTTTCCTGCAGGGCTTTCGTAAGTGTGTTCATAACACAATGGACAATGGGAGACGTTGCTGGGGCTCCCAGTGGACACGTGGTGACAATAAAGCCTGGTAACAGAGGTCAAACGTGTTCCCAGAATAGCCGAGGGTAGCTCACTGCCCAAGGAACATAATACTGAAAAGGGACTGATACAGAAGAGATGTCTTATTGTCCCAGCCATTGAGTCAGCTTGGCCCAAGAAGAGTATTTTTCCAGAAGACCTGCTCTCGTTACTTAAGGCAAGGATATGACAACATGTCTCTTCCATTGGTAATGCTTCTGTCTATGCAAAGGTCCCTGTAGTCATAGATATAAAGCTATTTAAAATGATCTGAAGTGTAAAGAGGCAACACCACCCTGAATGTCTTGTTCTTGACCAGGTGCCCCTGTTGGTGGGAAGCCTTTCTCTGCAAGTGAGACGCGGGGGTGAGTCAGACAGCAGTTTAGTGTGGGTGGGGTGGCTTTGCACAGCAATGGGGAGAGAGAAGGAATTATAAAACCCTATGTCCTATTTTTAGGAAGTTGTAACTTAGCTTTACTTTTCCCTCGTACGAAGCCTCCTTGGGCAGAAAAGCATTTTTAACACATGGTTTGCGAAAAGAAAAAAAAAGTTAATGACCAAATGGAGTTTTCTTCTTTAGCTGGTCACTTTTCAGCTTTCTGCTGAAGCCAAAAAGCATTAAAAGCTTCTTTTCTCTGTGTGTGTTTGTGGTTGCTGATATGTTGGTTGTGTCCTGACTGCCAGAGGAAAGGGTGATGGACTAAAACGGACAATACGACAGCCATTAGTGCTGGAGGTGACCTGATGGCACATGGACCACTCAACATGATTCTTGTGTTTGAAAGATTGGCATAGGGTAGAGGAGACCATCCCTGCCCAGTGGAACCTGCAAGACGCTGTGCTGATCATGACATGGTGTGAACAGCAATGCCGGCGTGTACAGAGGAGGGTTTGCACAGGTTTCAGAAGCATTTTGGCCAATGCAAACTCTCTCCTGGAAAATGTTTGCATATTGCTGTACAGAAAATATATCCACTTACAGAGCAATCCAGCAAAGGGCTCAAGGACAGCCCAAGACTCTCCCTTACACCATCTCCGCAGCAGTAGAGAGGGGCGAGGCTGCTATCATGTAATGGCAACAATTGTCTTATGTTCAATGCCTATTTTTACTCTTCTTGCCTCCATTTTTCCTGGCACACGAAGGGCTGGAACAAAAGGCACCGCACCCTGGAGCAATGGGGGGATACTGCCGCAAGAGCCTGGTGCCAAGGTTAAGGTTAGATTCTAGGCTTGTCTTGATTGGCGTCGCAACAGTTTCATGGCCAACTTTGTCTTACAAATACCCAAAGCTCTGGGCCAAGCTTTTTTCCCCCCCTTTTTTTTTTTTTTTTTTGCTTTTCAGAGTCCATTAGTGAGCTGCCAGCAGTGGAGACAGGAAGCAGCTGCCCTGAAAAGGTCAGATTGGTGGACTGACTGCTCTTTCCTTTGCTGAATACCATACCACCAAAGCCAGTGGAGCCACTCCAAGAGCACCAACCTGTAAAAGACCCTGAGACACCAGTACAAGGCTCCTATGGCCAACGGACTCTCCACCCCTGGACTCCCACCGTGCCATTTAACAGCTGTGCCCCATCAGTTGTGCCGAACGGTCCTCCCATTCGGATGGGTGTAGACCAGGGTGTGGTGGGCACGAGGGTTAAAACGACACCTAGCAGAAACACTGGATGTCTAGTGTTTCCAACCAAGCCAACGACTTGAAACTTTCCCAACCAAAATATTGATTCTTCTTGGTTACTGAACTTAGGCAGCCAAATTCACAACTCACCCATCCAGCCCAGTGCATTGACGTCTTTACGGCAACGGGTTCATTTTGAACTGGAAGGTTTTTTTTTTTTTTTTTTTTTTTTTTTTTCAATCTGCCCAGCCTAGAATATATAACAACTAACGTAATTAATGGGTATCCCTGGAAAGATACACATACTCCTGGAAATTTGCTTCTACCTTCATGAGTTCCATTGCTAGCTGAAGGTTTTGCCTTAGGAAGAGAAGCCGCTAGTAAAAATCACAACCAAAACACCCTATGGTTAGTATAGTAACACTCTCTTGCAGATCTTGCTCAAGAAACTGTTCATTTTGTGCCTTTAAAGAGCACGTTGGGTTGATAGATACACTCACTTTCTTGACCATTCAATTTACTATTCAGTCTCTTACGGCCCTTGTCCAACTATGGACAAACTATGGGAGATGGGAACTCTTATGATGCCATGCATCTAGTACCACCAACTAATGTTTCCTTATATCCCTTGTAGTTAATGTGGCAATACTTTCACAAAAATGGCAAAAGTAAGTAAATTCCAGAAGAAATAGGAAAAAAAAATGTAGTAGAAGCTCAAACAAAGGAAACAAATAATAGTAAAAGGGAAATAGAACCTGAAGACCTAGTTAAAAACACCATCCTCCATAAAAGATATCTGTCTTTATGTTGTCTGAGTTGGAAATGACCAACCAATATTTATTCTCCACTCCTCAGTAAACAGTAAGCAATGAAAGTGTTTTAACAGATGCTTTTTTTTTTAACATCTAAAAATCTGGAATTTCTTTGCAACCGCCTTGGGGGGAGATAAGGAAGGGCCAAGGAAAGGATCAATTTATTTCTGTTATAATGTTTGATTATATTCATGCATTAGAGCTTCATGTTCAAATTCATTTCCAAACTCTATTCCAGATATATTTTTATCCTTGGGTCGCTACTAGGGGCAGTGGATGTCCCACTAAAGCCACTGGTTCAGTTGCCTCATTGGTAAAACTATTCTATAAGCAGAAGAAAGCAAAATATTCCCGCCAATGCTTTACAAAGTTGCTCAGGTATATTTGTAGTGCACAAGTCAGCAGCAGCCCCATATTAGCTCACAGTCTCCAGACATCATGCAACGTGAAGCTTTCCTGATTTTATTGTCCTCAACTGTTCCTCCCTACACTTGCACATACACACATTCTTAAAAACATACACAGTATCTGGGGTGATTTAATCTTTCTTTTATCAAAATGGAATGTCTGATTTGTAATCAGCTAGGAAAAAAATAATACTTGCTGACATTAACAAGACAATTCATCCTAGATCAAGAGGTTTTGACATTCATCATCTGAGAGAAGAGGCATAGGGACCCAATGCTGTGAACCACCCTAGTCCCCAGATAAGGATGCCTGCTGAGCAGTGATCGAGAAGGGCATCTTCACCTGTCTATTTAAGCTTTTCTTAAGAAAACGTGGTCTTTGGCTTGCTCACCCTGGATGCTCCATGCACAAGTGCTGTAACTATGTGAAATGAAATGGCTGCCTCCTGAATCAATCCACTAAAAAATGACTCTTTTTTATAATGTAAACGAGCCTATTTGCACCAATCACTGGCGGATTATTGTCATAAAGCTGGTGTAGCTGGTCATGATGAGGAGATCTCCAAACAGATTAGACTCTGCTACTCCTCTTCCCCTTTCCCAATATTTTTATTTCTTGAGACAGCCTCTTTGAGTCTCCTGACTTCCATTCCGAGATGGCTCTGTATTGCCTGTCATAGGAGTGGCTAAACCTCAGTTAGGCAGATTTTTCTTCCAGGAAGCTGAACTGTCAGCAGGTTTTCCACAGATGGAAACTGGAATGCCTCATGGTCTGTGAGCCATAAGATATTTGGGCAAATTGGTTTCTACTGGTGGTTCTGCTCCTTATGCTGCTTGTAAATCATCTACTTGCCTTCCATATTATTCATTCTTCTTTCAGCTGAGGGGACAAGCCCCTCTATTCTGTCCTTACCTGCTTGTCACCATCTTCTGTTGGAAGCTATTATCTGTTTTGATCTGCTGTTTGAACGGCTTGGGCGGTTGCTTTCTAAGTTACTATCAATTCGTTGCCAACCAATCTGGAGGGGCAGTATCCTGTAGCAGTAGAGTGGTTGAAGATAGTAAGTTGTCCAGCTGGCTCAGTTGCTTTTGGAAGATGTGTGATCAAGCCATAAATAGAACCATTTCCTGTACTTCTCTTCCCAAGCTTTATCTTGTTTATTCATGTGAATGGTACCTGGGGAATAGCTGTGTCTGGCCTTGTTTTCAATCTGTCTGTATTTCAACAGCATCATGTCATTATATTGCTGCAATACCAGATTTGGAGGAAATTCATGTAGATGACCCATTCTTGATAGGCCTTTAGCTATGGCCAGATGGAGCATGAGCCGTTTGTGGCCACACATCGCATGGCAAGGAACACACATTAGCTTGTATGGGTGGGAAGACGTCAGAGCTTTCACCACAGCTCACTTGATGAATGTTCTTATTCCACAAAGAATAAGACAGAGCAGGGAGCTTCAGAGGCATACACTGTTTCTTGGTGCTTTCCAGCCCCTTGGACAGGTGATGAACCACTCAATGCTCCATCTAGTGAGCAGTGTTCAGATGACACAGAAGCCACCTTCCTTTTGAGATGCTGAGGGTGGGGGGGAGGAGGTGCCAAGGAGTCTTTTTTTTCCTTCCCAACTGCAAAGTTCCCTCTTCACACCACTTAATTTTGCCTTGCACGTTAGCGCCTGGCCATGCCGCCAAGTGCTGCCTGCAGATGCGACTGCCAGTTACTGACAGAAGGATGAACAGAGCCAGCAAATCTCAATTTGAACAGGAGAGAAGCAAACGCAAATCCCCCCATACAAGCAGTGCCAGTCTGTGTGCAAGGATGTCTGTGTGCTGACAGGATTTCCTCTCTCCTGTCCTGTCCCCTTATCCCTCCCAGCCTCCCAAGCGAAGGTGACTTTGGAAAACTCCATTTCACTGTGCCAATTCCCTGAACATCACCCATGACACTGTGACACTTAATAACATGCACAACTAAGTAATCTGCTTTGTTAGTGTCCTTCCTGCAAGGATCTCAAAGCACTTAAAATAAGGAAATGTTGACTGTTTTGACCAAAGGACTAGCTAGAGCCAAAGGATAAAGTGATCTTCACAGGAACACTTTCAAACTGAGCTTCCTGGCCTCTTTTCCAAGAATCGTTAAAGAACAGAGCTTTTATACATCCACTGAGTCAAGTTCTGGTTCTCAAGTCCATCAAGCTTTTTTCCAGTTTCCTCTCAGTCCATCACTGCTGGCCCTCTAGTTTGTGCTAAGGGAGGGCATTGCTTTAACTCATGACTTATTTTACATTTTAGTCTTTTTGGGGTTGCCATCATCCTCAGACTGAACCAGGTCTGAGCTGATCAAAGATGAGGACAAAGCTTCACTAAATATTTAACTGCAGGAGTCCAAGAAAGTCTTCTGCACAGAGCCACCAAAAGATGGTCTCTGTCTGCGACAAGAGATAGCCTGGGGCAGGATTAGGTGCTGGGGGCTGCTGAAGTGCACACTGTTGTCAAAGCACACATGATATCTTCTCATCCTCCCAGGGTTGGACATCAGTCGGCTGTTGTCCACATAAGCCAAGGAACGTCACATGATGTATGAGGTAGCCTCTGGGCACCTTGTTTCCTATTTCAATACCTCATATGACATAAAATGTTTTTAGAGGAAAACTTGCTTTTTCTCCCCATGTAACACAGCCATGGAAAGGAACAGTGAGTCCCACAGCATGAGGTGGGAGAGATGAGGTTAACTGATAGTCAGCCACTCCAGCAATCCTCTTGGCTCAACATCCCTCACAACTTTGCATGTGCTCCAGTGCCTGAAGGTCTCCTGCAGCTGGGCCCATTGCAGCGGTATTTCCCAGGTGATTCTAGTGCAGCAAAATTTCACTTTCTAGGATTAAACTCCAGGATTTCCCCACTCCTAGGCGGGTTCCAGCTCTCTGGAGTTAATGACAGCTTGGCCACATCCTGTCGTCAAATACATACAGATGTAAAACGCAGCGTAATGCTGTCGCAACTGACCATCCTTCAGTGTGCTCACTGGAAAGAGCCACTCCGATGAGTTCTGTGCATTCCTTGGCCCATTTGGAGGTTGCAGGGATCCCCTGTGGTCTGTAACCCAGGGGTAAGCCGTTCATCCACCAGTCAGTTGCTGTTGTGTTGGGACATCACATACTTCCATGTTTTCTGGCTCCTCCATGGCCAGGAAGGGGTTTAGATGAAATTCATTCATCGCAATCAAAATCCAAGGAATACTGGAAGAAAGTTCAAATGTATGTGAAATAACTTGTCCAAAAAGCTGGCAAAGGCAGCTTATTTTTCCTGTCTTACAAGAAGTTATGCAATCAAGTGATTAATTACCCGTGGCATGGTCTGAGGGGTGAAAGATTAATATTCCTGGAGACTGCTGCTGTTGACCTTGTGTTATACCCAGGATGGGAATAGCCCTCGCTTCCCAGCAGAATAGACATTGCCCAATGGCAAGACTCTCTCCTCCATAGCTGAGTGAAGAGGTTAAAGTTTTATTTTTCTTCTTAATTCTGCCCCTCCAACAGGAAATAGTACCATCAAAAGACTCCCACCCATCTCCTGCATGAAAAGGAAGTTCAAGTCTTTTATAATTCAAGGGCTCTGCCTCACCCAGCTGCAGGAGCAAAGTGGGAGTTGCACCTCGGACTTGTCTAGCTTTGGGAAATGACTTAGTAGAGTTGTATGTGCTAACTGGCGGGACACAAGCTACAGCCAACCACGCGATGCAGACAAAGCTTTAAACTGTGTCAGCTGGTTGCAGTTAGCCCTGGGGGGCAAACCTCTAATTCAATCACAGTTTTAAATAATGCTTCTTGCTTGCATTGAATGCTCATTAATGCACATTGTAATATTATTTCTTTCCTGGGGAAAGAACCGTTTCCTGGGATGTGACAGAAATGAATTCTGTATGTGGCTGCAATACTCGCGCATTCATCCTGGTCTCGACATGGAGCAGAAAGGTACCACATCACTGTGGGACAGGCAGATGCGCCTTCTCAAGACTGTAGCACACTGCTCACCTTCACCTTTATTTCTCTGACGTCAGTCCGTGTACAGCAGTCCTCATCTCCTGAAAATCTGGCACCAGCTTACTGTCCACAATATTAGTTTCAGGTAACAGTTGCCTGGCACTTTTGCTAGAGGATTGTTTTCCAGTAGTTTCTAACTTCACCAATTTAAGTATCTATTTTGAGATGAAGCTATTTGCTAGGGAAAAGTGCAGCAAAATTTCAGCCATTTTATCCACTGGATGTGTAAGAAAAAACACGCCACTTTATCTCTGTTTAAAACTTTGTCCATTTTTCTATTAAGTTTTCACAGTCCCATTCTTTGGAGCATAGTTGAGTATATCCTACCTCACATGGCCAACTTGGCAACTTTAAGTACTCTTTTAATGGAAAAAAAATCATTATTCAATTTTAAGCTATATTCAGTACAGGAGAAGGGAGTGCAAGAAAGGGTTTGCACAATTTTTCTTTTTTAAGTAGGGTTTACATCAAAGCAACTTGGCATGTGGAAGTTCCTAATGAGGGGAAGAACTAAACATAAGGAAGGAAACCAGGAAAGACGGGGTGGGGGGAGTGGGGTTACTTCATGTGCAATAAATAAACCTCCCGTAATCTTTAGTCTCATGAAAAGGTCAATAGTTCTGATGCCAAATAACTCCTAGCAGCGGGAGCATTGGATATCAGCAAGGCTGCAAGGGGTGGTGGGTCACTTTTCTGAGATGAATGGAAAGGACCAGATTGCTAAAATGGAGATATGCTGAATGGAGGCTGAGTGGAGTATTCAATCTTGGATTTGGAAATGGCCTGTGCTAATAGCTTTTGAAAGGTCTGTAACAATCCTGCCTGCATGTGAGGTGCGGCTCACATTGTCATATGGCCAGTACCACCTCTGACTAAGATCTCACTGCTAGTCTGGAAGACCTCTGATCCTTGGTGGCTCATTTAGTCCTGGGGTTATTTTCATGTCTCAAATTCACAGAATCGCAGAATAGCCAGGGTTGGGAGGGACCTCTGGAGATTGGGGGTCAGCTAGATGAGGTTGCTTGGCACTGCATCCAGTCAGGCTTTGAATATCTCCGAGGATGAAGACTCCACACCCTGCCTGGATCGCCTGTTCTGATGTTCAACTACCTTCACAGAGAAAAAGTATTTTCTTGTATTTAAAATGAATTTCTTGTCTTTCAGTTTGTGCCGACTGCCTCCTGTGTGTTCAGTGGGCACCAGTGAGAAGAGTCTGGCTCTGTTTTCTTAATGCCCTTTGGTTGGATATTTATACGCATTTAATGAGATCTCTCCCAAGTCTTCACCTTTCCAGGCTGAATAATCCCAGCTCTCTCAGCTTCTCTGCAAATAAGAAATGCTCCAGTCCCTTTGTGGCTCTGCTGCACTTGCTTCCCATCTTTCTTGTACTGAGGAGCACTGCTTTCCAGGCTGTGCTGGTGCAGAGGGGAGGATAGTCTTTGCACTTTGCTGAAGTCCTCCATGTTCCTATTGGACCATTTCTCCATTCGTTCTTTAGGTGACCTTGCGTGTGCAGCGGGGGGTTGGACTAGATGATCTCTAGAGGTCCCTTCCAACCTTAACGATTCTGCGATTCCGTGATCCCGCATCAATGAAGTACAGCCATCTAGTCTACCCATCACCACTCAAGTTTTGTAAGGCCTACAACCTGGTAAGGGTGCACTTGGTCCCATGGCCAGATCATTAATGAGGATGTTAAACACTGTTGGCCCCAGTATTCATCCCTGGGAAGACACCGTCAGCAAATCGCCTGGACTTCATGTTGCTGATCAGAACCCTTTGAGCCTGCCAGGTTCCAGTCTGTATCACTGTCCACTTTTTTAGCCCATACTTCATCAGTTTGTCTATGAGAATGTCATGGGAGACAGAGTGAAAGCCTTGCTAAAGTCTACATAAACAACATGTGTTGCTCTCCCCGCATCCACAGAGCCAGTCGGATTGTCTTGAAAGGACATCAGTTTGGTCAATCATGATTTCAGCATCATGTTTACCAAAGTGTGAGGTTCTGAGAAACTGGAGAAAAGGTACTATACCTTGTCTTCCTCTTGCCCTGGTTTTCTAATAGTTAAAGGGAAATGTAGTGTTTTAGCTTTTGTCATAACTAAGAATGCCTGTATCCCTTTTGGGGAGTTATGTATGAAAGCAGGTATGTGTATTAGAATTTCAGCCTCTGCTTTGGCATGAACTTAGAAAAATAATATTCATTTAAAAATAAACCTAGCTATTGTATTTAACCTTGGCCCATGCAACCACTGATATTTTGTGAGACGTTCCAGATATCCACAGATTCTTTTCACCAAAGCTTCCCTTCAGGAAACAAAATAAATTAATGATACAAACAGGAAGCAGCTGTCTTTTCCTAAATAATAATTAAAATGGGGTCCCCTTAGTGAAGGGGGAATAGAAGGGAGTGAAAAAAATCCAGAATATTGTCGGTTTAACTTTGACCAGTTTTCAGAGGACAGACTTAGAATAGCGATACAAGCTGTGAGGCTGGGAGGACTTACTATCTTGTGAGACATTTTTGGAGCTTTAAAAAACAAAAGAAAGAAAGAAAAGAAAATATCTGAGAGGAACAGATGAACAAGTCAAAGGATTGTTTCTCTCAAGGCATACAAACTCGCCTCCTTTGGTAGTATTCACATGGAAAGAAACATTAATCATTGTACTGATTGGTGCTGTTCTCCAGTTGCTTTCATCTAGTATTACTAGGAAATTCCAGGGTGTTCCTGATATTTTTTTTTCTTTGTCCTAGACTGTCAACTTGATATAGTTCTTTAAAATTCCACTTGAAGAAGGAAAAGGGATGAGAGTTGGATAGCATAGCAGCTAAGCCTGTGGATGACCACAAACACAGGCTGGGGAGAGGTGAGGAAACCAGGGGAGATAAACATGGTCAGCAAAAACCACAGGCAGCATAAGAGCTAGGACTTATCTCCATTCTGGTTTGGACAAAATAGTAAGTCAATAGAGCATGGCAATGCAGCGGATAAGATATATCTTGAAGCTCAATGAAGTACCATTTTTATCAAAAAAAACACAGTTGGGTTTTTCTCCCTCTTAAGAGATAACATCAATATGTCACTATAGGACACAGACCTGAGAGAGGGCTTGGGATACAGCTGCCGGTAACATTCTGCCATTTCTGTGGGTGGCCTTTACCCACAGTAAATGGAAGTTCTTATGACTGCAAACAGAGATCCCATGCAAATAAACTTGTGCCTGAGGGGTTGCAAGTGATGCCTCCAAGAAGAAGAAACAAGATTTATGATTTGTAAGACTTCAAGGCTCTGCTTGGCAAGTAAAAGATCCTCTTCTCCACTCCCAGACATCACTGAGTTGCTAAATAAGGCAGAGATATACACGTAGAAAAACTGGTGGCAAGCCTGAAGACTCCTGGTATTTGAAGGAACTGTCAGAATATCCCAGGACCTTTGATGTATGGAAATTCCAGGAAGGCCTTGTACTATAGATTCTTGTCCCTGAGTCAGAGGTTGGCATCTATTTTATCTTAAGATTTCTCAAACTGTCTGTTTCCAAGGTAGAAGGCAATGTTGAATCCAGACCTGAAGAAAAAATTGTCATAATCCTGCTGTACATCCTTTCTCTCCCCTTTCTTTTGTGAGGTCTTGCCCTAAAAAAATCACTTTGGTACCCTCTGAGTGAAATAAATAGGGGTACATTTTCATTTTTAACTGATCACCTGCAAGTCCTGTATCTGTAACACTAAAGGGACAGTGCTAATATAGCATCAAAAAGAAAAAGGCTTCTTTTAGCACAGGGCTTAGTCTGAGAAAGTTCAGCCAGGACTATCCAAGACACTTAGCAGTCTTTGCCAGGTCACAGTTGTTTCATATAGTAAAGTTTATCTTGACATTCCCTCCAGATTAAAATGCTGCCTTCACAATCGGCGTGGAAATTCCCATCCTTGTTCTTTTTTTTTTGTCGGGGGAAATGTGCTACACATCTCTGAAGGATAAAAAACCATATTTTTTAATATGAGGATTCTGTGATGCACATGCTTTTCCTGGTGGATGCATAGTTTTGTTGTCCGCCATGATCCTTGCTGTAGTACCTATTGGCAGACATGATGTTTCCTACCATGAGGCACACGGGAAATCACACATGAGCCAGAGGGTTCTTGACCAGTTAATCCAGAGGGGTTCAAGAGACCATGCATTTCTGGGCAGAGCTATTAAGACTGAAGAATTTCAAAAACAACAACAGAGGGAATTAATGGTTCTCCAATGCGAGAGAAACACCACTGTAGACTCTGACTGCTTGTACTGTACTGCATTTCATGGAGAAAAACCTGGGGGACTGCTTGCAGTGGTAATCTCAAAGATAAGGCATAAAACTTCGCAAGATGAGGCCTTGTTGCAAGACAAAAGCAATACAGATGTGTGTCATTTGAGGCCTCTTGGCTCCTGTCAATATACATGCCCTCATTTTTAGTTTAGAGCAAATTAATCTACTAAGGTACAGGAAACCTAATTTCATACCTGAGTCTTCTTGGGCAGACAGTGAAATTAATTAAAAAAAAAAAATCACACACACAACTAGGTCTTTATCACAATCACAATTTAGGGGAAGCGAGATATTGTTTGTGTGGGTGTGACCTGGTAGCTATGCTGATTCACTCTTCCCCCCAAAGTCCCTCCTTGTACTTCCTAAGGCTTACAGCACTTGGGGCTGCCTTTGCAAGGGTCCTTATTTGGTGAACGGACCACATATTTTGGCCTGCCCTCCTTCCTCCCTGTCACAGGTTATTGTTGCAGTAATGGCTCACTGATGCTTTTTTATTTTTACTTAAAAAGTATGCTCCCCATAGCTAAGAATAACTTCTGCAGTTACTTGAACAGTAATAAAAATTAAAAACAGTATCAACAACCTGATTGTCAACAGGAGGCAAAAAAAACCACCCCACCCATTGCAGCAGCCATCCACTTTTGGAGCTCTCTGGATGATGCTTGGCTAATGTTGAACCTTTTCGTGAAATGCATGGTTAGCATGGCAAAAGGGATAGCAAAGGCAGTCATTCTGCATCACGTAATTCCTCTGTTGCTCCAAACATTGTGATAATCAAAGATAAGTATCCACAGGGTGTTTTGAGCTGTGGCAGAGCTAAGTATTTTATTTCTACAACAGATGGCTTCCCTCTGAAGTTCCACAAATCCTGAATTGAGGCAGACAGTATCTGCCCCTCTCATGTCACTTACAATATATCATATATCCCACAGTCACCTCCTTTTCCAGATTGAAGACACTGGTTTTACTTAGTTTTTCTTCATATAGGAAGCAATACTTAAGGTAGAACTTCTAAGGGACTTGTGCTGTTTTTATGTACATCATCACTTGCCCTCCAACTGGTGCTTATCGTGTCTCACAAGCATGAATGAAAACCTCTAACTTGCTCAGGGCTTTCGTTCCAGAACATGAGCTCTCGTGCTGCAAGTGCAGAGTGTTGGCAGAGCTATGAGGATATAAATAATGGCCTGGCCTCAAATCCCAGGGAGGAACAGTTCCTAACCGTGTTGTACTCATGCAAAGCCATTCCTCAGAGTCTCTTCTTTCTCCCACCCTCCTTTATAACTCCCTGACTTTGCCAATTACCCAAACACCCAGCTTTGCTTCCAGGGGTCTTGTGAGGTGATTTGTGTCTCCAGACTACCCATTAAAAAAAAAAAAAAAAAGGGAAAAAAACCCAACAACTTACAGGATTTCTAACAGTGAAATCAGCAGCTTATCATGTTTTTTCCCCCTCATTGCTGGCATATAACTTCTTTGTGAGTGACCAGAGAAACCAAGGGCCTGCTTAAATGCTGCCAAATACCTACTGAAAGCATAATATGCTCTCTGCTATGTGTCCTCACAACCTCGAAGAACATAAGCCAAAATAGTCTCATACATGGAACCAGGAATAGAAAGAAAGGAAGGATGCATTTCATGTAAACGTAGTCAGAAAGTCTGCAAGACAAATTGCCTGAAGTGGTTATAAAGATGAAGGAATATGACTCACATCCAGAGGGAACTGTTTCTCTTTGGCTGGGCTGAGTAGAATATTGCATGTCAGGCAGGTACGCAGTTGCTATTAAGACCAGCAAATTTTGCCTGCCATATAGCTAGGTTTAACTTCCAGTAAGCTGTATGACAGGTTGGTTGGTCTCAAAGCTCTTGCAACAAGTATCACAAGCATAAACACACTTGCATGCTGTCAACTGAAAAATATGAGGTACCTTTGTCCAGGCAAGTAGAAATCTACCAACTAGTTCAGATATAGAATGAGGTAAAAATCTTCAGCCTGCGCAGGAGTGTCCCAACACATTGCAAGCAGAAGTTCCTTCTGACTCCCTGGCTTTCCACACACAGCTTTTCTGGAGCATGAGAGTTTAGCTATCTTTATCAATAGTTCTCCTATGCAATGCACCTAAGCATATCCTTACTAAGCATGGAGAGAGCATTCTTTTCTCCATGTTTCTTTCACTAACTTTAAAGTGGTGAGCAATTTCCCTTTCACTAATCTATGGCTTTTGAGGACATCAAGTATTTTGTTTCAGACTGTCTTCCCTTTCCTTCTCTTTGGAAACCAGAGGCACTGGTACATGTAAGAGTGCTGGGAGATACTCTGCACACGCTGCCCTGTGGCCTGCCCTGGTCCCATTACGCAAGGGAAAAAGAGGCAAGCAGTGGACTTGAGTGGGCACCAAATATCTCCAGCCACAGCATATCTGTTAGAAGTCTCTTGTGGTTCAAGCATGTCTCAAAGGGACCCAGGTAAGAGTCATTTCAGGTTAAAATGACAGCAGCCCAGGTTCAGGGCACACTTTTCAGCTTTACAAAGCTCTGCTTCCCTTTACACCCATTTAGGAGAGGAATGCAAGCTAGCCAGGAAGCCACCTTTCCCTTTTAAGCGAGAGCATTTCTAAGAGGGCCTGGTATTTCCCATCTCTAGACACTACATTTTTTCCACTGACTCTGCGCCTGCAGAGTCAGAAGTCTCAGCAATAGCCTAAATCCGTCAGCACACCAGGAAACAGAGGAAGCCAAACACTGAGGCTTCCCATCACACTTCCATGGCAGGGTCAGAGCCGTCTTTGCCCTGCGGCGCCATCACCAATTTACCATCATCCCCTCACTTCCAGCACAGGAAAGCGCTGCGAGACACAGTCCAGACCCGGCGCCCTCCATGACACCTCCCTTGCCACCGGGACTCCCACTGATCTAGCCAAGGACAGAAGCCTTGTTCATGCTGGGTCCTCCTTTCCCTTCTCCTGGGCCACCTCTTCCTCTGAGGACAGCTGGTGAAGCGGGCTGGCTCACGCATGCCACGGATGCCGTGTCCCGGGCATATGGCAGAGTGGCACAAAGCCGGCATTGTGCAAGCTCGCAGCCCGCAGCCGCGAGCTAATTGTCTTCTCCAGCGCCGACAACAATTTGTTGGCAAGGAGGCTTGTGTCATTATATAACTGTCGATAGCCTGACTTGTAAACAGATCTCCAGAATGTGTCTGCCTGCCCTCAGCTTGGAGGAACGTGAAATCGGAGGGCCAGGACCGATACCTTGACCTAGCTCCCGTGAGGGAGAAACCCACTCACTGACACCAATTCTCTGCAAGCAAGGAATTTCAGCAAAGGCAAAGCAAGGCAAGGGCCAAATCAGCTCTTCCTTACGTCCTGTGAGTGAGTTTCCATACACAACTTCCATGCACAACTGGGAGCTGCCTGCTGCCAGATAAGGTACTTGCAGTCTGCATTTGTTTCCACCCCAGAGGGACCATGCTCCTCTTTCCAGGAGAAATCTTATCTGGGAAAGCCAGTCCCTTGTTCAAGCCTCTGCATGAGAAAGGGGGACTGTGCACAAGGTCATCTTTCTCCCCTCTCCCTTCCCCTGCCTCTTTTCCAAAGCTCATGGGTGTTGAAGCCAAAGGTGCTGCACCATCATGGAAAGTGCCCAGGCTGCATATCTCAGCCCCAGAAACAGGCTATTTACCTCTTCAGCTCAACACCTTGATGCATCTTTACTATATTTGTATAGTGGCCTGCCCTTGACAAATGGCTATTTTCTGTCTCTTTTCCTGGCCTCTAAAACTCTGAGCATCACATCCCTCTCCGAGAAAGAGTAGAAAAATACTGCGAGATTGTTGCTCTGCTCTATCTTGGCAGCTGCTTGTTGTGCGCATCCATCTTCCTCCGCTCTCCTCTCCCCCACTGCTAGATTCGATTTCATAAATAAATACCCCGCATATTGACGTCATTGTAGGCCTTGAGAAATAATACTCCTGCCGCTCTCTGCGCTAAGCATGGAGAATGGAGGGGAGAGGGAGGAGGAACAGAAGCAACAACATTGTGGAAGATGAAGCCCTAATATTCTCCTCATCACCTCCCTCCCTTTGCAGCTATGCCTCAGCTCTGAAAAAACAAAGATTACTATTATCAGTGAGCCCTTCTGGCTCCAGGCTGAAAAATCAAGTTTCAAAAATTCCTGTTCCTGGTGAGAAAAATAAAAATAAAATAGAGGTAGGGAATATTCTATCCTAGAGGCTGGAGTGGCCTGCGCAGGCCATGGTGCTCCTAGCTGGGACATTAAGACAACTGTAGCCCCTAGGTTCATGTTTTTTTGTTCATTTAAGGAGTCAGTGACACTTCCAGGCATGCCTCAGAGGCTGTTTCCCTCACTTTCTTACCAGAGGCCTACTGGCTGTACAATAGGCCAGACTCCAACAAGTCCAAAAATAGGCCACAGGGTTCATGCTTTCTTTCCATGAAAGATGTCCACCTTATTTGGATGCCCATCTTTTGTCTCCTGCAAAAGATGAAATAGATTGCTTTTCTCTTAGTATTTTTGCTAGAAGAAAATAAATAAATAAAAAGCTCCTGAAAGTGATTTTTCAGCTTGTAGGCTGTGAACCAAGATTGATCTGTGAGCTCCTTCAAAGGAATCCATGAAAACATTTAAAGGAAGCAAAGACAGGCTTGAATTCACTATACAGAGGCCTTACTGCCACTGGGGAAACACAGGGCTCTGAAATGAGATCAGAAAAGGTTGGAAGCACCAACAGTCTGAGGTGTTTTCAGGATCCTAAGCACTATAAATCACCTGCTTCCCATTTTGTTTCTATTCTGGGCCACCACTTAACTCCAGAGTTAAGGAGTTAAGTCCTTATCCATTGAAAAAGTGAGCCATGGTTTCCTGGCCCCAAAGTGACCAGAGGGCCAAAAGATGTTGTCTTCTAAGTGAAGAGTGCATTCATCTGGAATGGAAAGGCAGAGCTGATTTCCCTTTAGCCCCAATAGCTTCAAACCCATGTCTCTTCCAGAGGAGCACCTTAGTTAGGAATGGTGGGGAGGGTGGTGCCTGCTTCCCTGACAAGGCCCTGACAAGGATTTGGGTAATTGAGCTTATGGAGACTGGGCTTTAACACTTTACTATTCACAAGGTGCCCAAGACTGATCCCCTATAGCTATTGCTTCAGGCTGCAGCTCAGATAGTTGCGCTTGTAGGGGACAATGCCCTGGTAAGCTGCAACTGCAGCACAGGCATTAATTATGCTGGGGAATGCCTATCTGCAGGGATATTTACAGCAGGAAGACAACAACAACAAAGTTTAGATACAAAATATTGCGCTTACTTTATGCTACTTAAGACTAAGTGATGTCTACTCTGAAAAGAAGCCTTTGTTCATCCCTTGTCTGAAGGACATTGCCTGAAGGCCCAGCACTCCCTAATCACATGGTAGAAAGCTTCCCTTGAACCTCAGCCCATGACTTCTAAACCCTGGAGTTCGGGCAGAGCATTAATAAAACTGCTCTGCAGAAAGGGCAAAGATTTCAGAAGCTTCTGTCTCCCTGCTGGCCCTAAGCAGTCATAGATGAGAAAAGTTGCAGAGACAGCCAACTAGAGTGGAGAAACTGGTAGGGAAAAATCAGACTGTCCCAATCCAGCTTATAAAAGGAGACTAAAAGAGTTTGTCTTATTAGTCTGACAAAATGAAAGGAATGAGATGGCTCCCTCATCCAGAAAGGGAAGTAAAGAACTGTCTGAAGAACGGATATCATCACCAGCAGCTGATGGTGGCTGGAAGTGATCTTCTAGCCATCAGCTATGACAAGCTGCATTCTGCCTTGCAATAAAAGCAATGAGACAAGGTCCCTTTTGTCTCAGGACAAGATCCAAGACAAAAGACTTGAGTGCTTTTAGGGTGGGTTGCCATTAATGATTTAAAATTCTTTTACAGATTTATGTGAAACATTAGTCTGCAGTAACAAGCTTTGATTTTCCCTGCATTTCTGCCTTCCTAAGAGAGTTCCTTTGAAGATCTGCTGAGCAAAGAGGTGCTGTCTTGTACAAAAGGAGCACAACCTTCACCTGAACGCACTTCGATGAGAAAATAAGCAGAGAGGTAATCCCAGACCTTCTCCTGTGGCAAGGCGTGGAAATAACTCACTACTCCGTCAGTTTAATATTATTTTGCCTCAATGTCCTGTAATTGTGAGCTGCTCGAAAGGCGATCAGCAAAGAAGGGCAAACATGTGCATGCAAGAATATTGAAAAAATTCAGTAAAAATTGAATTTATCTATAGTAGTTTTGATAAGTGAGACAGGTACTGATAGAGAGATGCCAGATACTCTCATGATTGCTCATAGGAGGGAATGAGTTTGTTTCTCTGCTGTTACTTGTCAAACACTCAAATATTACAAATGGCAAAAAGAAACTGTTCAGACTTTCTCATCCAAAACTGTGCTGTGCTTAATGCTTTCCAGCCAATGCCACTTGCCATGTTGCACTTTGGAGAATACACATGGAGATCAGCACTCTGTGGTGATGCTCCCGTCCAATAGCTGCAGTCTGGCCATGCAAACGGAGAGCTGCAAGCAGCCAGCTAAAGACTAGAATAGCCCATTTTAAGTGCCAAGCCTAGTTCCATCACCGCCCAAGCCAAAACCCCTTGTTGGGATGTTTCCTGTCTTAAGCCCATCGCTTGTTGCTGAAGGAGCGCCTGGTGGGTTGGAAGTCTCAGCCGTCAGTGCCTTGGTGGTGGAAACAAGGAGCAGGCAGGGAAAGAGGCTCTCGCAGGGCTTTCCATGAAGGCTGACATGATTTTAATGAACAAGTGCATTCCTCCATGCGTGCGCAGCTGGTAGCAGTACAGCAGAGCAAGCTAAGATTCCCACTTGGACCAACATGGCATTTCCAGCAGATTGAAGTCATGCCTGTCACAGCACGCATCCCAGTGGCAGCCACAGCTCTCTCCCAGGAGCTATCCCAAGCCCCTCGCATGAGAAGAAATTCCCAGGACAGGGCATCCCTTGGCTGTTGCAAACCAGGGGTCCTCCTTTGCATGGCCTAGGAACCCCAGCCCTGCCACTCCACCACACTGCCTGGAGTTTATGTACATCCAAAGGTTTTTATTTATTTATTATTATTATTAAATTAAAACCATTTGCTTGCTGTTTCCCACAGAGCAACATACTATCCATACCTGGAAGGACAGGTAGATTTGGACAAGGAGCACTTATCCATTTCTTTCCAGAGCACCAGGGAAGAAGTTTCTGACTCTTCTGCCAAAATTATTATTTGCCTCCCCATCCCTTTGCAAGGCAGCAAAGCAACACACAGAGGTCTTTGGAGCAGCCCCGGGAGGGCTTAAGAAAATCTCAGTCAACTCTGTCCGTCCATCTAAGAAACCCGAGCTGAAACACAGGTCTGGCCTCACTCAACCAGGCTCTGAAGTCCCCAGAGGGGGGCGAGGGGCATGTTGGCGCAACTGAACTAAAAAAGGCGCCAGCAAGAGGTCTGCACGCCACGCTGTCCCCCCTCTGCATGTGTGATTTATGCATGCACACACACACAAAAAAAGAGGCAGAGAGGAAAAACAGCTCTTGAGAACAAAACTTGCAGCAGATTCCACCACAATCATGACTACGTCAGCCCTTTGTAGCACCTCTAGGTGCAAAAAAAAAAAAAAAAAAAAAAAAAAAAAAAAAAAAAAAAGTCTAGAAAAGATGGAGGGATGGGAAGATGAACACAACCTTTCTCCACCTGCAGTGAAGAAGCATCCAAAGGAAGCAGCTATCTCTGCATCTGTACAAGAAAACCTGCCATCTATTTATTAAAAAAAGTCTCCAAGAAAAATCTACATTTTCGACTTAAGACAAATTTTACAAGAAACTAGTTTTCCATAGATGCATTTGGCATCCCCCAATCAGTGACTCATGTCAGATGCACAATATCTAGCTGCTTTTGGGCATAAGGGACCTCTTTGGCACCAGCTTGCCCAGTAATTACTGCAGCAATAGAAGTCACTACCAACCTGGACCCAGAGTACTTTTCCTGACATTTGCACCACCACATAGTGCTTATAGAGGATAAAAACAGTTGACCTGGATCTCCAAAAGTTTCAGACAACAACATGTTGCCCCTAGAAATTAAAATTGGTGGATGCCTGAGAAAACAAGGAAACCTGAACACAGACAAGATTTTTTTCCCCTTCTTACCTTCAGAACATGTTCCCTTCCAGTTCAGCTTGCCTCCAAGCGGGAACTCCAGTTACTGGGACTTTGGAAATGGCCCAGATCCATAAAACACTGCACCTGACCAAAGGCTGACCGCTTCTGGCAAACATCACCAGCCCCAGCAAAGCACCACCAGGCAGGCGTCAAGCTCCCCTGGCCAGAGCCAGGCAGCTAAAGCTCCAGCATTGCCTTTGGAGCAGCAGAAGATGCTGAACACCACAGAACCATCCCCTTCCTTAGAGGCTGCAGGCCCAAAAGAGGGGAGCATTAACAACCTTAATAACCTAATGACCTTAATTAACCTAACAACCACTTGGCACAGCTTCCTTCCTTCCCTCCCCCTCCCAGTAGTGACCCCTCCCTCCCACATCAGTAGTGAAAAATAAATAAAAGAAAAAGCCAGGCTTCATATTCTGGATGGATATTTATTTGCTTAACAGATTTTCTTCTTTTTTTTTTCTTCATTTTTCTTTTTTTGGTACAAAGCATCCAGGAAAGCTTTTACTTTTCTTTTTAAAAAATAAAAACTAGGTTTCTTTTAAAAAAAGACACATGAAAAGGAAAAAAAAAATCAATTATTTGCAATTGCTGTTTTTATTCTGCCTTCCCCACCCACTTACCCTCCCCCTGCCCTTTTAATTTGGACCAATTTTCATTTCCATATATATTTAATAAAATAAATAAAGGATTTTCTTTGTCGTGTATTGCAGTGCCATTTTTTTAAACAAAGGCTTCATGGCTCAACATTGCAAGGTAATAACAAACAAAAGGATTATACATTAAAATCCTCCCCCTCTCAAGACTCCCCCTAGCCCTCCCCTCCAAACCACGAAATAGAATACAATTCAAGTAGTCTTTTTTTTTTATGTTTTAAATGTATGGATATATAAGACAAAGCAAGTACAGAACTGGTTAACAGAGTGTCCCCATTTTATTAGCAAGTGAGAGTATATCATAGGGAGATGTAATTGATTCCCCCCTTTTACGGTTCCTAGACAGATAATATATATTATTTTTAAAACCAACCTATTTTACAGCCCACTGCCCGCCTCTCTGCTGGGGCCTTGAGCGAGAGCTTCGACTTTGCTCCCTCCGGCGCAGCAGCAGGGCTGAGGGCTGCCCGGCGCAGCGGCGCGCAAGCGAGCTGGCAGCGCCGGGGAGAAGCCGGGGAGGGTGACCCAGGCGGCGGTCCTGGGAGCCAGCGTGACCCGGAGGCGTTACGGGCACCCGTGCGCACCCTCGACACAGTTTGTCTTTAGAACAGTTCCCTTTTCATCTAAATATTTTTTGTTTTGTTTTTCTCTTTTTCTTAAAAAAAAAAAGGATGCGTATAGATGTATTTCTGTGTGTGCGTGCATCTGTGTACATGAGTGATAGCCAACGAGCTCATATGGTCATGACCAAGCTATATTTCAGAAGAGAAAAGAAACACATTTATCACACTTTTCCTAAAACGAAAAGCTAAAATTTCAAGTTCAGTATTCGCTATCTTGTCCTTCCCTCCCCACCCTCCCTTGCTATTTCTGTTTTTTTTCCCTTCCAACTTACTTTAGCACCATAACACATTTTAAACATTACAATCCCTCTTCAGATACTACACAAAATGTCCCATAAAAATAGTGCTTTTTTGCCAAAAAAGTTATATAATATATTATATATATAAATCAACTAAATCCGTGGCAAATGTGCAATGCAGACGCCTCCTCCATTTAAAGTGAGCATCAGCTCACTTTTTCTTTTTTTTTTCCCCTTTCCTTTTTCTTCTCTCTCTCTCTTTCTCTCTCTCTCTCATCTTCCTCCCCTTCTCACTTCATCGATGATTTTAAAAGGTGCAAGTCGATTTGGAATCTTGTAATTAAGCACACACAAACAACGCGGATGGATGGGCTCCTCGGAATTTCTTCTCAGTTACTTTGTTTTTTCTTAAAAGGTGCAAAAGAAAGTTATAAAAATAAGAAAAAAATATCAAAAAAATAAAATAAACTAAAAAGTGGGGGTGGGAATGAGGAAAAATACATATATATCCCTCAATGTTTCTCCCCATCATTTTTTCACTTTATTGTCCAGAAAGACACGGAATGGACTCTTCTTCTTGAAAAAAAAGAATAAAGTTTGACGTCGTATCCTTTCTTTTGTCTTCTGCTGTTGGCACCCAGGATGTTGTGTTATGCCCAACAGGAGAAAAAAAAACAAAAAAAAATACCAAAAACAAAGTTCAAGTGCCAAACTGTCCCTTTGAAGCACAGGCTTGAAAACACTGGGTACATGGGGGAAGAAAACAGGTCTGGGAAATGAAGCGCCCCTCCCGCCCCCCCCCAAAAAACAAAGATAACCCGGAAGGACGATGCCACAG
>NW_010583639.1:570590-581301 GCF_000705375.1 Tinamus guttatus
CCCAGGACTGTAGATGGCTCATGGTTTTCTCAGACAGAACTGCCAGGTCCTGCTCCCTGCTCTGATGTTCCTATCGACAGAGGCCAAAAATGACCAAAATTTGACATTGGCGCTTGCAGCTACTCTTTCTTACAAGCTGGTATTGCTTTTCAGACGAACCTCACTATTTCCAGTGAGTCAGCCCAGGGGCTTCAGGCTAATTTTGGCTGCCTGGATACTGCCCTAGCTAACTAATTAGCTTAAGAGCAGGAGTTTCATCTAGCATTTCCAGTCACAGGGGTTTTTTTCGACAGCTCCCCTCCCAGCTCCCATTCAGACCCCACTGCTGTGTCAAAGCAGCGGTCAGGAAGGGCAGCATTTTGGAGGCAGGGCCCGAGACCCCTTCCTAGAGCAAACGATACCTGGTTTATAGATGTTCCCCCTCTCCACTCCCCCTACTCTCCCCACTGCTGGAGACTCACAGGAGAGCGGCAAGAGTACGGTTGGGGTATTGGAAGTGAAAGATGACTCACTGCAAAGCCTCTGCTCCCACCTGCGGGAGGTTCTTCCGCAGGCAGATACGGAGAAATCTCCTGGGGAAGGGGGGTGGAATTGATGTCAGTTGGATTTTTCTTTTTTCTTTTTTTTTTAAAAACCCCAAAACATTCATTTAATCTAAACCACTGACTTGGGATGCTGGCAGAAGTCAAGTGCATTTCTGATGGGCACAGTTCTCCCAGGAGAGCAGCCACCAGAGCCAGGCTGGGGGCTCATGGGCAAAAGCAGCCCTGGTGTCCACAGTGTGGACATCATTTACAGCTCACTTGCAAACAGGCTAAGTGATCAGCATGAAGTCACAGCAGGAGTCCACAGCTGCAGCGGTGAATACCTTCTCCACCAAAACCCATCTGCTCAACTGCTGTGCTGGTCGCAAATTTACCCAGCCAATCACTACTTTCTTACCTGCCCATCCCCAGGCTTTGTCACCAGAGCAGGTTCTGGGGAAACAGCCTTCCTGACTGCAGCCTATTTCGTTGCTTTTTAAAAAAATGCTATCATTTCTCAGGCTCTCTGGCAGATAACCACTTCCTCACAGTGCTTCCTCCAAGGGGCTGCTTCCGGGAGCTGCAGCCACCCTGCTGCGGTTGGCTGCTCCGTGGAGGAGCAACATCGAAGCGTGCAAGGCCATGTCACGGACAGAGAGAGGAAGGCCAATGCTGCGATTAAGTCACGGGAGCCAGAGCCCTGGTATTTCTGCTTCTGCGACAGATGACCTGCATGACCTTCATCAGGACACTTAACCTCTCTGTGCCTCCCTTCATGGGTATTATAGGAGAAAAGTGGAGGTAGTGCCCATGGGATTCTCAGGACTGCTCAGGTGATGAGAGTTTTGAGGGCCAGAAAGCACCACAGAAAGATTCAAGTGCCAAGGCATGGCACTATGTCCAAAGGAGAAGGTGCTGCCTCAGAACTCTCACTGCCTTGAGAGCAGGATCATGGACTCTTCTCCTACTTTTGCTCCTCATCTTCCGAGAAGAGTTCCCACTGACCGAGAAGTTGGTGGAAGATATTAGCACATGTGGACATCGTTATAGGTGAAGACTGTAGGTGATTTTAGAAAGCTGTTCATATCTAAAAGGGACGTATTCACAGTTTGGTTATACTTGCTGCAGTTGGAGCTATACATATCAGAAGTCCAGGTGTGAACTACTGCTTGAGCCATGTTGCTCCATTTTTCCCCCCTATTGCACGTTATTTTTTCTTCAGATGATCGCAGTTTCCCCATCCTACATTTCTGAATGCCTAGCATTCCCGGGTTGTTATAAGTGGGGCAGGCTCACGCCTTGGAGGAATTACACCCCTCACAAGCAAATGCTGGTTCTCCTTTCAGATTTTATTTCGAGCGGCTATAAACTTGAAATGTCAGGCTATCTTGGGTCAAGGCATCATCATCTAAAAACTGGTACCAGTGAACGGCACGTGGCACGGTCATGTGAGAAAATGTCCTTTGCTGCAGAACTGAATTAGATTACTCTTGAAGTGAGAGAATTGTTAATGGAAAAACAAACACAGGGTGGAAGGAATGAACCTCTTTTCATGGTTTGTCCTCCTTATTTCATCCTGGAATTGGGTAGGCAGTAACAATATTCACAGGCAGGTGAGGGGTAGCAGATGCATGGGGAGCATAGCTGTGGGATAGCCTTGGACACGGGTTTCCAGCAAAGAATGGACCTTCTACAAACCACAGGCCACAGGACTGCACCATAGCAAGCATCTAACTTTGGAGCAAGGGGTCACTTTAAAAGTTTGATATTTGCTCTAAAGGCTTCAGGTAATGAAAAATCTTTCGTGTCAATAAGAAAACCGCCCCATTGGATAATTGCCTCTTGCCCATTACAGTCTCTTCTTGTCCAACTGGGTCTAACTTCAGCTTCTAGGCACTGTATGTTGCAACGTGTTTGTCACACTGAGGACTCCTCTACTCGTGTCTCGGGTGCAGCCAAGTCTTCCTCAGCCTTTTTTTTTTTTGGATAAGTACAGTGAGCTTCCTTACTCTCCTGTAGAAAAGCAGGTCTCCTGCAGGTCAGATCATTCCCCAATGCCTTCAGTAAGCGCCTGACAATGCCGCCTGACCGCAGGGCTCAGCGTTGGTATTATTAGAGACGGGCACAACCGCAACATTTCCTTCTTTCCTCCCGCCCACTTGCAGCGCCAAGGAGGCCACGTCCAGCTGGGTGTCCCAGGAGCCCCACTACCCAGGGCATGCGCTCTGGTTCCTCCTCCGCGCTCTGATGTGCTGAGCTTTGCTGATCTGACCCGTTGCCTTTCACCCGGCAAGGCAGTGGTTGCACCAGCGGCAGCTGAGAGGCAGCCAGGGCTGCATCCATGGGGAAGCACCAGTGGGTGAGTTAACGCGGGTGCCGGCTCACCCAAGCACTGGCAGGGAATGTGCTCAGAAGTGTACAGTGCAGCAAGATCTTTGTACCACTCAGCACACCAGTTTCCCTGCATAACCCCACTCCATGCATGATTTAATGACATATTTATCTAATTCACATCGGCTTCCCTCAGTGGGCTTGTCCTAACGCAATCCCAGGGACACCTGGCTTAGTTACGTTGCTCTCTCTCTCTGGTTACTGATCTGCAGAGCAGTGAGATTCAGAGTTGCCCATTTGTGCTTGAAAAGCCTCTGTTTGCAAAGCTGGGGAATGTGTGCCACAAGGAGAGGGGCAGGCACCAGCCTGTGGGTATGTGCATGTGCATCTGGGTAACAAATTACATCTCCGCTACGGCATGTGCCGGGAGACGCCCCCCACTACGGAGGCATTTCACAGGGAATAATTTAGTCCCTTCTCCTAAGGTAAGAGACAATTATAGCTCCTGCCAGATGCTGAGCCCTTGGCTCAATAAGTAGAACAAATCAGGGGAGTGCAGCTCCGTTTGGCCTCAATTCAAGTGTGACTCTACCTCTGAGGCCGGGCTGGAGCCTGAAGCTGACCCAGGGCATCTTGCTGCCCCGTCCTGTCGCAGTGGCAGTGGCACAAGGGTTCGGCCGTGCATCCCCAGCACCATCCACGCCAGGCCAACCTTTTGTTTCTGGCGCTCAGGTCAGGATTTTATCCATTTTTTTTTTCCCTGGCATTTCCCAATCTCTGCTGGCGGTGCGCGGCTGCAGCTCTGAGCACTCCCTCTGCTGGCTAAAATATAATTTCTTAAATAGTGGCTGCCTTAAATAGGGTCGTCTTCTCTGCGTTAGTGCATGAAGAAAGTTAATACCCCGCAGTCAGGGAAGCCTTGGGATGCATGGGAAAATGCACACCAAGCAAACCTAAAGTGCCCCATACACATGTGCTGCTTCTGAGGAAACCTGGATCAGCAGAGGTGTCTCCCAAGTAGGTGAAGATTTCTTGAAAGAGGGCTGTAATACAGGAGAGCAAATATGCTGGTGGCTGGGCATGCGGTGGGACGTGTGAGCAAGGTGCACGTCCCAGGCAGGAAGAGCCGAGAGGAGCACACCAACCGTGTCCCAGGGAGCATCTTGGTTTTAGCACCATCCTCATCTTTCTTCTTTCTTTTCTTCTTTTCTTTTCTTATCTTTCTCACCAAAATCTGCAGCCCTCCCTTCAGCCAAATGGGAAACGGATGGAAAAGCCAAGACATGCATAAGGATTAATGCTGACCGGGGCCAGTGCCTGTGTTTGAGGCATCTTCAAGAGCCTGGACACTCAGACCTGTGAGCAAAACCCTCCTTGGAGGAATGCATTGCATGAGATGCAAATCTTGTCGCTCCAGAGGGATATGGTGCCTAAACAATGACGGGAGCAACCACAGCAACGTTCCAGCTCATCGCTCACCCAAGGTCACTGCACGTGCCGCTGAGCCTGATACCGTGCCATGTCCCTCACCTGTTTACCAGGCCACAGGTCCCCTGCGGCGTTATCAGCGCCGTGAAGAGATGTGCCCGTGGCCATGCCTTCTGCCCACAGCACCTCGCCTTGCGCCAGGACCTCATCCAGAGCCAGGCGGCGGCATCCAGCTGTGCTCCATCCCCTGGCAATATCTGGGACTGCAGGAGGAGGGAAAGCCACCGCAGGAATCCGTGTTTCACAGATTCTTGGCATTTTTGTGGCGCCGTGTTTTGGTGACAGACCCGTGGATAATTTCTGAGCTCTGAATAGCTATATTAAACCTCCGGGTCTTTTCCAGGTTAGGAGGCTTGTTGAGTACAATGGAATGGATGAATTCCTCAGGAGTGATTCCAGAAACTAGAGCTGTGCGCAGACGAATGTAGAAAGCCTTTCTGGAGATAAAGAAGGCACAGACATGGCAGGCTAACATAGGCTTAATGAAAGGCTTGCAAGTCCTATTTTCTCAAATAAAAGCAGTAAGATGTATGGTGGAGCAGGGCAGCCAAGAGGAGTGACCCCAACCAGGTCTTCATGGTGTGAAGTTACAGGAAAGTTACAGGAAAAGTTACAGGAAGTTACAGGAAAATGGGTCAAGAAGGACACCAGTGGCTCTGTAGGTCATACAGGAAAAAAAAAAAAAAAAAAAAACAGAAGAAAAACGAGAATGACATTGGTTTAGGCTCAGTTTCTCCAGGGGGAGGTCAGCAATCTTCCAGCAGGAAAGGAGCTGCTGGAAGAGCCTTTTCTGAGAGGGGCTTCAGGCTCAGGAGTTCATTCCACCTCCTTGGTGGGAAACGGTCTTGGCACAGGTGACCTCTCATCTGCCCCACAGTCATCTCTTCACCTAGACCATGCAGAGGAGACAGCAAGTCTCATCCTTTCCCCAACACCATTTCCTCACCATCCAGGAATGACTTGTGTCTTCCCAGAGGTGCACAAGGAAGGACTCTGGACACCTTCCTGCCAATGTTTCTATTAGGAAGAGGTTCAGAGAAAAAAAAACAAACAAACAAACAAGTATCAACATTTCATCAGCAATTGGGAGGGGTGTATTTTTTCCCCTTGTTTTTTGGTGGTTGGAATTCAATATTTCAAGTGTAAGATGTCAAAATTTGGGAAGACAGGGCCAGTTTTAGCTAGAAAACTTTTAACAAATGATTTCTAAGATGGCTGAGAAGCAGCGGTGGTTTGGCCCCAGGGCTGTTTCACTGTGATTTGTCTCTCCCCACCAAAAGCAGAAGCAGCTCAATGGCCACAACAACATCAAGTAGGGAGCATCTTTAAAAATCCTTCCTAAAACTCAAGGGCCAGTTGGAAACCTAGTTCAGCAAACGTGCTCACGGGAATACAGACTGCCTTGCCCAGCCCCAGCCTAGATGCACCCCATCCCTGGGAGGAAAGAGAGGGATAAATTCAGGCCTTCCAAGTGGACGAGTTTTCTGATAAGCTGGAAAAGAGTTGAAATTTTCTGATGAAACTTCCCCAGAACAGCTTAAGGAGTGCTAGTTGCTCTCTCAAAAGCTGGGGATGGAGGGAGAGAATTAAATCTTAGATCATTTACATATGCACTCTGAAGAGCTTGCTTAGCTTCCCATTATTGACCTGGGTCTGCTCACGCCAGCTTTGCCCATCAGGACTGGGCACAGTGGGGGTTACACTGCAAATCAACGTGGCATTCAGTTTGGAAATACTGGCCTTGCTCCTTAGCTCTGCAAACAGCAATAATTCACCCAGAGACAAAGAGTTGGCAGCAACTTTCCAGATCAATTTATAGCCAGACCTAAAGCTTTCTTCCTGCATGAGGGCAAGGAGGATGAAGAGGTGCTATTTTTTTGTTCAAAACAAGGTGTGTCTTTGCTGAGCCCCATGTAAATCACAGAGAAGTTTGAGGCTCAACACTGAACTTCTGTGCACACGAAGAAAAGTCCTTCCAAGGTCAGGAGCCTGGCTGGGTGCAGGTTTCAAATCCATCCCATGTCCATTTCCTAAAAAGCTGCAGTGCTGGCTGAATAAAAACGCCATGGGGTGTTGTCTGGCTATTTTTTATATAAAAATGAATTGAATGGATCCTAGAGTAATAGACAGCATTCTTCTAGCTGTGAATTCCAGGAAATTGAGATAATACAGCTAGATTAGCTTCAGAAAAGTGGTGAGCTTGTCTTCTTCCTCAGATAAGCATGGTCACCTGGAAGGACTCCCTACGCCAGGCATTGCAGTTGGAGGCCAGGGCAATTGCCCCGTGCACCGGCTGTCCGGGATGGCCTCACGGAGCTCCTGGTTCTCTTTGGATTCAAAATCAGCTGCCCAATGGTTTCTGCATGAATTGCTCCCCTTTCCTCGAAACCAGAGTGGAGCCCTTTTGGTAAGGGTTCATGAATGCAGGAAATGGGGGCAACTTTGGTCTTTTCTTTTCGAGGCAGTGTTAACAACTCCACAACCCAAAGAATTTGTCTTGCAATCCCCTCTGCGGCTCAGTTTTCAATTCTCTATTCAACCAGTATGAATGAACCGGAGCCTTTATTTGCATTCTCCTCAAATTGCCCTCCACCACTAGCATGAGACCTTTGGAAGTTTGTTGCAAGAGTAGCGGAGCCAAGACATTTTAGCCGGGCACGATGCCCCACCGCTACCGCAAACTCACTTCAAACCAACTGCTGAGTCAGAATAAATGGGCCTGGATGTATTTTCTTCTCAAAGATCACAATGCAAAACACGGCAGGAGAAGGGAGAGAGGTAAATGGATGCAACATTCTCTACTTCTGCGTCACTTCTTCAAGAATTCACAGCAAAATTTGGCATTTCCTGAGCATATTTTTGGGTGGGGAATTGCCTGGTCCCTCTGAGGCAGCAGAGGGGCTGGGAGCAGACTTTATGAAGAAATCCCACCTGGACCACAGCTAGGGACATCCTGGGTGGTTGCCCCTCCTCAGTTATTTGGGGGTAGGGGACTGAAGCAGGATGGGCTGTGGTCAGATAGCCAGCAGGGTCACACTGGCAAGCTGAGGAGCCACGTGCTCCGGGGCAGAATGCGGCATTGCGTCACCTTCAGCCTTGCTTCTCCAGTGTTATAAAAAAAGGGGAGAAAAATAACTTTGTACTCCTTTGGTCTTCACATCACTCCATCTTCTAATAAAACGAACTCATTATTTTCAGTTTTTTCTGTTCTGGAAATCAAAGTGTTCTTGACAGCTATCACAGCTTCTAAAATAAAGGAGCGTTTTAAATGTCTGCAGGACTCAGAAAGCTGCGTGGTCCACCTGAGTTGCCCAGACCACACTCTTGCCTTCGGAAGGGAGGCAGGACCGGCAGTTTATGCCCTGGCAGTGCCCTCCTCCCCAGCCCCAGCCTGGCACTGCTCCCACCTCCTCACTTTTCCAACAAGCTCCAGCTGCAGGACTGGTAGGGCACAGCTGTCCTCAGCTCCGTGCTTTGCCCCTTCCCTCTTGCTTGTGCTCTACCTGCAGACTCAACCCCTAACCTTTTCTGATTTCCATCTCATCAAACATCCAAAGCTACTGGTAATATATTGGACAGAAGCTTTGGCATGGCACTGGGCAGGCAATGATGGTCCTGACCAGTCTGAAGATTTCAAAACAGTTCCCACTCTGCATTTGCACAAACCTCCTGGAATTTTTTGGAAGCTGAGATCAGTGCACCCTGGGGTAATGAGGAGCCTGGTGGTTAAAGCGTGTTCTTGGGAAATACGGCACAGTGCATGAAACCCGCGCGCTGACGTGGGCACCTGAATCTCCCATGTTCCCACTTGCCTGAATCACTGTGAGTCCCCTCTTCCCTTCCAACCCAGCTTTGCTAAAACTGGCCCAGTCCTGCGGGAGGTGCTGATTTTGATGAATCAACATTTTCCAGTGAAAAACGTGGCATTTGCAATTTCCCAACCCATTCTAATTGAGAGCATTCAGAAAAAGCAAACAAACAAACAAGCAAATGAAACAACGGCCAGGGACAGGCAACTGGCTGTGCCGCTCCAAAGAGCTGTCTTCACTGGAGCGGTCCTCTTCTCAAATCGTGGGTTTGAAGCTGATTGTTTCGCCAAATCAGGGAACCAGTTTATGATTTAGTGGAACAATTTGACAGAGGGATGGTATTTCCAGCTTCCTAGTCCTAGTTTTGATGTGTTCAGGGTCCCATCACGGTCTGTCCCATTGTGGTCCCACAACTGCTTGGTGGGCTCTTTACAAGCATAGATGATTGGCCTAATTTTAGATGTCTCCCTTAGGAGAAGAATGGTTGCACCCATAGATGCTGGAAGGAGCCTTGGTCACCAGCTGAGAACAAGCTCTGTATGCCAGAGACACCTAACAACAAGGGGGGTCCTACCTTAGCCTATGTGCTCAGTTACATTTCCATGCTGCCCTTTTGCGATCGGCACTGCCTCCAATAAAGATAGTCCTCTTATTCCCCTCATTTCCCCATGGAAACAACTGGATTTCAAGCCGGCACTGATGTAATGGTCTGGGAAGCTTTCCTGGGGATTTCTGTCCAGAAGGCAGGAACGCCTGCAGATTAATTCATCCTGCAGCAGACACAAGACTTGCGGAGCACTGGGGCAGGAGTTTCATCCTGCTGCACAGTGGCTGGCAGTTCACATTAATGCCAAATGCTTGGATGTTATGAGGAAGCTTTCTGAAATGCAAATGCAGCTCTGATTTCACTAAGGGGGCCTTTAGTCTCTCCAGTCCGTGCCCATCTTTGGTCAGCCAGAGGTATGTGGAAAAGCACAGATTTTGACTGAAGCTATGGGAGAAGTGGAGTGGACTCCAGGCCCCTTGGATGCACCTTTGGCAAGTGATACGTGTGGATGGTCTCTCCTTGGGGAAAGGTCTGAGGAGACTGCTGTGATTTCGGGAAGCAGTGGCCAAGAATACTTGGCCTTGTATTTTGCTCAATGTTGTTTGCTTGCTCCTCCTCCTCTCTATCCCACCAGACCTCCATCTTTTGCTTCAGCGTTTTTTTGATAACTTCCCAAACCCTAAAATAGCCTGTACCCCTTACCCTCTATTCCCTCCTCTCTCCTCCTTTTTCAAGCAGCAGAGGAAAGCAAGATTACAGGAAAACGTTACAGTGACTCATGAATCCCATTCCTAGAAAAGCCAGGCAAGTGTTTCATCGACGGTTAAGTCAGTTAATTCTGACTTTTGCTGAGCAAATTGCATATGTACTTACTTTCCACAGAGGCTTAGGAAATCTGGCCTATAAATATACCCTCTCCCTGGCCCCCAGCTGAATGCGGACCACCAGCCTATTTCAACTCCTCACAGTCAGGAGTGGCCAAAGGTTATCCACCCCTCCAAGCTGGACAGGCAAAGGAGGGTCTTGTAAGAAGATACCAATTTGTGGAAACATAATTCCAGAAAAATCTAGGTTTTGGTGATTCTGGTCAAAACTGCAAGAAGGATGCTTCTGGTCACCCGCCTGGTTTCTAACGCCAGCTTAGGATTCTGAGATCTCCAGGGAGATCCCCGAGCTCTGGAGGTTTGGGTTTCCTGCACAGAGAGAGGAGAACTGGAATGTCCTAGTAATCCCCACTCCAGTGACGGTCTGAGTCAAATGGTAATGGTACTTCTAAAAGCAGACTCTTTTTACAAAGCAAAAGAAAATTCTTCCTTTGAACCTTAGAAAATTCCCAACTTTGTTATCTTCACTGGGTTCAATTCTTGGATTTGTTGCACACTTCTTTTGACCTCTGCATCACTGAAGGGTGTTTGGATTTTGTATGTAAAACAGTGGAAGTACTAAATACTTATTCCTGTCATATATTCACCTGGTATCCAACAGTTGTAGATCTGGCTCCAAGCCACCATCTAAAATACAAAGAACTAATAGAAAGGAAGACCCTTGTCTCATTTTAGCTGGAAACCACACATACAGCAACAGTAGCATGGCTATGCACAAGAAATGTCCCTTCTACCTCGGGTGGCTGGCAGAAGGGACCAAAGCAAAATACTGGTGCTCTTGAGAATTTGCAGAAGTGCTAGCTCTGGGGATGCTCTCCTATAAAAACCACCCTACCGTTCCATAAAAACGGTAATGAAGCCTTTTCTGTCCAGACCCTGATATTCCACTCAACCTTGCTGAGTCTAAGTGCTGTAAATATATAGGGGAAAAATCCAGGTGCTGGAGAAGAGTGGATTGAGAGTGCTCTGTAAGAGGAGAACATAACCCAGCCAAGGCCAAGGAAAAGGCAGAAGTATCTCCAAAGGACTTGACTAACCCCCCTTCTACCAGGTATTTCCATCACTACCATATAGCATTTGGAAACGTGCAAATATCAGTCCAGCAGCCAGGTGCCCAAGGCCATGCCC
>NW_010583639.1:581332-631350 GCF_000705375.1 Tinamus guttatus
TTACCTGCCTTTCACAGGCCCATGAACCCCATCAGGCTCATCCAGGATTGCAGCCACAGGTAACATGGGTAACATGGGTCCCAGCCTGGCCCCTCATAAGTCTTGGGCTTCCAGCTGCAGAGCAGAGTGATGCCTCACAATGAAGACTCACCACACACAGTGCTGCTTTCCTTGGACATGCTTTCCCGTCAAGTCTTTGCAAGTGGACTGAGCAGCCGTATCCCCTCCCTGCCTCTGGGCTCAGGGTCGCTTTTCCCTGGGGCATGTGGAGTTGCTGGAGCCCCATTACATGCCTAAATATGTTCATGGCTTTACCGTGAGCAATAGCTCTGGTATTTTTTCTGAAATAACACCAACGCTGATGATCTCAAGGGGCACTAGCTAGAAATGCTTCTTGAGGGGTGTCCTTTAGAAACCACCAGAGAGATGCGCTGCAAGGCTTGCTGGGAGCCAAGCTGCTTGGGAACAGCAAACTGCTTGCCATGCTTTCATAACCACAGCATTTTGGCCCAGGGCTCCCTGTTGCAGCTGCAGGCGCTGCTGGGAATAGGCCATAGGGCTGGGCAGAAGATGATGGTGGTGGGAAAGAGGTGGACAGAGGGATACATCAGAGGACTCCTGTCACAGGATGCACATCCTTGCCCCATTAAAGGAGGGAAGACAGGGAAAGCTGGACCTGTGGGTGCAAAAGCCAGGGAGGCACAAGCTGGTCCAGCAGACGGCATCATCCTGCTCAAGGACCGGCAGCTGCTACGTGGGCTGCACTCACCACAGCTCAGCCACAAATGTGACAGCAGTCAATGCATGGCAGCAGCTCAGGGAAACTCCTCTTGGCTGAAATCTGCTCTCTATACACAATTGGTCAAATACTCGTGAGTAACAAGCACATCACGTTAAGGGATCCTACTTGGGCCACTGGCAACCAGAGGAAAGAACTGGATACACTTTCTAAATCGGTCATGGCCATTGGCCATGATTTTTCTCTGTACAATTAGCAGATGACTTAATTCTTTGCTTAATCTGAACTATTTCCGACTTGTATCTGAGGAAGTTTGGTTTCCCAACTGCCTTTCTAAATCTGGATTGCGAACTTCATGAGGTTGGTCAGCACTGAATTTCCATAGATATTCCTTTGTAATATTTTCCTAGAAAGATAAGTCTCATTCAAACTTTTCTCACCCATGAGGCACCAGAGATACTAAGGTGCTCTGCATACCCAATTTAGCACTGTGCAATCCTCCTCCCTAAGCCCCAGGGAGTTCATCTGCATGGCAGAAGACTAGTGATGGGTGGCTCCAGCCATATCTGCTGCCTTTCCAAGCTGCATTTTAGTAGCACAGGTGACAAACTCCTGATACAAATGCTAATGTCCTGCCCCGCGAGATAGACGAATTAAATAGCATGATGCTTTGAACAGATTCACAATATTTATTCAATCGCTTTGAAGGTGCAATAGCATAAGTGCATGTTTCTCCCTTTCTCCCACGTCTCCCCGCTGCTGGCCTCTCTGCTAGTTGCAATAGTTTTCCAGTTGGTAGAGGGAGCACGGGTTATGGCAGCATTGCTCAACAATTCCTCTCTTCACTTTCTCATATTCCTCCTGCTGGAACGGCAGTTCTTCTGCCTCGCCACGCAACGGCCCACTCACTGCGAGGGAAAAACAAAAGGGGGGTAAAAAATAAAGAAGATGAGCTGTGGGACTCCATGCAGCATCATTCCTGGTTACGGAGCTCTGCAGAGGCTCCCTTTCAGACACCAGGACTGGCCAGAGCCAGCTGGAAAACAGGAGGAGCATTGCAAATATCTCCCCTTCCAGCACTTTTGGGGTCTGCATCCATGGAACTGTAAGGAAGGGTTCGTCCCAGGGCTGGGTGCATTTCCCAGCTGGTCCCGAACCGCCTGCTCTTGCTCGCTGCCTGCATGTAGCCTAGAGCCAAGTGCAGAAGCACTTGTGTGTGTTCGTGCTCACAGCTGGGGACAAGTTTTAAAAGGAATGCTAAATTGGGGGATTTGAACACACATAGTACTAAACAAAACGTGCCATTTGCTGAAGGGAACTTGAAAACTTGTCAAGAAAACGGTTCAGGCTGCATGGATAAATTAAGAGGTCTTCAGTGACTTCAACACAAAAAGAAAGTGCATGGAAAGTGAGGATAAGATGAGGTTTCTAGGCCAGGATAAAAGTATAGCACAAGATGCAAATTCCCAAAGTCCCCAAAGCATAATGTAATGAGCAAGACCCAAGAGTGACAAGAAATCATTGTGTTAGTGCACTGGGAGGAAAACTTAGAGAAGATTTATTCTAACATTTCACGGAAGAGGATGTATCTAGTGGATATTTCACAATTTACTCATCTTCATCCTTCAGGTCTTCTGGGAGAAGATAGTAAGTACAACTAGCTCATGTGATAGAGAGGTATTAGCTCAGGCTAAAATACTGGAAAAAGAACTAGAAAGCTTTTAGGCCTTTCAAATTTTTTTGGCCCTAATGAAATTCTCCCTATGGTATTTAGAGAATCGGATAAAAAGACTTTTAACAAATGTGATGGTATTCAGAAACATCAAAAGCAAATCAAATAGACCATGTAGCCTTTCAAAAAAAAATGCAGCAAATCAGCTGCCTATCTTCTCTGACATTATCTTGCTTCACCTTCCTAAGCCCACTGCGACTCTTTCACAGGACAGTCGCACACATATGCAATGCATATGCAGATACAAATGAAACCACTACTCAGTGGGAGGAGGATGGCTGCGACATCTCTGTTGTAGTTAGAGGAGGTGGTGTAAGGGCTAATCCTTGAGGTCCAGGGTTAAAATGAGCGGGACTTGGCAGGGGTCTCTTCTGCACCTGGTGCTGTTCAAAATCTCCATCAGTAACACAGAGGATGAAGGAGAGAGTGTGCTTGCCGAATTTATAGAGGACACGAAGCTGAGAGGAACTGTGAGTACCCTTCTCCCAGGAGAGACATCATCCTTGCTCTACAACGTGAGCACTGCAGGTCCTGGCCGTGTCGAGATACGCATGGGAAACACAGTGTTCAAAGGCAGTTCTCCAAAATGCCCCATCCCACCTACATTCGCATTCAGTGCTGGAAGTGCCTGAAACTGGGACAGGGATTCGGCGCAGAGGGGGATGCAGGCAGCATCCCATCTCAAATGTCCCTGCACATTCACCACCTGATGGTCACCAAGCCATGGAAATGCCACGTTTCCAGTACGTCCTTGTATGGCAGAAAGCCCCAGGCACCATTCCTAAGTGACAGCTCAGGAAGGGGATTAGCGTCAGATACAGAGCACTGAAGATGTGTTTTTTACTGTTATGGTTCTTTTCTGCAAATCTGTTTCCAATTTGGAAATTTAACTGTTGATAGAGGACATTTGCTCACTACTTGCAACTCCTCCGGAGTTCAAACTCGATCACAAGTGAAACTGAGAAGCACAGGACATGCTGTATCCCAGAAACAGAAAGTTCAGATAAAGCGTTTAGGACAAGCTTGGGAATCTCCAGAGCTGTTTGGAAGCTGGTATCCTCCAGAGGGGGACTAGGCAGAAAGGTCTGCCTTGGTGGCCCACAGTCCAGTCCATCTGGGGGCATGGCAGGTGACAGAGAGCAGAGATCTCTGTAATGCCAAAATTGCATTTTCCCTGCTACCGATCAAAACAAGCACTCCCATAAGAAAAAAACGGGGGAAAGGAGGGTGGGTCCAAACTGAGAATGATTTGCATGGACAGAGGTCTAGAAAATATGACCTAAGAAGGCATATTGGAGAAGCTGAGGGCATGGGATAGCTGAGAGCAATTTCAAGCTAGACATGGTAAAGGTCTTTAAGTGTTTTGGAAAACTGCCATAAAGAATAATGCAGTAGACTCTTCCCCATGTCCACTGTGGAGAAGAAAAGGAATAATTTATGGCAGGGGCCATTTGGGCCATTCAAGAGGAAGCATGGGAACAGACAGTTTCAGAAAGCAGGAAGATCTTCCTCACTGGAGGTTTTAAAGAGCATGCTAGACGAGCATGGGTCAGGAAGGATACAGAGATAACTGATCCTGCCCTGGGACAAAAGAGGGGCTTCTTGAGTTCTCCCCACCCTTATTTTCCATGGGCATTTCCAGACCCAAGCCATAGCCACACAAGTCTGGGGTGGGTATTAGGCTGATTTTAGCCTCTAATTTCCAAGAGATAGGCAGACAAGCTTAAGCTTTCAATGAAAATTCCTTCTGCTCCATAAACCTCTTTTTCTACCTGCCCTCCCACCTGCTTTTTTAACCTGAGGAGTTTTTCATTGGCAATACGGTGTTTTTGGTATTTTAAAGCAATTCCTGCTATTCACCACTGAGGATATTACTGCTGTAACTGTCCAAAACAGACCATTGCCTTTTACACCACATAGCATACAACTGTGGTCACCGTTGGTGACTGGACTTCTGGTTGCCACCAGAAAAAAGGATCATATTTCTGCAATCAATCCCAACCCTTGTGTTGCACACACTCCTTCCCTCTGCACAGAAGAGCATCTCTATCATACCTGGACCTCTTCCTCTCTCACAGACTGGTCTGAAGGGGGAAAGCAGCTGTTACAAGCAAGCAATATCTTCACAAAGTGTCTACACATAGCAAGGGAGTTCCTGGGAAAGCAGCTGTTCAAACAGCAGAAGAGCTGTCAAAGCACCTTGCCAAGTTGATGGGGAGCCTTCACTTACCTAGAGGCTGTTCAATGTCTCGCCGGGCTTTGGGGGAGTAGAAGAAGCCCCTCTCTCCGCACACCAGATAGAGAGCCTCCACCAGGTGGGAGCCGCAGAGGTGCTGGTTGGGAGCTGCATGGCTGGTCCCAGGGCCAGAAAGAGCAAGAAGGGCCAAGAGAGGCAGGGATTGGATCCAGAGAGCCATGGTAACCTGCTGAGACAGGGGCAAGAGGGAGAGGAGAGACAGGGAGGCCTGCAAGGGAGAATTAAGTGGTTATCAGGCATCTTGCCCCGTTCAGCTCCTTTGGCACAAACCTGAGATCAAAGAAGCAGACGGACCCTCTGAAGACCCTCTGGCTGGAGAGGGAAGGACAGCTTTACAGACACAGCTTTGCAAATGACAGTAAATAACTAATAACTATAGCCAACAGTGCATATCCACCCACATGCTCCTGTCAGTCCTTCCCACCCTCCCTGCTCACTTCCTCAAAAAACTGAGCCCCAGGTGCCCACTTATGGGGCAACCAGCAACGGTGACCACCCTGCATCCCATCACCAGCTTGGGGCTCTGGAAAGGTGCTATTGGGGGAAAGTCTGTAAAATCTTTGGGATTAAATTCAGTGAGGATCTGTGACTGCACCCAGAGGACCTCTCCTGGGCTTAGTGCTAGAGCAGAAGCTCAAGTCTTGGATGTACCAGCACTGGCAAAAACTGCTCAGCCCTGGGGCCGGACTCCCGAAGGAGAGCCTGTGTGCTGCAAGATTCGTTGAGTTGAGCCTTCTGTTGTACCTGCCCAGGAGAGCAAAGATCACTGGATGTCTTCAGGGGAGAAGCCCCCTGTGCCAAGTCAGAAGGGACTATTCTTTTATGAGGGCCCAAAAACAACACTGTGCTCAAAGGCCTGAGGGGACCTAATTTTCTTCGACTAGCAAGCCAGTACTTGTCACAAGCAGTTACATCCACTTGAGCAAACAGCTTCACAAAGCACAGGTAGAAGCTAAAAGGAGGTAACTAGACTTACCCGAGGAAGTATCAGCAAGTGATGGAGAGAAGTTTGCTCCTGGAAGTGCAGAGTGTTTCCCATTCTCTGTTTCCTGTATTTATATGCTTTACATTAGCCCAAATTACACAAGATCTAGTCGGAAGCCCGCCTTCTCAGTGACGCCCTAGCCCAAATTTTTGCTGTTTGGGCACATTAAGTTCTCACTACGTAGGATCAACAGGTCTTTAGACAAGTTAAGATAGAAGCAACTGTTTGCAGTTTCCATCTCATTTCGTCTTACCTGTTTTTGCTTCCCCTGCAGCTCATCCTGAGCCATCAGTGACCCTTTTAGCAAGAGGTAATGGTGCAATTACAGTTGTAATGATTACATTAATGCTGGCAATAAGTACTGCTGGCATTGAGGTGGCCAACAGTCTGTCCACCTCAACAGCTGTTTCTGAAGTGCAAAATTAAAGGCAAACACGTTAATATGTTTGATTAATATAATCTCAGCAAGTATGCTGCAATGAGACCAAGTGGTCAGTGAGACCATGCCACTGTCAGGTGTTAGAGGAAAGAAAACAAGTTATCGCAGCAAAGGGCACCTGAAGCCCCTCTCACAGCCCATGCAATGGTGAGCTGGAGACACGCACCCAGGGCCTGGGCTGGGAGAGGAACAACATCTGCATTTTGCAGGAAAAGGTGGGTGATTTTAGCCCTGTGCAGGGCTAAAATTTGAAAATTAAAAATTTGCACATTTTGAACACCAAGAAACATTTCCAGTAAATCCTAGCAAAACATTTTGCTTCAAACAACTGGCAGTCTCCCATGATGAAGAAAGAGTCTTCAGAAATGTTTTCGGTTGGGGTTGTCATATTTATTTACTAGCTGAGATGGTTCAGCTGATCATGTTCACACCTTCCAGGCAAAGTCTACAGCAGATCTGAGCTTGTAGGTGATCTGATGGGCTATGACAGTTAAGAATCCTTCATGTTTCTCTTCAACAATTGTGTACCCTGGGGGCAAGTTTGGACACTTCTTCTGGCTCCTCCTCTTCCCCACCAGTTCAGAAGAAACATCACTTCACAAATAGCACTTTGTTGTTGGTAGCGCTCAGAACAACTACCATGTTCACTGTGATCCGTTGCTGTGTGCTCATGAGATTAAAATGCGTGGTCAGTACTCATCATTGTGAAGAGGAACTTGGAAAACTGACTTGAATATAAACCAGTATAGCAATTTCTCCTACTAGCCAACCAAAGAGGTCCATCAGAGTGAGGACATTGGCTTGTCAGGGCTCCTGTCCTGATGAACATCAGTCCAAAGTTCCCATGGTTTGAGGTTGGAAGGAGCCACTGCATCTCTAGTAATGGTGACTAAAAGGAAGAAAAAGCAAGCGTTACTGGTTTGTCTACCTGAGTTTGTAGAGAGTCTGAAAGAGCTGCTCTGGGATTTGTGATTCTGTATTATAGCAGCGTGTACCAATTCAGGTGCCAGCAAAGCTTGCCCTAATGCCTTTATTTAACTGCTCATTAAATCACACAGGGAAATAATCGGCTCACAACGACCTGCACTGCCATGGTCTAGAATGGCACTAGACATCACCGTGAAAAAGGATCCAAGGGCTGAAACTGCTTCTGACAAGTCCAAGGGGGAGTCCACCAAGTTTCATGACTCTGACACTGGTCCCTGTTTTTCAAAGCATGTGAATCCGTCCTGTGCAAACTGCAGCCACTTCAGCTTTCTGCTCTCACTTTCACAACTCTACCCCATTTCCTGGACAGCTCTGTGATATCTCGACCTACTTTCTTCTCTGCTGCTAGTAACATGCTTGTGTCCTTACTGACTACAACATGCTTTTCTTCCTTCTTTCTGCAAAGGCTTTCAGTCAGTGAAAGGCATTTTAAATGTCAGGGATTAGTTGCTCTTTGGACTTCCCATTACACTGAATATTTAGGTTAGAATCACTGAAAAGGACTCATTTTGATCTTCCTGAACTCTTGCTTGCTGAATTCAGAATAGGTCTGATTCTCCATATATAAATGTGTAAATCAGAAGGAAGTTCACTGAAATCAGCATAATGCTCAGAGACCCAGACCAGACTCTCAATTTCTTAAGCAGCTAAAGTAATTCCTCCCAAATACTTCCATCAGCATCTAGTCTGTAGTGAGTCCCATCAGCCTCTGTCATGGCAGTATCATGTGTTTGCTAAATTACTGTGACTGCAAAAAGGCTGGGGAAAAGTGCTAAATCTCTGATGAGTGTGCAGGGAGGAGACTTATTTGCTCAAATGGATGTGAGACAAGGTTATCGACTATGTCCCCTGCTATGTAGGTCTTCCGTCCTCATGCGAATAAATCCAAGTTGTGATGTTCAACCAAAGTTAATAGCATCTCTGCGCAATGCGTAACACTATCTCTGTCTCCCTGCCCCTCAAAAAAATATTTGATGTACTTGAATGACCTAGTGGTATACCCATGAAGAGGGGCTCAGGTTTCAGGGAGATATGAGTGCAGGGAATTCACTTACTCAGACCTTCTTTCTGCCATGAAAAGATGGGGAATTATTAACTCTACAGCATAAAAGCTGACATTTCACTCTATTTAAAGTAGATTTTCAGTGCTAGAAATGGTTCCCAAGATTTGTGCCACCTACAAATCTTGCCAGAGGAGGGGCCCATAGCTGTGCTTCTTACATCCTTGGGCTCGTCGCCAGTGGCAGCTTTCCGACACCTCAGACGTGGCAGGAGATCAGGGAGGAAAGGAGGAGCGTGAACTCTGCCCTCCTGCTGCCCTCCAGAACAGACCATGATCTCTCGTTTCCAGCCCCACATCCTCCCATCCATCACCATGGCCGGGGACTTGGGGAGGACCCTTTGGGACCCCCAGTGCCTTGGAGGCAGTGCGCTCTGGTCGTTCATCCCAGCTCAGCCTTTCAACCACAGGAATGGGTCAGAGCAATACGCTGGAAGATTTATTGAAAGGAAAAAAGATATCATGCTGGCTCAAAGACCAACATGAGCCAATTTTTTGTAAAAGTTTCCTACAGTGATTTTTTTTCCTTCCAAAATATGATAACTTTGATTATTTATTGGAAAACATATTTTCTTACCATAAATGGACCTTTAAAATATGAAAAATGTTAGCAGTGATTTAGAAAAATAGGCAAGCTAAAAAGGTTAACCAAAACATGGATATAAACTGTGGAAAGTTTTGTCTTAGAGGGAAAACTCCCATGTCAGCAGCAAACTGAGAAAGGGGAGCAGACAGGGGAGCCCATTTTTTGAAGAGGAAAGCTTTTTTTTAACAGGAAATCCCAGCTCGCTTCTTTCATGTTGGGCTTCCCCGTGATTTTCACTTGATAGGGAAGAGCTCGCCAAACTCTCATTCATCATTTTGCTCTCGTGGCCTCCTGCAACCAGCCCGCTCAGCCCCCGCTGCTTGGCTTCCCGTTCGGATCACCCAGATGAAAGGACTCGCTGGGTGGGAGCGGGCTGCTCCTGACTTCTGCCCTTGGTGCTAAATCACCTCCAGACGTGACTTGAAACCATCTCCCTCACTCCTGTCACCCCCCAACCCCGAGAGGTTGCATCAGTGGGGAGGAGGTTTAGGCAATCCCCGGTGTCATGTAATCAAGTTTTACAGTCCATTGCCAGCACAATAAAATCTTTACTACTGTAGATGTCTAGCATTTTCAAACCCTGTCCTGAAAAATAACAAGCCCGTTATGGGGGAACTAGTTAACGATTACAAGTTTGTGCAAGTTTTACTGAAAGCAAAGGTCAGCTCTTGAGGCGAGCAAGTTCTCAGCAAGCACCTGGGGACCCAGAAACGTGAGCCCCGGCTCCAGCTGCTGCGTTGAGCGGCCACTGCTGGGGCCATGCGGCCTCGTCCCCAGGCTGCGGGTGGCCAGGTTGAGCAGACCCTTAGGACGGCCTCCAGCTGTTTGGCAGTGATGTGTCCAGGTAAAGACCTGCCAAAGGCACTGCAGTAGCACTTGGAGCTCTTTCCCCATCTAATGGAGTCATGCCCTTGGCAGGTCTCTGTAGAATGGCCAGCAGCGGTTGCGGACGTGTTGGGTTGTATCTGCACATTGCACCAGAAGCAGAGCAGAGATCAATGCCATGGTGATGCTGTGTGCTCCTCTACACTGAGGGCAAGTTCAAGGGCTTGTGAAACAGCTTACCCTAAGGCAACACCAGTTGCCAACGCATCCTTGGGCCCAGCCAGCAGGCCTGCCAAAAATGCAGCTCCAAGGCATCAGAAGGGCTCTGAACTGCTTCAGGCGACTTTGAGGATGGCCAGCCCCCAGAAGGTGCCCCAGTTCCGCCCCTGCTATGCTGTCTCATGTAACCAGTGCAAGGTGCTACCACCCCACTAGCAGCGAGGATGTGAGGAAGCAAAGGACAGAGAGTGAATCTGGTGCCAGGGAGGGTGCTTGACCATGTGAATTCTTGCAACGAATCCTCCAACGCTTGTACAGATACCTGGTGGCCTTCCTGGGTAGGTGGGGCAGGCGCTGGGGGCTCTTGGGGCGAGGGGGCTGCTTTGGCAAGGGTGAGGCTCTGCGGCTTATCTGGAGCCATACAATGAGAGTTGCCCTTGCTTCAAAAGGGACATTGTGCAAGCCAAGAAGGAGGCCACTCACTGGGATAAAAGTAATCTCAGCTGCTTCTGTAAACTAATCCAGGCTGCTGTCTGAATGCAGCGCTGGTGAGCTGTCCCCATCTCCCCTCCAGCCGTGGGGCCAGAGAGAGACGCTCCTGCCAGACTCTGGATTTCACAATTTTCCAGGCTCTTCCAGGCCAGGGACATTATCTTGCTGCTTAGAGCACAAAGGGTTGATTCATGAAGTGGAGGGTGCAGCCCAAAGTCCAATGTAACCAACCAGATGTTCCCACCCATTCCCATCACCCTTGTGTTGGCCTTTAACAACCAGGCTGCTCCAAAACACTGAGGAGAAGGTAAGAAGCACATCCAAACACCTGGTGATGCAGCTTCCTGACAGAAGATGCTCCACAGAGCAGCTCTGAAGAGCCAGGAGCTCTTGTTAACAGACTAGGGCCCAGGACTGGTGCCAGATGGCTTGCTGGGGCTAGCTGCACGTGCTCCTCATCCCCACATTGCTAGTGCCCAGTGAAGGAAGCAGTTGTGCCGGTTTCACCATCCTTTCTTTTCCCTCTTTCCAAGCTCAGGGCTCAAGGTCTCCGATGATCCAGGTCCTCCGGTCCTCCCTCCTGACCACATAGTGATGCTCAGATCAGCCTCTTGGCAGTGAAGCCCTGATCTGAGGCCAGACACAACTCACCTGGGACCACTGCACTGCAAATTGGTTTGGCTGCAAAATAGACCTTATTTAATGATCTCTAAAGTTCCCAGAATCCTTCCCATTCATCTTGGGAAGAACGAATGCCAGGCTATAAACATACATGGAAAAAAAAAAAACAGGTATGCTTTTTCTAAGCCTGTTAAAATATTATTGAATACATTTTTTTTTGAGAAGTAGAGGAGAAAATAGCACCCAAGAGCTGCTAATAGTTGCTAGACACAGCTATTAGTAGACACAGCAGAACAAATTAGTTTGTTTATCAATGAGGAGAAGATGAAATCTGCAGCTATTAATGGCCCAAAAGCTGTGGTTGGCATAGATAGATAAACATTAGAAGAGGTGATGACACCTCAGTAGAGGAAAGATAAGGAACAGCAAAATCAGCAAATAACTTGCATAGACACAAGAAATCCTGGAAAGCCCAATTAGCACCAATCTAAAAATATAGGTTTTCAGAACTGATACCATATCTGCCCCTCTTTACAGATCAGAATCATGGAAGTCAATGAGGGCAACTAAAGAACATCTTCACCTGTTCCTCAGGAAATGACTATGAGAGATCCATTGAGTCCATCATGGAGTTTCCTCTAGTTTCTAAAACCGTAGACCAGAAAACCATGGAAAGCACAATTGGAACAGACTTTCATGATGCCACCACAATGACTTCCCTAGCACGTGAGAACAGAGGCACCACTTGGAGAGCGAAGACTTAGATGAACCTGGAGAGGCCCCTGAGAACATAAGATCTACTTTAATACCATGATGCTGAAAAGCATAGGCATGATGGGCATCAACGTAGTTTTCCTGATGGTAAAATTAGGGGTTGTAGCAGATACTGCAAGAGAACAGTGATGAACTCATTCTTGCAAGGCACTTTCTGCTGATGTTTTGACACCCCATTCTCCAGAATGGAGTTTGCTTAAAAAGCCCCTCTTTTGTGATTAAGAAGCTCTCAGAGATTTTAGCTGCTGTTGCTGTGGTGCCTTGAGGCCCAGCTTTTCTCCACAAGATGTGACTTGCCATCTGGAGTTGCCTTGCACTGCTTTGCCTTGGTGGCACACTCTGAGCTTTCATCTCACTACCAAAGCTTCACCCACATGGGAATTAACAGTGCACTGACCCATGCAGCTCTATGCCAAAGGACCTTTTCTAGTATGGCATCCCCTGATGATAAATAAATAAATTACTCTCACATGCAACACCTCCTTGAAGTTATGTCCATTGCTCAGCTTTATTGCAGCTCTGCTGATTACTCCTTTCTCCAGAGACGTCCACAGGGCCAGGAGAAGCTGTGGGCTCACAGAGGGCCCACTCCCTCCTCTCCATCAACCCCACACAGTCGGACAATCTGTGCTTTTACAGCTCTCCCGTCTATCCTGCCAAGGCATCACGACTCCCAGGGTCAGATACCATTAATAATCACCGGGTAAGCGGATCGTTTTGAGCACTTAAAGCTACTTTAGGGATTTGGAGGCACAGCAATAACTGGCTGGGAGCTTCGCCTACCGGCTTGTTTAGGTTCCTAGACGAGGAGGTGTAAATCCTCCTGATAAGGCTTGTTAGTGTTAGAGGGCCAGCAGGAAGGGAGGGAGCGGGTGTCTCGGAGACAGGCACACGGAGCCCCAGGAGGGACCAGCCCGTGGGCTCGCCCCGGCCGGGGGCTCCCTCATGCCTGGGAAGGTGCTCGGGGCACAGCGTACCTCTGACAGCCGCGTCAGGCGGATTTACAGCAGCGCAGGGTCTGGGGCCATCGATTCAAAAGCCACCGCTTATCGGTGTTTAGAAAGAGAGCCCCGATGTGTTCATTAGTGATTTGGCCTTTGCTGTAAATAGAGGGGCCCGGTGCCTCGCTCTGACATTTTTGTCCTTATTATCTTGTCTTGGCCTCAGAGGGAGGCGGGAGAGTTATTTAAGGCTGACCTTAGGGGAAGGAAAATGAACAACTCCCTCTCCCCACCCTGTTTTCCTCTCTGCCTTTGTGAGCAACAGCCGCTGCCCTGAACTATCTGTGTGATATCCCTGATCCTCCACCATCCGTCCCTGCAAATATTTTGTAGATCAATTCACCCTGCTGTGCCCGGAGAGCTGACAGAGAAAACAACCACTGAAACACTCAGCAGAACAAGCGTCAGGAATAAAGAGAGACTTGACACCATTATCCTTCCAGGAAAAGCCACGAGGATGGGCAGTGACAGAGCTTGTCGGATCTTGCATACCCATGCTTTGCTTTGAATTCCTACCTGTGTTTTTAGCGGATTTCAAAAACACTCGATGCTTCCCAAGCAAAGCCTCTAGGCATCATGTACAGAAACACTTGATGGTGCTCAGCTGGGTCCAGCGAGAAGGTTTTGCATTTGGGGGGTTGTACGCTGAAGATCTAGATTCAAATCCAAACCCGCCATAATTTTGGAGCAGAAGATTTGGGGAATGAGGGAGAAGTCTGGATGGGTTCTGCCCCTCCGGGAAGGAGTTTTTTTTTTTTTTTTTTAAATCCCCAGCACAAAGAAACCCTGGTCCATTGGAAATGAGGCACTTGCACATTCAAAAGAGGTCCAGACATGGTACTCCTTTTGTTGATCTGTGGCCTCAAACAGCAATGGCTGCGCAGGGGGAGCTGCTCAAGGCTGCATCAGGACAGTAATATAGACATTTTTAAACTTGAACCCTTTCCTAAACTTTTCAAAACCCTTTATACAGCAAAACTCAGTTAAAATATTTACTGCATCAATTTTCAAGAGATTTCTGATAGTTCTTGCTTTTGACTGTGCCCAAAGAACATCACAGGACTGGCTTTCCTCTAGGGAATTCAGTGTTTTTCCAAACATAATATCAACAAGTCCTGGAAAACTGAGGTATTGAACTGTAAAGTGTAGCACCCTTTTTTGGTCCTCGGGGAGAAGGAAGCCTGATGCAAGCTGGATCAGCACCACGAAGGACAGCTCAGGTCAGCCACGCTTTCATTCAGATCCATTCCTGTCTGCAGCAGGGCTGGTATCTGTGCACTGTGCATACCCACAAGCACAGGCTTTGGAAATAACTTCTGCCCTGTGCCCATGCAGTGCAAGAAGAAAGATAGTCTGGACTGGCAGTGGTTGGAGCCCCAAACCTGCCTCTTAGGCACATCTTCCTGGAGCTGTTTGGGCAGGTAATCACTTTTAAGGCTCTGTGCCTGGTCTGAATCGCTCTGGTCCTCTCTCTGCTTTTATCTGCCAACCTTTTACAGGGATGATAGTGCTTCTCTACCTCCCAGGCGTGTAATGAAGATGAATTCATTAAAGCTGTAACACTTTAACGAGGGCTATTAAGATATAGGGTATCCTTAAAAGTCCTAAATTAGAGAGCTGCCCCTCAGCTGGTGCTGGGATGCCTGGATGGATGCTCCAGATCCGTGCTGGTGAGACCTTAATCCAGCTCCATAGGCGATTCTCAAAGGGATTTAACCAGAGTAAGTCTGGCTTTCCTGTAAAAGCCAAACATCCAGCACTAGCTGGAATTTGTTTCCTTAAACACAGGAATAATTCTGAAGTACAAAACACTTCTGTGGCCATAGGCAGCTCTTCTGGTCCCCAGTTGCCTCTCAGGCATCCTGTGCCACATCTGCCAGCTCCCGCAGGTGCATCAGATAGCTCAGGTAACCTGAAAAGTCCCCTGGGCTTGAGCAAGCAGAACACATCCCTATGGCTTTTAAAAGGGTGTCTGACACAGGTAGGAAGGGAGTTTGTAGCACAGCCCCCAGCATCTGTTCCTGTGCACACCAGCACATACTTAATATCTGAGAAAAATGCAAGTAACTCCACAGCTGAAATCAGGAAATATCAATTATCTTGAGGAACGCAGAGAATTACCTTCAATTTTACCCAGTTATTTTCCTCATGTGACTTTTCTCTTGCAGCGAGGCTTGTAGATGACTGATTGAGTATATCTTTATATCTCCCCTCTACAATTTCCCAGAGCTGCAGTCCCACTGGTCAGATGGAAAAACTAGTGCAGAGAGAGCTGCAGGGAGTGCTACCCGGCCGCTGATACCTCTCTGCGGAGCGGGCTCTGATGTGGGCAGAAAATCCACGTGCAGCCCTCCCCAAACAATCTTCAGAGTGTTGCCCTACAAGCACTCATCTGTATTAGCTCTGCAGCTTGGGGCAGTTCCATGGCTTCAGTTCTCATGCCCTCTACCCAGACAACATCCGAAATTATCAATTCCTCCATGAGACAGAAGAGCATTTCCCAAAGTAGCAGGAGGCTCAGAGCCCTTTGAAATGGTCAGATGAGTAGATTACTGGGCATATTGCATATGCTGGCATTTCTGCATTACTGGAACTAAACAGAAATAGTGGGAAATGCTGGGACAGAAAGCATGTAGTGAAGGCAAGTCCCCTGTTGTGTTATTTAAAAAGGACCTCCCAACTACTGTTCCATGCATTACTGCACAATTAGTAATATCCTGGCAAAGAAAGGCTTAGATCAGCTCGTCCACAAACAAGGGATCATTTTCCACCTCTAAGTTAATGTTCTGCATGAACGCAAGTTGCAGTTCTCGTGCCTTAATGGGTCCCAGGTTATGCTTTGCAAACTGCCTGCAGGCAAGAGAGCAGGCTTGAACCTGGAAAGGAGCAGGGTGAAAGAGCCAAACTTGGGATGCTAGACCAGAAATATATTTTTTATTATTAATATCATGTCAGCAGCAGCACGATTCCAAAATGAAAAATAACTCTGCTTTATCGTTCTTTACACAGAGAGACAGATCTATGCACAGCAGCAGCGATAACAAGGAGAGACCATTCAGTGAGACACGAGTGCGCACGGGGGTCAGGGACATGGCGAGGGCTGGCTCAGAGGGAGGCTTGGCCCTTTTCCCCCCCCTGCAGCTTGCCAGGAGGGAAGCTTTGCCCTGTGTGAACCCATCGCCTGGGCTCTCCCCAGGTGCCTTGCTATGCAGAGTGCAAACTCCTCCGGGAAGGTCTGGGGAGCCAGGAAGAACCAATCCTCAGGACACCAAGAGCAGCTGAGCCTGTGCCACGCAACCACCAGGATCAGCACCCACCTCTTGCAAGAGCAAGTGTTCCCTGGCCATGGTGGAGCACGTGAAGAGAAACTCGAGGATATGCTGCCTATATTAGCGGAATCATTATGGGAAGTGGTGAGCCAATACAACAAGTCAGTTGCTTTGATGAGCAAATTAGGTTTTAAAAGAGACTAAGTGACTTAAAACAAATTTGTCTTTAGAAAAGGAATACCATCTAGTGGCTCAAAAGCGTAACAGGGAGGTATAAGAGGAACTGGAGAATCAAAGGAATGCAGAAAAAGAAAGAAAAACTGCAGAATTTAGTAGCGGGATTAATATGTATAGTGCAGTGATTCACCCTGGAGCAGGGGAGAGCTCCAAAGGGACCTGATCAGAGTAAATGTGAAGCTAAAATTAGACCCTTGCAAAAGCAGATTGAGATATAGAAATTATTAATAACTGCTGTATCAGCAGGAAAAAAGCAGATTGGAAGGCAACTGGAGGAAAATGATTTGAAGGATGATATATAGGAAAGGAAAAAGACAGAGGAGCTGATGGTAGCAGCATATACAACACTAGCTAGGACTGCTGCCCCAGGTAAGTCAATTAGAGCTTGTGCTCTGCCAGCTTTGACTCACTGTGCACTGGTCGCCCTCCTTGACACGTGCCTTTAATCAAACTGTCCAGCACACAGGTGAGACAAGGACACAACCATTGACATTTGTTAATCCACAAACTGGGGGAAGGAGGAGAGCACTGAATGAGCTGGTGAGAAGTTGCTCAAATACTGGCAGGGCACCCTAGCACGCACCAGCCACCCACGCCTGGTGGGGCACAGTTGGCCCCTGGTCCCCATGACAGCCACGGCGCTGAGGTGGGATCCTTGGACACTGGGCGAGTTATGAGAAATAGCTGCCCACATGCACCCCCCATTCAGGCAAACACCCATATGGCAAAATGCAGGGGGAGAATCAATTTGCAGAGCTGCTTTCACATTCAGAGACCAGCAACATACCTTTATGGCATCCTGCAGGGCAGAGCACCTGCAATAGCACCTGCTCTAGCACCTGCTAGAACAGCGGTCTCCAGAGGAGAGAGAGAAAAAAAAAAAAAAAAAGAGTATTATCTTCTGTGGATGATATTATGGGGACTATGAAGGAAGAGGTGCAAGAGAGATACATCTGAATTTTAAAATAAGTAGACCAAACAGGATTCCAAGTCAATCTGAATACAGCACAACTACTGCAACCACTGGGGACTTGTAATTGGAGGAGCAAGAAGGCAGATAGGTGCAAGAAAAGTTAATGCCTTTTGTACCTCAAAGTCTTGAAATAAAGGCTCCCACTAATCAGTCCCAGCCCAGAACAGTGCTAGGAGAATTTCATTTCTTATGGCAGCATATCCATAACTCTGTTAGTATCTGCAGATCACTAGAAATTACCAGGGGGAGAGGCGAGGGGAAAAGTTGTATCAGGAATGGGGCAAGGACTGTGATGATACTTTACCTAAAGCGAAAGAAGCTGCTTTAAAAGCTGCTGCACTGAAGTTCCCAGGCCAAGAGAAGCAGTTTGTAATATGGGTTTCAACATAATCTGGTTCAGTGGGAGCTGTACTGCTAAAAAACACCCACAGAACAGCAAAGGGAAGCAGGACCCATCACACCAGCCACATCCTCTCCAGGGGCTCAGACAAAAGCTCCCTGGCTGTAGGAAAGACTGTTTTGGGATGTAGTGGTCTTCCAGGATTTTGCCATCAATAGTCCAGACATACAGCAGCCTACTCTAAAGCACAAGGGCTCTTAAGTACAAAGAGAAGAATGTTAACACAGAGGGAGGGAAAAAAAAAAACAAAACAAAACACACACACACACATCTATTCCAGAGTTGGATTAGTTGGCTGTTGCTAGTGGAACAGGAGAACAAGTAGTGTGAAACTAGAGAAAGGATCACCCACAGTAGAAGCACAGGTTGGCATGTGAGCCAGTAAAGATAAAGCCTCTGCACAACCCAATATATCTCCTTATAGACAGTTACTATGTCGGGGGGAAGTGCTGGATGCATGATAGGGAGAAATGAACTGGAAAGCACATAATGGGGGACCAGTGAAGAAAAACAGAGGTTTATTTTACAAGCTTGGAGAGGCAGTGGGAATAAAATTTATTGTAAAGGCTTTTTATGCACATGAAAAGACTGAAAATAATAGTGAGAAACAGTTTAATGACCAAGTAGACAAGCTGACTGGGAGTTTAATTTCTGCAGCCCCACCAGGAATCAGAGAGGAAGAAATGGATATCATGGCCAGCTGAAGGAGAGCAAATCACTCTTTGTACGAGCACAAAGATTTTGTATTTGGCCCCAAACAAAGCAAGAAACAGAGTGCCTAATTAGAAACTGCACGAGACTTGCAGCAATGCTGAAGCAAACAAGAAAAATCAAAGCTGCCAACTCCACTGCATCAGCTAAGCCACGGACCTCAGCAGGTACAGCGACCAGATCAATATGGAGAAACAACCACAGACTAAAGCAGGGTATCAGTACATCTTTGTCACCATAAATATCTTTTCAGGGTATGTTGAGGTTTTCCCCACAAAGAGGAATACATCTGCTGTAACTGTAAAAATATCATTTAAGGAAATTGTGGATGGGGGATACCCGCTCAGATAGGATAAGGTGAAGGATGGGGGTTTGAAAGTGAAACAGCTCCAACCCTACTGACTAACTGGGAGATTTAGACAAAGGCAGCGTTAATTTATCAGCTGCAACCCTACGGAATAGTAAAGGGAATTAATCAGATTAGTAAGAATTGTAGAACAATATCCAAAACAATGAGCTGAAAAATTACCCTCCATACTAGCAGCTCTAGGGAGCAGTGACAAAGCAGGGACTGCCTTACCAACGCATTGTATTTTGTTCGGACAGTCCATGCCTTGGTGACCCCAAGTCCAAGACACTACATATCCTGAAGGAAATCAGTGGGAGACAGAGAAATAAGCAGGACAGAGAAGAAATCAATGCTCAGGTAGAAGAAATAAAAATGAGAAAAATGAGAAAGTATTAATCTCATTTCTATTTTCCCTATATAACTTATGGAAATGGGGGCTGAGTGAAGTATTTGAAATTGAATAAAAAAGAGTATGCCCTAGAGACGAAATAGAAGGAGCCCCGTTACTTTACTAATAGCATAAGTCCTATAATATATCAAATAGATGAGGGTAATGGTAAATACGAACACATTCATGTTTCTCAGGTGACTCCCTAGAGGGGTAAATAATTCTGGAAATACAGGATTTGCCAAGAATACAGACTCAAAAAATATCCCCAAAATCCACCTCCCTGCCCTATCCAACCTCACTCCCCCTCATCCAGCATGCAATCACATCTCTCCAAAGCAAGGGGGTGCCAATTGCACACCACCCACCTTCTGCATGCAGGTGTTAGGCCTGATCCTATGCTTCTAGACCAAAGCTGCTTTACCTTGTTTTGAATTTCCTTGCTTTGCGTTTGCACAGGGCCACGGACTTCAGCACAGCTCCATAAGGAAGCAGTGACTTGCGAGCCAGGTAGTGAACACCCACTGCCATGGAGAATGAGAGGTCTCCCAGGAAGACCAGGAAGGAAAGAGCAAACACTTCCACCAAGATCCCAGCTTGGTCCTCAGGAGGTGTCTCATGAGTAACAAGCAAGAGCTGTGATTTCACCCAGCGAGCAGCTATTTGGAAGCCTGTGAACCCAGTGCTGTCATTGCTAACGAGGCCACAAGCTCTGCCCTAGCTATACGGGCAGCACCTGTCAGATTTTGCCTGCTTGAGGCTGTAGCTTCTTTATTCTGATCCGTTTAGCTACAGATACCAGTAAAATTTTTCATGGATAGAGATCTAAATTGTGATCTAACCTGCCTTTGCCTTGCTTACCTTGTTTTAACTACTTTGTGTAATAATTTAGGACCCCAGATTAAAAATTAAGCAAGTCTTGAGAGCTACATCTCTTAAGATCTGCATCCATTCAGATTGCAAAAATTGTAGCTGAAGCTTTGGATAAACGTTTTAAAATTATAATAGCCAAATGTACTTGGTAGTTTTATCCACTTACAGGGTAATCCCCCAAGGAACAACTTCAAGAGAAACTTGAGCTAGCAGCTAGTGATGGAAATGCTGACTTAAGTGATGTTCTTTTAAGCAGGTGTATAGGTATAGGAGGGTTTTAGGAGGGGTATCAAATAAAAGAGAGAAGGAAGGCTTGATACAGGTGGGAAGCTAAGTGCTATCGATACCCGAGCAGTTAAAATTTGAGAGAATTGTAGGCTAAGCATATGTAGGTGATGGCTTGAGAGGGGATAAAGCATAACAACTAGTAAACTGTTATGACCAAACTACAGTGAAAGTAACATCGAAGGGTGATGGTATATGCAAGTCCCAGAGGATACTTATTCCTGATAGCCACAATTTAGCCATTAAGCCTTGCATTTCCTTAAAGAAGAAATGATAAAAACCCATATGTAGTGGATGAGTGGATGTGAAAGTCTCACAGAAATATAGCAGGTGATGAAGTGAACAGCTAGCGTAACCCCCCCGTGCTGTCCCTCCACCGCCTACACGCCACGGACCCAAAGCCCAGCGCTGATACTACACAGCTGCATAACCTTGGGCCAAACTTCTGAGAAAACGGCTAAGTTATGAGACTGCCTGCAAGAAGATAACAAGGGAACAAGCAGGGGGAGGCTAACTGAGAACTCTGGGTCAGATCAAGACATTAATATTAACAGCAAGTGCTGGATGAAGCCAGTTTTACCTCTTTCAGAAATGACCAAGAGCAGTATTATTCATGCGTCTGGGGGTCCGTTAGGTGACAAAGATATTGGGATCCCTAAGGACATGATGTGAGATGTGTCTGTATCACAGAACTGGAAAAGTGGAAGTGTGTGAAATCCCCCCAAGAACTGACATGCTCTGTTCACTGGTGGCGCTTAGGACACCAAGAGGCTGCTGAACATGTTCCCAGCCACCGGCACACACGAGCTCTGGCAGTTGCAGGTGTCCTGTGAGCTATTAGTGGTTACAGCTTGGTTCCTCCACACTAACAGCTTTGCTAGTAAAAAAGCATCAGAAAAGTGTTAGCCGTGACCTGTGTCCCCTTCTGACCTGACCCTCTGCGAAGGAAAGAGAGAAATTACAGCAGACAGGAGCATGTGCAGGTGATAAGAGGGAGGTGTTAGTAGCAAACTGGTCCCTCTCCATTCTATCAAACTGGGTTTTTTTTGCCTTTCCCCTATCTGTTTCTCTCTGGCACTTGGACCATATCTCTTCACTTGAACTTTGTTAGCTTGGCCCGTGGTCCGGGCTAAGCTTCTAAGCCACCATAAACAGGAGCAAGGATGTGAGCAGGTCTTGGGTCAGCCCCTCTGCGTTCCTCCAAGCCGGCCATAAACACGAATGCGGGAAGCTGTTGGGGTGGTGCAGGCAGCGGTGCCAAGGGTTGGGGAAAGGGGCAGAAGCTACCAGCTAGGAACGAGGTGTAGGCAGCTTCCTTGCCGCGAGGGAAGAGGGGAGGAAGCACCCAGGTCTCCCGCTAACCGATAACATTCAGCGCATCCGCCAGCACGTGCAGCTCGTCCCTCACACTCTCCAGGGAGCGGCGGATGCTCTGCGGGCTGTCCAGGAGCTCGATGCTGTGCGTGTACGGCTCGTACTTCACCGAGAAGGGCCGCTTGATGCGGGCTGCATAGCTCCTGGAAGGAAAGGGTGCCCAAGATGTGGGGCAAGCCATGGGTCTCTCTGCCACCCACTCCCTCTGCCTTCCCTTCCCTCCTCATCCTCAAAATTCACAAGGGGAGGATTCCTCCCTGGGACAAAGCTTCAAGTTTGGCACAAAACCTTTATGTTTCCCATCTCTGCAGCTTGATGGGGGTACAGATTGGTGGAGATCGTTCCTCTTCAGCTCAAGTCTGCAGCTTCCCAAGGCCACCACCTCTCTGCTTGGGCTGAAAACATGGACTTACTTCAGCCTGAAGATGCACCGAATTAGCCACATCTACGGCTGTCACCTGGGCTAAAATACTTCCTATTTTTCCTTTATGTGGGTGAGTGCTCTTGGAGGTCTTGAGGCAAAGTCAAGGGTGATTTTCTCATACTCAGCTCCAAAGCTAATGTGTATGTTCTTTACAGGGTATGCTTTCCACTCCCTTTGGTGACACTGTAAAAATGGACGGAGGGATCTAAATTAGGCTACTCAGATGTAACATCTCACACCGAAAAGGCCTGGGAAGAAGGGGAACAAGTCAGCGCTGGCGACAGGAGAGCCCCTCGCCGCTTCACCCCTTCCTTCCTGGATGGCTTAGCCTCGGGTACCCTCTTGTGGCTGCTGCAGGTCTGCTCGGCGGCACTGTGTGGGGAGACGCGGCCTCTCGCTGGGCTCCTTCCTCCTGGAGCTGGTACTCGCACCATAGGAGAGTGTTATCCTCAGTGCCCTTGGCCCGGGTGCGAAGCACGAGCCGCTCCATAGGGGATGCAGCGGGTAACACAGGGAAAGCTGCTGGCACAGGATGGGGGCTGCCCAAGGTGCAGGGGAAGGAAAGCCACAGGGAAAGCCACTCATGGCTTTCCCAAATACCCTCAGCACTCAGCTGCACAAGATCCACAAGAGGATCGTTAAAGCGCTTGTCGCTGCCCAAGCTCCCCAGCCTCATCTCAACTCTATATGGTGCAGTCCTCTGGGCAGAAAGCTGAATGACACGTCCAACTCAGGGTTTCAGAAGGACACTTCCTGCACGACTACTTCTAGAAGAAAGGCCTTTACCAGCCACTATTCTCACAGTGAAGAAACAAGGGTGTCCTGGTGAACGGAGTACAGTCCTGGACACCAGCAAGCCACCAGTTAGGCTGCCTTGGGAGCTCTAAGTTTTCCTTAACTCTAGTGCTAGATTTGTCCTTTCCTTTGCACACTCATCAATGCCTCCACCTCCATCCTGCTCTCCTCCACACACCACTTGTCGCATAGCTCTCAGGCAAAGTGAAAGCCCAAGGAACTTGAGCTGGGTCCTGTGGGAACTAGAGAGTTGTTTTGTCACATAAAAATGGGTTAGTGTCTATTTAACCACTAGGTTTTGAAAGACCTAGCTGATACTTGTTTTCAGAGTGCTCCTCAGGTCCTTAGCTGAAAGGACCCACTGCCCTACCAAGCATGATTTGGAGATATCGTAGCCCTGCAACCTCCTGTGTGGGTCTCCCTCACTGCCCAAGCCTACCTGAGTTTACTCTTGGCATCGCTGAAGCTCTCGGACACAAAATACACAGGCTGGTAGTTCTGATCTTGGTAGGGCTGGACGGCAGCAGCATCTGGGTCAAAGTCCCGCACCTCTGGTTCATCTGACAAGGAGTGCTGCAGAAACATCAGAAAGCTAGCGGGAAATGGAGGGGACCAGAGCTGGCAGGCATAACAGAGATGGAAAAGAGATAGCTACATAAGATCTGGAGCAGAGAGAAACAAGTTATGCTGGGACTTACTATGAGTTCCCCATAGGAAGACAGGAGCCCAGCTCCATAGGCTTTCACTATCCCGTTCTGTTTGCAGAGCCCAAACTCCACTGTAAACCAGTAAAGCTGTGAAAGAAAAAAAGGAAAACACATCTTCCTCCTGCTTTTGAGTCCTTACACCACAGTTCGGGTCAAAGGAGGCTTAAACAAGCTGGCGCCTGGCACGGTCTGCAGAGCCAGATGGCAAAACATCTTACTCGGACCCACGGGACGTGAGGGGCAAATCCCCCTTGTCACATTGCACTATTCAAGCTTTGGCCCACATGGAGGGCCCGCGGTTGTGCTGGAGCTCTCCTGGGCACCCCGCTACCCAGGTTGTCCTCCTGGGCATGCAGCAGCTACGTGGTGTCTCTGCCGACTGCCCTTGGAGCAGGACAGTTCACCTTGCCAAGGGAGAGCTGAAGGAAACGGATGTAATTTAATCCCATCGTAAAGAGTCCCAGCAGTGCTGTCTTTAGAAATATGATGCTTAATGATACTCTAGTGCCCATGAAAATTGGGTTAATGTGCAAGTGAGCTCTGCTTTTTAACTGATCTCTGCTTTGCACAGTCATCACGAAAGAGACGGGGATGGGGCACCTCAGACAGAAGCTCTAAACCATTACGTTTGGGGGAGACAAGGGTACACCAGGCCCACTGGCATCACAGAAGTGCTGCTGGCAGGACCAGAGTCCCACATATACTGAAAGCAACACTTACCGTTGCAAGTTTCTCAATTTCTTCATCAGTTGCTCCCAGAGATGCAAGCCCAATGTCCTGGGAAGAAAAGGGAAGGGGAGAACACTACTTCAGATTCAGTCAACTGCCACAAGATTCATTTAAACCCCAGCATTTTGGGGTTTGGGCAGTTATCACATTCTCGGTTAGTCCAGATAACCAGTCAACAGTTCAGAAACATCCTACAACACTGTTATCACAGACACCAAGGCGGATAAAATTTTCCTTGAACTTTCAGACATCTGCTGTGATTTTGTCATGCTCAGATTAAAAACACTTTGATGCAGAGTCTGACATTTTCACTGTATATTAGGGTTTTCAGTTCACGACTAAGTCTTCTAAATGCTGTGCTTAAAGCAAATAAATCTCAGCAGAAAAAAAAAAGAAGAAATACTTAGGTGGCCAGCGACACATGTGGAATTCATGAACAAGCAGTAAGAGGTAGAGCTGACACAGGGACAGAAACTGTCATGTTACATAATATGGGAATGGCTACCAAGCCCATGGTTGACTTTCCCACAGAAATAAGAAGGGGTAAATGCACAACTATTGCTATGATCTCTCTCTCCTATTGCTGTTAGTGGTTCAGGACAGACTGCCATGTCCTACAGCAGCTCCTGCTATGACGGGCAGCCAAAAGCAATGCCAGGCTGCTGTTACAGTGCTGTGAAAATCCAGAAGTTAGGAGAGAGGAAATTCCTCCTCTCAGGCAACATCCTTGGACCCACCTGCCGGCAGGGTAAGACTGAGCTAGGTTTGGGTTCCCATCTCACCTATCAGTGCAAAGAAATGGAAGATCTGCTGTACCTGAGAGAACTGTGCAAATGTCTTATCAGCCAGCATTGGTACATGCCCCAGGAGTTCATGGCAGCAGTCCCTTCCGTGGCCCGAGAGAAGAAGGAAAAAACATGATTAGCGCAGGCCGCGCGCACCAGAGAGGGAGCAAAGCCTTCACCTCGAGCGAGCCGCTGAGCTGGGGAGCTCTCTGGGCGCAGGAGGCCGCCCGGGCTGAGCGGTACTCACGGCTCCGGGGAGTGCATGGGCGAGGACGCGTGGCGGATGTACTGCGTGCACTGGAACACCCGGAAGGCCAGGCTGGTGAGGAAGTCCCGCGCAGACAGCAGCCCGGCCACAGGCCGCAGCTGGAAGCCAGTTCTTTCTGGAAGAGTTCATGCAGGCACTGAGGAGCATGCTGCGGCTCACGGGACTGCCCTGGCAGGCAGTGTTATGAGCATGTACAACAGAAACATGGGTGCTGGAAATTAAAGAGCTCCTGCAGTACCAAACCTGCTTCTCCTAGTCAGCACAAGCTGCTCCTTAGGCCGGTCAAGGATCATTGAGACTGTGGGCTTGGACTTGCAGCTGCAGCCCACCATTTTACCTACCCTTTCACCACCTGGCAGTTGCTGCCAGCTGTGGTCAATCCTCGCCTGTGTGTGCAATACTCAGGTCTCTGCTAGCTCCTTTCACAAATATCACCTCCCACTCTCCTCCTCTGAGCCCGTGTTTCCTTGCAGCAGCTGTACTGTGCTGGAGCCCAGGTACTGAATCAGAGCCCAGGAGTGTTTTAGGTTGCTTGTGCTTTTCACTAGCCTCCCTTTGGGCTGTACCCACCTTTCAGGAAGCGGGATACCTCCTCCAGTTGAGGGATGTTGTTCTCACTGTAGCCACAGAATTTCTCCAGGAGATTAAAAGCTTCTAGGTACTCCTTGCAGGCATGGGTTGGGTATAGGCTCTTCAGTGTGCTGTATACCTCTTTCCTTCAGAAGCAGAGGAAGTACATGGTCACAGTTTGGCTTTGTGAGTTCTGTCTGCTGCTGACCTCTGGTCATATGCTGTCAAGTTCTCCTATGTCTATTTTTCTTGTCCTTTTTGCTTTCCACACCACTAGGTCTATGTGTCTCTGTGCATTCATAGGGATACACACACACACACAAACACACACACACAGATTAAATTAGCACTCACCAGGTAGCAATCTCCTCCGCTGTGTACTCCACGTGAGGTATTGGGTCCCCACTGCAAGGCAAACGCACCAATAATGGCATTAGAGGAGCACAAGCCAGGCTGCTCTTGCCTTTGAGAAAGATACACCTTTGAGTGCATGAATTGCTCAATCATCTTTAAACCCAACAAGGGGTAACAGGAAAGACAGAGTTTTGGTACTTGGGCACATGTAAAGATGCAACAAGTATATGGACACAGGTGAAGCACTACTATAACCTGAGGAACAAGGAAAGATTGAAAGCTTAGCAGGCACAATATGTTCCAGAAAATGGAAACTATGTAGAAAAAAAAAAAGGTGCCTGAAGATGACATATAACACAGACAGCAGAAAGCTGTCTATTCATTCTTGAAGCTCCATTCATTCTTGCAGTCACCAGAATGAATCAGTATTTAGAAAATAAAAGTAGTTATTGAGGAAGAATAAGGGCATTTGAACTTCAGAAAATACACTGTCAGTAAGAATAAGGACAACAAGAAAAGAAAATTTTAACATTAATATAAGTGAGAACTAAAGAAAGCTCATACTTCCACCTTTTCTGCATTATCATTTACAATTGTATATACTAAACTCTTCTGTTCTGCATTAGAACAGACGAGACAGTCACATAATCACATGGTAAAGCACATGATTTCTATTCCATCTACAGCCAGAAGGGATGTTACACAGCACCTTTTAAAGGCTAACCTCCAGATGAGATGTGTTGTTTATCCTAATGCATGCATCATCTTCCTCAGGGCTCAGGACTCTCTTGCTGGCACAGTGAAATTCCATGCATTTAATAAGAATACAGTACAAAAACAAAATATACCTATTCTGGGCAAAGAACATGAAATCTAACAGAGCAGCAAGCCCTGCTGTCATCAGATTGGTTGTATAGCTAGCTCAAAAAGGGAGTGAAGACCATTTCTGTAGGCTGCTTTCCAGACAGTCTAGCTACAGCTAGTCTGCATTGAAAGACCCATATAGAGAGGGAGACACTACAGCAGAAGACGGTGTTACTGAAAAGGATCTAGGAATTATTTTATAAAACCCACCTGAATATTATAGCCCTGTCTAATGGTGTAGCTGAATGATTGAGTGCTATCACTGGATACATCAGAACAGGACTATTAAGTAGGAGTTCAAGAGATAATCTTAATTTTGTAAGACAATGATGAGGCCATTGATGGAATCTATTTAATTTATGAGAGACAGTTAAGAGGTGAACTATTTAGTGTATATACACCATTTAAAAAATCTGATAGCAGATGGTTCTTCAGTCTAGCAGAAGAAACGCACATGTAATCCAGTGGGTGAAAGCTAATGCTACAGATATTAGGTTTAGAAATAAACATACATTTTTATGCCCTGAATAATGAACCATTGGAACAATTTTTCTAAACACATGCTATCTTTTTCAGTGCTTGAAACTTCAAAGTGAAGACTGGATGTCATTCTAAAAGAGATGTAATATTTCAAAATGAGATTTGGAGTCTGATGAAATTATATGTAGTCTTGTTACGCAGGAGGTTCTGGATTTATGAATATTTGAATTAATGACCATAGACAGATTTACATTAGGAAAAAATGGAACACACAGGCATAAGGAGCATAGAAAAGGAGCTAGCAAGGCTGAATGGGGACACAGACCATCATCAAAGAGAAAGATCTCACATAAGTAGCACAGTAGCTTCCCAACAGTCTGCATTTACATGGCATTATTTCTCTGTAGATGTTAAGAAAGACTTACTGCTTATAGTGAAAAGCAATTTCTGCTATTGTTTTCCTCCTCTGGCGGTATACCTGGTCAGAGTATCCCTGTGAGGACAAACAGAAACAGCGACAGTATTTTTAATTAGTTACTGAAACTTCTCACCCAGCAAAGTTCATCACTGATTGGAACAACTTCTTTCATGATGGAGACTGCACAATGATTCTCTGCTCCATTGCAGTAGTGGGTGTTTGTTCCCTCTCTGCTTCCGAGGGAATGTTCAGGACATGAATGTAAGGATATGCCCACACACTAACTCACCGGGTGATCCAAATCCAAGTCAGGGTCAAACTTAGTGACCAAGTGGTGACACTTGTCCAGTTCACAGATTTTTCTGGGAAACCAGTGGACTGTGGGGACAAAGAGAGAGAGAAACTGTGGCTGTGGAAGTGAAAGTTGAGCATCCTGTGCTGAGAAGTACTGTGTTCAGCAGTAGGTGTGAGACTTGACATAGCACATACACACACAGAGCTGCACATTATAGAGTTGTATTTCCTTGGCTGTGGTCCCCTGCTCTCAATGCTCCCACGCCACAGTCAAAGGCTGCAATTTCCATCTAATGACTTCCCTGCTTGTCTCTCCAAATAACTTTTTGTGACATAAGTAAACAAGACCAAATTGAATCATACTCAAAGACTCCAGACTTTGCAAAAGCAAACAAAAAACACAGGTCTAACGTGATTCTTGGAATCCAAAGGTACTCTCAGTCTTATCACTATCTCACCTCTTGCAGAAGCTTAAGTGTATCATGGACTGGGTTGCAAAAGAATGAGCCTTTTCGTCTCTGGTATGTCCTGATGACAGAGTCATCAAGCACTTTAGAGTGTTTACTTGCATGATCAGGTCACAGAGAGATGCCTTTGTCAACTCTCTCAGTGAGTGATCTGGATTACAAGGACTGTGATGCAACAACCTATACAATGTTACTGAAATGATCTCTAGAAAACCCAGATATAGGATTCCTTGTGAATAACAAGGATTCTACTCAGATTGCTAAGACTCAAGCTCTGCACAGAATCATCGAATCATAGAATGCTTAAGGTTGGAAGGGACCTCTAGAGGTCATCTAGTCCAACCCCCCTGCACACGCAAGGTCACCTAGAGCAAGTGGCACAGGACTGCGTCCAAGCGGGTTTGGAAGATCTCCAGAGAAGGAGACTCCACAACCTCTCTGGGCAGCCTGTTCCGAAAACAGGCAAGAAAGTCAAACAGTTTGTAAGTTCCTTACATTTGTCTTCCTTAGTGGTCCTCACTTCTTCTGTTACTCTCTTGATGGAGCTAATGAAAGTATTGAGGTCAGAGCTGTGAACTTCACACCGTACAAAATACTCCAGTTCAGTGGTCCCTTCACGGGGTTTTCGGCTAAGCCTGGTCTCCAGGTGATGAATTTTAGCTTCAAATGTCTTTTAGAACATGAAAAAGAAGAACAAAAGCATTGAACTGACTCTCAAAACACCTACCAATACTTCCTCAAAATGTCCATATAGATACATTTGGAGCTTTTTTTTTTTTTTTTTTTTTTTTTTAACTAAAATGAACACACTTCTACATTAATATCACAGTTTTTTTATCCTGGATTGACAGCCTATGGGCAGAAAATTTCAGCTGAAAATTTCCTCAGAGGCTAACACAATCTCACCAAGATGGGCAGCTGATACGGCAGGATGCTGCCTACTCTACCTCTTTCATTTTTAACTTCTCCCTTAAGGCAAGGCCGTTTGGGGGTAATTTAAGGCAAAAAGGGTTCGTTCCGAGGCCTGTGCAGGTGGCGCTAGCCAGGGTGCTGAAACAGCCACCTCGGCCTGACAGTCGTCACAGTTCCCTGAAACGGGCCCAGTTTAGAGAAGACCATGGAGCTTCTTCCTTGCACCGCCTTCACTTCAAGGAAGCTTCTGGAAAGCAGTGTTGCATATTAAAGGCTCCCACTGCACCTACATGGAGAAAACTTATCTCCCTAGATTTTCCTTGCTTTTAGGTTTATGACCAAAATAGATCTGTGGCAACTACCTTACATTTCATTAGCCCAGACAAAAAAAAAAAAAAAAAAAAAAAAAGTGCAAGAAGATAGGTTGAAATCTGGTTCCATGTGAGGCAGGCCTTCACCCTGCATCATACATTTATGGTCACCCTCAAGATGGTCAGGGCTGGGAAGTAGCAGTCATCTCATTTCTGCCCAGTGTCCTACATCAGAAAAGTCTGGCCTCCCTCCTGTTAACAGGCATTCATGTAAAGACCACAGAGAAGTTTTCATCCTGATGCTCAAAATGGTAATGCCAACTGAAATAATTATATTCCCATAAGTACCTTTGAGAAAAGAAGAAAGAAGTTCTTGAGGGAAGTTTGTTCTGTCCACATCCAGACAGTTCCTGAGCTCTGCCGAGTCGTCAGGACTTGTCGTTGTTTATCAGAAAAACTTAATAGAGAGGAGCAAAATGGAGTCTATAATCTTCCCAAAAGTCCTGGTAGATTTGTGGATATTTTCTTTAGCTCGGTGAAAGCAAGCACAGGTCCCTGGGCAATGACCCAACCTTTCCAGTGTCTCTGGAAGATCTTCAGTAGAGGAAGGGACATTATTTCTTTTGTTAATCAGGGGCAGAAAGATGAGAAGGAACAGACACAATGCCACAGGTAAATTAAATTTAGGCCTGTGTTTCTGAATGTACCTACCAACTTCACTATTACATTGTCCCCTCAACAATCAATACCTTTGCATTAATGTGACAGCTGTGATTGCATTACCTATGCTTTGGCTGCATGTAACACATACAGCAGAGTGAAACCAGCTTCCCTGAAGCCTGGTTCATGATGAGGCAAATGTCATTATGCCCGTCTGCTTTCATATCTTTTACCTGCATTGCCAGAGGGATCTGGGAAATGAATCTTCTCTATTGTGGCTTGACATGCTTGTCTTTTTATTATCTTTAAAGCTCTCTCTGTGACAAACTGAAAGAGGTTTTTTTTACCAGGAGAGCTCTTGATGCAGCAAGCAAATTGCTCCAGGAGGAAACAAGTATTATTATTTGAATATAAGTTGCTCCTACTTCTTGCTTCGTGCTTAAAAATTGTTTAAATCACAGACTTTAAAACCCATGTAATATAAAATCTTCCTAGTACAAGGGTTTATATACACAAAGGAATTTTTCACAGCTTCTCTGGCAACTGTGTGTTTCTCCAAGGAAGGAGACTACAATTACGGCAATATCAAGGATTTTGCCAGACAGGCTTGTCTTAGGGATACTTTTGGACAATACAAGAATATTGTGTATTGTCTTTAAAAGAAAATCATAATTTGTAATTGTTGAAGATTGCATGCTTTTCATACGATTCACAAAGATGCTACTGGCTGGAAAATAGATAGCTATAATGCCCTACAATTTCAGGGAAATACTTTTCCCTCCAAAATAGCTTCCGTGTGTGTGTTTTTACTGCTAAAATGCAGTGTTGTTGCTGTGTCGTATTGTTGATGATCTGATTTTACCCCAGAAATTGTTGCATTTACGGGGAAAGAAAGTGTTATTTCACAACTATCTGCATTAATACATGGACTAACAAAGTGCCCTTATGTTAAGAATGTATTGAGTTGTGTTAGCAAGACAGCAGAAAATAGGATGAGAGATGTGATTCTTCCTCTCTAACTTAGGAGACCACATCTGTAGTGATGGGTCGGACATAAAAGAAACACTGACGTGTGCTGTACTAGATCCACTGGAGGGCTGCAAAGATGGGCAGGGGGCTGGAGTACCATGAAATATGAGGACAGGCTTAGGGAATTGGATTTGTTCAGTCTTAAAAAGTGAAGATGAAGGGGAAAGCATTTGATGTCTACAACTAAATGATGGAAGGGTGTGGAGAAGACAGAGCCAGATACTCTCTGAAGAGCACAGTGAGAGGGCAACAGGCAATGGGCACAAGTTGGAACCAAGGATATAGAGGAAGAGGGGAAAAAATATTTTTTCGTGGGGGTGGTGAAACTCCAGAACAGGCCCTCAGACAGCTTGTGGAATTTCCATCCTTGAGGATATTTAAAACACAGTGGGCATAGTCCTGAGCAACTGCTCAGTCTATGAGTTTGGACCAGTAGGCTACAGAGGTCCCTTACCTCCTGTGTGGCCATCTCATAGGAACAAATTCTCCTCTCCTCTGCTTTCACTGCCAAAGCCAACAAAAATTTGAAATGCTGTATTTAAAACATAGCTTGGAACCTTGAATTGCACATTGCTTTTGAATCCTTCTGAATGCAAAGGCATTCCTAAATAAAACATTGTGCTTTGACTACTGCTTAAATGATCAGCCCTTATCTCAGTAAGTCTTTCTATTCATGGTACCAATATCCAAGATAATGAAACTTTTGATTCCTAGCTAGGAGGGAAAAAAAAAAAGCTCTATTAATTACCAATCCCCTGTGATACGAAAGCTGTAAACACAATGCATCTCTGGAGAGGAATCAGCACAACCTTTTACATATGAATCAAATTCATCCCTGAAGTAGGAAAGTACTTTGGAAATCAATATGCCAATTTTACGCCCAGGATGAAGCTGTTGCAGTAACTCTTTGGCCAAGGATCAATGCGGAGATGCCTTTCAGAGACAGTCAACACCTTGACCTAGAAGCTGATCAATACTGTGCAAGGGGGCTTCCCTGCAGCCTGCAAACCACACCACATGTTTTGCAGGAGAGATCAGGGAGCTGAAGTGCTGAGCAGTAGAGGGTGCTGTTAGAGTTCGCTACAAGCCAGAGCGCTGTGAATTGTAGCTGTGTGGTTGGCAGTGATGCGTACTGTACGTGTACATCTGGATAGTTGGCTCCTGGAATGAAGGGACAGACTGCTATATCACCAAAGCTCTGCCGAGTGGAGGTATGCTCATTCCCGTGGATTCAAAGTGAGAAAGTGTGAGCTAGGGGCATGAGCACAGCAAAAGGGTTTGGCACGAGTGTGGGGAAATCACACAGAGAATTAACTGAGAGCTTGCAGGAGGCAGACCTAGTCTGACCCTTCTGTAGGAGATCAAAGTGGTGTTTCTCACCGAGCGACCAACAACTGCCTAGTGCATTCCTTAAGGCCTTAAGATAAAACAGGTTAGGAGCTCACCTCAAACACCTTGAGTGCACGGGACAGCGGTGAAGTTTTGGCTCCCTTGAGCATGAAGAAGAGGTTCAGCATGGCCCTCCCATCCTTCTCCTCGAAGACAATGGTTTCTGTGGACTCTGCAGCATCGGTAGCTGCAGCCGCGGCCTCCCTTTCCTTCCTGGCATCTTCAATGAGGCTTTGACGTCTACCGATAAACCGGGGAGACTGAAGGCAGAACAGAAATAAACAGCCTTTTTGGTAGAGCTGTTTGTGAGATTAGAGGGCATCACAAATAGTGGCTGGGGTGTGAGAAGAGGATGAAGGAGAAATTTGGTCTGACTTGTCTGGCATTGAAGAGGAAAATCCGGTGAAGAGGACTGAGGGTTTTTTTTTTTTCTTTTTTTCTTGTTTTTTTTTTTCTTTTTATTTAAAGTGAATATCTGTGCAAAATACAATTACAGTATGACTAGAAAGTGGGCTTTCCCTCTTACCTTCCCTATTAATAGTTTTCAGTATCATCTGAAAACTAAAAATGGGAAAAAGTCTTACTCAGTTCCGACTAATGAACTCAAGTGAAGAGATGCTAGATAAACATGATGTTTCTCGAGAAAATATCTTTTTGGGCAGTGAGGCAGTGGATGTACACACCAAAAGTCAGGACCTCATCTCCTTCTGCAGCTCTTTGCTGTTGTATCAGCACAGAGGCTTCGCTAAACCGCTCCCGGGGTCCAGCCTGACCGCGGGCTGGGGGCACTGTGTCCGCGGAGCCCTCTGCACAGCACCCCACCACACACATGCTCATGCCCACCCTTCCTGCGCTGCTTTGCCCCCGCACTGCACCGCTCCCCAGCCATGCAGCCTAACAGCCTTTTACTTATAATTACTTGCTGCCACTTAAAACACATTGCAGAGCCATTTTCTTCTGACATTAAGTGGATGGCTGCCTATTGTAGTGCAATTGGAGCCACATCCATTTACACCACAGAATAAATTTCTCCCACTCCCCACTGATCTGTGGATTCATTTGTGTCCCAACAAACTCCTTCAGATGTCTCTGACTTGTAACTGCACCTTTTTGCCTGGGGTCATGTTAGGGTATCTGTTTTATATTTACAGGAAGTTACAAACTGTTTCCATCACTTTTGCTTCCTTGACTATACAAATAGGCAAAATACTAGTTTATTTGTTCTCAGTCTTTTTGCAGGTCAGTTCTGAGGCATCTTGTCTGGTTCCAGTTTTGTGTGCTCAATGTGCAAACCATATGACAAACCCTCAGAACTTGCTAAAAGAAACCTGTGAAGAAGGAGCAGCCCATACAAACATCCAGCACCCTCATACAGAGCCGTGCTGGCTGCATTTTTTTTTCTCCAGTGCCACTGTAAATATTTAGGAAAGAGAAGGTTGTTCATCAGTCTATTTTGCAAAAATGTGGAGGATGTTTTCCTCCGAAAAATACAGTCAGCTCCATTACTAAGCCCCTTTCCTCTATGATTTTCAAAGCCCACCATCAGTTAAAAAATGTTTTCTCTAAAAATCCTCCTGGATGTTATAATAGTGCAAAAGCAGCTTCAGGGGTTCCCTCTGACATTTTAAATGCGGTCTGAAAAATGCCGCACATCCAGGCACCAGCCCACGCTCTTCTGCACGGTCCTGTTTTTAATAAAGATACCCTTTGGAAATTATATTTGCTGATCCTCAACCGCTTTACTCCTTGTGGCACAGAAAAACACTTTCTAATAAATAAGCTCATATCGCTGCTTGTCTAAATCTACAGTATTAATCCCCAAAGAGAGCAGGCACCTAATAAGCATCCCGAGCCCTAACTTTGCAAAGCTGGTGAGGGCATGCCCAGCTCTAAGCGAGTGTTTTATATCGCTCCTCTGTTTAAAGTTAAGCTGCTGTTTACTTTTAAGTGCCTGCAATAAGCCGGGCAAACAGCCCCGCGCCGTAACGGAGCGCCGCGGCGGCCCGAAGCCAGGCAGCACCGGGCGCGCTGCTCCCTGCGCTCGCTGCACAAGCGCAATGAGGCTCCGGCTCTGGCTGCGGCTGTGCGGAGGGGCCAGGAGAAGGGAAGGCGAGAGGAGGGAGACTAGACCCCCTAATCTGCCAGCTGCAAATTGGCCTAAAACCAGCAGGAAGTTCACAGGTTCTGTGAAACGGCCATAACTCGGAATGCCCAGCCGGAGCAGAGACATTAAAACAGGACTCTGAGCTTTGGTTTTCTCCCAGGCTTACTGTTTGCAGGTGCCTAGCAAAAAGGCAGGACCGGTGGTTCGAAAGTGTAAATCCCACTGCGTGCCCCGGGGAAGGCAGCATCCATCTCTGCTTCCCCTGGCAGCCTGTCCTGCTGCTCTGCCCCAGCCACTCTCCGCTGCCTGGGTATGTATGCATGTGCTGTAAAGAAAGCTGCAGCCTGGAGGTGTCTTGTAAAAACTCATAGCAACAGAGAAAGTAAATATGCAGGAGAAGAGCTTTCTGCAGAGTGAGCTTTACTGCAGAGTGAGCTGCTCCCAAAGACGCGTCCAGAGTGGGTGAGCTCTGCACTTGTAAAGCTCTTTGGGGGAAGACCTTTTTACCCGAGTTTGTATCGAGGTCCCCTCCGAGGTCTTGCCCCTTGCTCAGAGCTGTTGGAGGAGATATTTTCTAATGTGCTGCTCCCTCCAAAACAGTTTTTGCTGCCCATGCAGTGGCTGATTTTCCCAAGTCACACCATTATGCAGGGCTAAGAAAAGAGTGGATGAAAAGAGCCAAGGTACAGGGGGAAGTAAAGGGGAACTCGGCACCCAAACCTGCTGAAGAGAAAAGATAGGGAAGAGGCAAGGTGAGAAAAATGTGCTGATCTGAGTTTCTGCAGAGCTACTTTTCCTTACTGTTGGGAGAAGCAATGGCACTGTCACTGCTCAGCAAAGCAAGCAGGTGTTTGAACACTAAAGGTTACACTGCGAGGATATGTGCTCCAGGTGTAGTGAATATTCTGATTTTTCAGGGCAGGCTCTCTGCATGCATTAAAGCCCCCTTTCCAAACCTGTTGCCCACATCCCTGCAGCAGACTCTGCTCTCCCCCTTTCGTGCTGCGAGGAGCAAACACAGCAAAGGGCTGCTGGCACCTGCTAAAACACAGCTGCTCCCTAAGCTGTGGCAATCCCCACATTGCCTCCCAATGGGGTGTCCTCCCCAGGCCACCCTCCACAGTCATCCACTGTCGCACCCCTGCGGTCACCCACAGCATGGACACATTCTCCATCTATAAGGCTGTCCTGTGCCCAGGACTATCCATTCTCCTCAAGACACTTGTTGGGGTCCAGTCTAACTGCCTCACCTGGCTTTGCTTTCTAAAGGCAGTTTTTTCCTCTTCTCCCTTGCACATGGAGTTTTAGTGTGTGCTGACATATCCCCCAGGCTAAGCTAAGGGCCTTAATGTGGCAGGGAAGGGTGGGAGCCAAATGGGGGCAGGATGCCCAGGGAGAGAGCAAGTCTGCAGACACTGCAACAGCAAACAAGCTGACTTGTATGCTGTATGCAAACAAGTAGACCTTGTATGGCATCTGGGGCAAAAAACACACCTTTTCTGTTGCACTGGAACAGACAAAAACAATCTCTGCAGCTTATTGCCTTGAGATCAGGTTTAAGGTTTCCCCGTTGTATCACACCCTGGGGATGCCTCGTTCGCCCTGCCTTCGACCTATGTGTTGTGTTAGTCACATCAGGTCCAGGCAGGGGAGTGCATCGGCTTTAGAGCTTGCCTCCCTCATGTTTGCATTTCACATGTATGCCTAGGCCACGGGCACTGTCCGGATAGTTTTATTTAGCCAGCGTGGAGATGTCCAGGTGAGGAAACTCTCCCCAAGGCTGTGCTGGTCTGTCTACCCCCAGGTGCTCTTGCCCGCAGCTCGCACAGCGCGCACTGGCTGAGGGAGAGGGAAGGGTCGGGTAGGGGTGTCTTACCATGATGGCCTCAGCTTGCTTGGAGTCCAACTCGGACACGGCCCTGCGGAAGCCTTTGGCTGCGGAGGTGGAGATATTAGGGGTTGGCATCTCTGCTCCTCCACGAGCTCTGCTCTTGGCTTTCCCTTGCCCTGCCTGTCTCTTATAGGGTAGGGCTGACGTCAAGGTCTCTTTCAAATCTTCCCCCTCCTCCTCCTCCTCATCATCACCTCCCTCCTGTCTCCCCCTCAGGCTGCAAGGAGGAGGGGACACGCGGGAGAGCAACGTTTCTGTCCCATTAAATCTAATCGCTGCAAGGATTGCAGACACCCTGCCTTCGCAGAGCAGCGCTCCCCGCTCCACCTGCGCCCCAAAGCGCTCCGCTTTTCTGCCCCCTTGCCCAAGGAATTCGCTCCTGCGCTGTGCTTCAGCCCGGCACATTGCTTTGCCAGTGAGGAGCTGCATGAAAGGATTTGGAGAAAGGGCAAAATAGAAGCAAGGAAGGGATTCAGCCTTCTCTAGCCTTTTTTAGCTTGTTTGCCTTCTGGCTGTGAATGAAGCCAGCAAAGGAATAGGAAAATAGCACCAATTTCCCCCAACTCCTTTGCTGGGAGAAACTCTGCCTTCACAAGGGCTTTGCTCCCCTTGCTGTAATTTCTAACAAACAAATGCCCAAGGACCTCAGGGGCCGAAAAACTCAGGATCTGCTCCAGGCACTGGCCACTCTACAGGAGTGACACGTGCAGGACCACTCCATACACACCCAAGGTGGCCTGTGGTTTTGCTTTAATTTCTTCCAGAATCCTCTCTGAATGTCCCAAACCTTCTGTTTGCCCTCTGCTAAACACTGGATGTTTGAAATAAGAGATAAATTCCCCCTAAACTTACCAGAGTGAGTGGTGAGCGCGCATTACCTGGAAATCCACGATCTCCTTAGGAAAAGAGGGATGCTCAGGGTCCAAATTAGGGCAGGCCTGTGGTAGCGTCGGTTTGTGCTGCTAGTGGAAGTGCACCCTGGTACCAGTTTGGTTTCAGGACCAGTTTCCCTGGAATTTCATTCAGAAAAGAAAAAGAGAGTTAGTCAGGAGGAGCATCCTTATAACTGCATTTGAACATTTTTACCAATGAAACTTTTAACTCTGACTGAACTCTCCTGCACTGCCTTGCACTTCAAAATAGTGTGCAGTATAACACAGAACTTTAGTACTTTTGGTTTGGAGTTTCCAGTTCAATTTTAAGACAAAGACAAATTTCAAAATATTTTATGAACTTAAGCTCTTTTCCTTCACATTAGGGCTTTTAGGAAAGCACTCGTAGGGTCTATTAAGCCTAAAATCAGCCATCAAAATAAGTCTCAGTTGTTCAAATTCGTAATCAAGCTACTCAAAGGATAGGCTTGAAATGCCAGTTTATTTAAAGAATTGAGATATTTAGCAAAGTACTTTGATAAATATGGGAAGAGAAGAGTGTCACTCTGCCCTCCTGCAGACAACTGTAACATATTCATAAATCATATATAAAGAGTGCTCTCTCAAACAGTGGCTTTAAAAAGAGATGATAAACCCAGACAAGTTTTCAAGACTATTGTACCGATAGCTGGAATTTGGTTGAGTGTATTTTGTTTTCCTTTGGTCTCAATATGTATTGTTTCTTTCCTTGTGAACCCAGGCATCCAATTTAGGCTCATTGGTTCTCCCACTTAGGTGACAACCCAAAGCCCTTGATTTTTAATCTCTCCCCTTCATATGGGTGAAACACTAAGCATACAACTCTCTCTCTCTTTTTCTTCTCTTCCTTTAAACTCTGCTAATCCATCAGCATCATCCCCATCTGGCAGCATGAGCCCTGTACGGTAGGAAAATGCTCGGAGATCCCCGGAGTGAGGGTGCAGCTCTCCCTGGAGAGCCTGGGGAGCCACAGGAGCAGGACGGTAGGTAGTGCACAAGGTCACCCCAAGCACAGCAAAGGAAGGGATGATGCCCACTGAGGTGGTGGCAAAATGACATCTCCCACTGCAACCGAGAGCTTTACTGGTGGCCATGTCCTGTCGCCAGTCCCTTGTGTTGCCCTTCCTCTCACTCTCACCCACTCCCTCTCCCTCTACCCTCCCACAGCCCAAATAATTACAATCTGCCACATGAAGTAATTACAGCAGAGTTTAGCCAGCTCCATTAAGAGACTTTTTTTTTCTCTTCTCCCTTCAGAGCTCCATTCAACATCACCGAGTGCCACAAAGAAGTTTAATAACCCATAATGACACCTCATGCCTCCACGTCATTGCAGTCTCCTAAGGTCCAGGGCAACAGCAGGAAAAAGATATATAATTAAAATTTGCATCTCCCTCTTAACTTTGCAGCCTCTAATTATCTACGAAGCACCGATTTCAGTGCTCTCTCTCTCAGCAAATGAGCCTGAGCAAAGCGGGGCTGAAAGAAACAGGGTGGGCACGCTCCTTGGGAGGGAAACCAAGACATCTCCTGCCAGGGAAAAGCTCTGCCACATCAGACGAGATAGAAGAGCTCGAGACTTGCCCAACATACAGGTGTGGGGCCAGGTTGTAGGGTTCTAGACCCCTGCTTCCTCCCTCCCCCTCACACCACATTCCCTCCATCTGAGGGAACCTTCACATCAACTGCATAGTCTCACAACTCTCTTTTCTGCTCCATGTTTTAGATTCAAAACTTTGTTCTTAGGTTGCTCTAATTTTGACTCACAACCTAGCAAATCTCCTACATTGTACAACAGTGAAATTGCAATTCTTGGAAATTTTCTCAGCAGTCAACAGTTCAGAGGAAAAGAGTATTACTTCAAGGAAAGCGGTGAACGGTTTGGAGAGAGGGTTTTCAGAGAGAAGAAATGCTGCTGGAATGTAGAGAGAAATCAGTGTCTCCCTCTCCCCAGCGACTTAGTCCTGAATTTTTAGAAAGTGAAGAAGAGATAAGCCTGGGAATATGCAAGTGAAAATTCATAATTAGTGTGTTGATGATGCCTAAAGAGTAACAGGAGCCAAGTAGTTTTCTTCAGAGGTAGAAGAGGGAATTCAGAAACAGAGAATTCCACCTTAGAGCAGAAAGCTAGCCCGCTGCATAGTTCTGTACTGCAACAGGTCTTCTGCACTGGTAGATCTGTTGCTTTTAACTTATGTCCTGTGATACCCAATGTTTTATTCCCAGTTCCTGGAGTCAGACAATCACATAATGACCTCAACTTTCTTCAAAAATTAGGCGCTTTGGAGGGAAGAGGGAAAACTGAATAAGGGTCTGGGAGCTCCCACATAGCAGAAAGAGAAATCCAGTAAACAGTAATTACAAATTCCTTTTTAATACAGGGATTTAGCACGGAATTTCTGAGCATTAACGCTGACAGTGCATTTGTTCTTCTGGAAAAAAAAATTGGGGCTGCTAAACAACTACCTGGAAACACCAGAAAAAATATGATAAGAAAAATCAAACACTCAGTACTAATTCTATTGTCAGCAACTAGTGCAGAAGACACAGTGCTACATTTCTGGCTGTTTACCACACAGCCTTGGGCAAGTCATTTAACTCACCACCTTAATTTCCTGTTTTCTGTTTTCAGGCTGATAATTGTTGGAACTATCACGTTTTTCAGCACTGCTGGGAAGAAACAGTTGATAGTGGGCAATAGATGCCACGATCAATGGAAGTACCTCTGGACATGGCTCTGGCCTCCTTTCAGAGGGTGCTCGGAGGGGCAGGGGGACAGAGCTGGCTGGTTGGGAGTGGGAGCCATCCCTTTTGCCTGTAGTTCATGAAGACTTTATGTTGCTGAATACATGCAGAAAAGACTGATGCTACCATTTATTTTTTCTCCCAAGTCCACTGCAAGTCCCAGAACTAAGGTTGCAGTGACCTGGGTTATGCAAGCTCTTTCTCTAACTGAAAAGAGAAAGTTGAGGGCATGTTCCTGAATTATCCCTAAGTTTGTTAAGTCACACAAAATCACAGAATGGTTGAGGTTGGAAGGGATGTCTCGAGATCATCTAGGCCAACCCCACTGCTCAAGCAGGGACCCCTAGAGCACGTCGCACAGTCTTCCTGTATCAAGTCATTCCTGAGAGCGGGCTTTGGATTGCTTTGTCTCTTCACTCTTTCTAAGAACAATATCCTAGACCAGCATATTTGATCCCCTGGCCTATAACATGGAGTAAGATATAATTTACCTAGTTCTTTGGCCGCAACGGAATGGGAAAATGAAACTGTAGTGAGGGATCCTAAGCCAGTCCCCACCACCCTTTAGAAAGGACTGGAAACACTTCAGTATTTGTTGGTGAGGTCTTAGCACCATCCCAGTTGATGGCACAGAAAAGCAGGACCAGAAGTGAGTCCTTCGAGTCCTTGAGGTTTGTTTTGAATTCCCTGCAACCTTCCTTGCACTTGAGGACTCCAGCATGGCTAGAATAGACTTGGACCCCAAATACGCTTTGAGGACATTCCCTGAGCATTCCTATCTCCTCAATTTTCAGGTCACTCTTCCCTCATGGTTCTGACTGTGGAAGTCAATGACACTGGAAGCAAACAAGTATTTTCCATCAGTGTTTTGTCAGCTTGCCCAGTGTTCTCCTTCATCATGAACAGGTCAGTTGAGTGGCATCTATTCATTTTCTCCCAGTTTTTCACTCCCCCTTCTCCTCTTCTACAGCAGCAGCTCAAGGCCATCCACGGGGGCAAGAAGAGCAGCTGCCAGGGAAATACAGCTCAGGGCTACTTCTGAGTGTATAGAATACACCGACTTCTCCCCTGCTTGGTTCCCTCTCTCCTCAGGCACTGGAGTAGGAAACAGTCCACCTGTCACACAAAAGGTCTGATGTAATTTTATCATCGGGAGTTACACAGGGGTCTCAGACCTATGAAAATGTCACCGTATTGACTTCATACAAATGATTATTCATAGTCCTGTTTACAAGCAGGTATGTATTTTACATTTGTCATCGAATGGGTGAGATTCATTATGTAGACGCAACCAGGTCTGAATTGGAAATTGGCACCACCATTTCACGGTGAAGTCAATGCAGTTCGATTGATTCACATCTGCTCTGGATCTCATCTTTTTCTCTAATAGGTAGTTATCAAGCAAAAACATGAGGAAGAGCGTGAGGAAATATTTTTCTCTTCTTTTTGGAGAAGAAATGCAAATGTATCATCCATGGCACGGCGCTCTCATCCCAGCAGGCTTAACAGGATGACTCATCAAAGCCCTATGCTTGTCTTCTGGATCTTCAAGGTGTATCAACAGTGCTTTATTGATCCACAGTCATGGAAGGTAAAGAAAGTGAAGAGTCTGAGATCTATACTCATGCAATATGCCTGACTTCAGTAATTCTGCCATTAAGCTACTGGGCTGACAAAATGGAAAAGCCAGGTGTATGAGATTACATTTCCTATCCTTACAATGATAGGACTGTCCTGTACAAATACAGATACTTTAATCTAGCCGAGAACAGAAAGATCAGTAGCTGAAAGTTAAGCAAGAAAAAAATTCAGTTAGTAGTACATACATTTTTTTAAAATAGTGAAGTTGAGTAAAACCAGTGAATACTGGGAAAGCTATGTTCCCTTGGCTTGAAATTTCCTTACTAGAATGGGATGCCTTGCTTGAAAATGATGCTTATCAGACACAGAGCTAGAGAACAGAAAGATCAGTAGCTGAAAGCTAAGCAAGAAAAAAGTTCAGTTAGTAGTACATACATTTTTTTTTAAATAGTGAAGTTGAGTAAACCCAGTGAATACTGGGAAAGCTATGTTCCCTTGGCTTGAAATTTCCTTACTAGAATGGGATGCCTTGCTTGAAAATGATGCTTATCAGACACAGAGCTAAGACATCACAAGATTAAGAGAGATTGTACCGCCCATGTGCTACACAAGGGGAGAAATAGTGGCCCAGTGTCCCATTGCCACAAGCCACAAAGCAGGAGCTAAAACACCTGCTGCTCCCAGGCAAAAGGGTAGAGGCGACACCAGCCAAGTCCCTCCACCAAAACATGCAGGAGGTCCTTCTGTCTTACATCCCACCAGGAGCTGACCTTGGAAGCTTGACATTTTTAGTGAGGAAAGGGAGGCAAAAATCACCACCTCTGCCAAGGAAGCCTTTATCCTCCCCATGTGCACCGGCTGGGAAAATGCATGTTCCTTCATCACGTAATGTGGTTAAAATCACATGTTTCAAGTACTCATCCTTCTCTCCTGCCATGTTGGTGGGGGCAGTGCCTGCCTGAGGAGAGTTAACAGTGCTTTCACTTAATGAATTTACACTGGGGACGTGCTGGATGGCAACAGAGGTGCTATGATAACAGGAAAAGAACCACAAAAGGAAAGGCTAAAAAACTCCAAGCTTCATTGTTTTGTCTCCATTCCTACCCCATAACAGCTTCAGAAGGAAAAAAAAAAAAAAAACCCCCCTTTTTGGGGAGCTGCCATGCAATTTTGCAATTTTCTCCATTGATTGCCTCTGTCTCATACCACTTCCCTTCCCTGTTTCTCCTCTTCTTTGCCTTCCTCCTGCTCTCCATCCCCCTTCCTCTCTGCCTACGTCCAACCTGCACAGCCACAGTGGCCTGGTCATAGCCTGAAGGGATTGCCTTGTTCCTTTAGTGACATCGTGCTCGCTTTCCCTTATCTGTCCTCAATAGGGCCATGTGTTTTGTCTCTACTTCCCCTCCTTATAGATGTGTGGTTGAGGGCAATGAGAGACATGGGGTCCCTGTAAGTGACTTATGATAATTGCAGCCCAGCAACTGCTCTGAAAATCTAAATTCCTCCCTGACATTTCCAGTCTAAAGCTCTCACTGACTCAGCTGCTGCTTGTGATATTTAAACAAGGATTATCTCCTTTTTTATTCTTTTCTTTTTGATCATGGCATAGCAGGAGGTTAGTTTAACACTTTCCTACAGTTTGTTTGGCTGCTACAGACCCAGCTGTCTTCAGGACTGTAAGCAAATCTCTACTTCCCGAGTCACTCATCTTACGTGACTGGGATGCAAGAAAGTTCCCTTGATAAGAAAAACAAGGATCTTTCCTTGGATTGTCATCTTTTCCAAATTTTCCTTTGGCATTAAGTAAATTGCATTGGGAAATTCATTGTCCTGGGAATAAAAGAACATACCACATTGGCTTTAGCACTACCATCTCATTGGCTTTAGCACTATTGCATGAACCATATCCACCTCATTTATTCTATCTTACAGTAGTTTTCTATATGTTAAAACAGATTTTTTTTTTGTAGGGACTGCAAAAAGCATCTATCCTCCAAAAAAAATTTTAAAGAAAGCTCAAAGCACTTTTGATTTTTGAGACACAGAAGAGTATCAGGATTGGGAGAGAATATGTGCTAAGCTAAGCTATAACATGGTCCTTGAGACTGTTCTGTAAGTCTGGCAGATGTCATTCTCACTCTATCTCAAAATGTTTCCTACTTCTCACTAGGTGAGCAGTAGGTGAGTTAGTAGTAACTAAAGGAAAGACACGGACAGTTAAGAAAACTAGGATAGAAAGAGCTACAGAAAGCCTGGGGACATGCCTGCAGAAAGACAGAAGAAGAGGAGTTGCTATCTGGTCAGAAAAGCAACCTCTGAGGCCAACAGAAGTGCTAATGGGCAGGAAAAGAACCAAAAAACAGATAAAACTGATAAGCTGACCAAGACGAGCATATTGAGAACACTTGAAAATTAAAGGAGCTGAACCTCTGAAATATGCCATTTCTGGCTGTCCACAAGTAGCACACTGCCTACATTATACACCCATGCCCATGTGGTAATCCAGGACCTGAGCATCTCCATGACATTTCTTCTTTCCTGTGTTTATCTCTTCTACCTAGCTACTATGTTTATCTTTCTAAAATCTTAGAAAGCCTCTCGAGACATGGCTAGCAAGTGGCTGACAGACCTGGGGCTACCATCCAGCTGTTTTGTTTTCCGGACTACTTTGTATTTGCTTTTGGGTTTCAAGTTTGGCATACCCTGTCACATTTGACCAAACACTGTAGGCTCATATTCAGACATCTTCATGGAGAGAGGGGTGCTCTGTTTCCCAGGAAGCTCCAGCCGCCTCTTTTGACATATTTGACCACTTTGGCACTGTTTCACCTCCCTTTCTTTAATGCAGTCTCTGGTCAACTGGCTGCTCGCAGTCTTTAGGCTTTCTGAGCAGGTAGTTGAAGGAGGCAGCTGCTTCCTCGCGAGTGCTCAGAAGTGGAAGCGGGATCAATGGGTCTGATAACCTGTCATTCGGATGTGCGCTGAGCAGACACCTTCTCTGTGTGCCACGTCATCCCTTCATTAGTGAGCTGTTTATTCCTGAAATTGGCTGAGAAATTGCCTCACACAGCAGAGGACCTGGTAGGGGAAGCCAAGGGGGGATGTCTCCCTGACGGGACCATGCTCCAATCACAGCACTTCCCACAGCACCAGCATCTAAGCCTGGTGCTTGGGTTTTTGCAGATGACTGAGCAAAATCTGACCATTTCTCTTAGATTTGCAAAAAGATGGAGGGATGAGGAGGTGAAAAGGGCACTTCTCCCTTGCCCCGGTGGAGATTCAGGCAGGGTCAGACCAGAGAGCTTTAAGCACTGCAGGTACGTTTGCAAACACTGAGAAGGAGGACACAGGGCTTTGGGCTGATGGCAGAGGACCCCATGTCCAGGAGCGCGTCCGTACAAGAGCGGGGCTCTGCCTTCAGGCTCGTGCACACACATCAGCTAGCACTGATGCTGGCAGCAGGAGGTGGCGGGGGCACCGGCATCTCATTGCAGTGCCTATCACACTGCCACAGTCGGGGAAAGCAAACACTTCCTAAACGGAGAGGCTCCCTCTCCTCTGGCGATAAGCAGCACGGGGTAGGGGCAGAGACAGCTGCCTGTTGTTCGCTGCCCCCCATGACGCAGGCCTATTTTTCAGGCCTGGCAATGAGTGGAGAAGGCCTCCATTAAACCCCTGTTTGATCAGAGCCCCTGCTGTTTGGACTGCATCCCTGCTCAGGCGCAAACAGAGCTGCCAGGGAGGCTGGCACCTTCAGTCACATTCAGCGAGCAAGTAGTGAAGAGCTGACATGTCCCCACTGCACTTGTTGGGCCACCAGCCCTCCAGTGCCACCCTTCATTCCTTGCCACTCAGAGTTTTGATTGTGGAGAATAAAATCCCGAGAGTATGATGGTGTCTTCTGGCATAACCAAGCAGAGCACACAGCTAGGTATGCCCATGCTTTGTCCCTGAGCAAAGCCTCATCTCCCATTGCTGCACAGAGAACAAATTACCTGTGTCAGGCAGACACCAACATACAGCTGAAGAAGCATGGCATACGAACTGAACAAGATCTCATCTAGCTCAGGTCCTGAGATAGAAGAGACTCCTTACTCCTGACACATTCTTCCTCCACTCCTTCCTTTCTCTAACATCTCCCCCTCATCCACATCTATTTGAGAAAGCTTCTGTAAAGGCATCTCTCCCAGCATGTTCTGTGCTGATCAGGTGACATCATATCTTGATTTCTTCCAACAGCGAAGTCCCTACACTGAGACTTAACCCCAAAGCACCTTGTGAATGACTCTCATTGGTCTCCTTTTAGGCATTGGTCATCTCCATAAGGCCAAGATGAGCAGAGGGACTCCTCACACCCAAGAAGACACAGAAAATTAGACTTGCCACTGATGTTAGTCCCCATTCCACAAACTCCCACACATACTGTGCCAGATCTTGTAGCTATTGGGGAAAAAAACATCACCTTGAAAAAATCAGATGAAAAAGTTCTCCAAAATGAAGAAAAAAAAAGAAAAAAGAAGGAAAAAAATCTCTCTCGCTCCAATTGTTAACTTGTCAATATACTTTTCAGCTTGCTGAGACAAATTGTATATAAAGACCACTTTCTGCTGTTATCAATAATATGATGCCTCCCCTTCTTTTAATTGCTGTTATGTGCTTGAACGTTTACTCTATCAACAGCATGGCTCCTTGCTAAGGGTCATAATTCTGTCCTCTCTGTCATCTGTGCAGATAGGACTACTTTTCCTGTCATGCTCAAGACATGCATGTCTAGAAGAGCTCAAAAACAACCCAGTGGGGAGCAGAGAAGTAATCAGTCCTTCGGAGCTCTCGCATCAGATGCTCAGGTCTCTGATGTCTGCAGGGCAGCGAGATGCTGGGACAAAGCTGTGGTAGGGCTGAATGAGCTTGGGGACAAGTGACTGGGGTCAGAGTGACTCAGCGCGGCCAGGGCCCTGCTCTGAGTCATTCCCCAGGAGCTGCTCCCCTGCTTTCTCTTGCCACCCTTGATGGAGGCAGCCAGGGAGAAATGGCCTCACTAGGCTGATGCATCTCTTGCAAAGGCTATCTGCCCACATATTGCCTCTCCAGAAGATGGCTGATAATTTTCAAGGCCTTAGAACTGGAAAATGCTTTCAAAGTTAGCTTCATCAGAGGCCAAGCATGTCTCTATGATCTTAAAGCGGTGCAATATTGGCTGCTGCTGAAGTTCAACCCTGCATCTTTAAAGCTTTTTTCTTTCTTAGACCTGCCTTGTTAGAGAGCTCCCTCCTGATCCTCTCCCATTCAAACCTTTCACACTAGCTTTGATCACAAATCTCACAGTAGTAAGTGATAAATCAGTCCTGAGGCTTTCATCCTTGCTAGCATGACCAGAAAAGCAGATCCTCTTCTCACACAGTCCACAGATAGGCTGAAGCTGTATTTTTTCCCTGAATGCGTTACTGTAAAAAACCACCATTCTCACGTTGCCTGAGAAGTGGTATGCTGGAGATGTCTGTGAGTGTGTCTTGAACCTCAAATGTCCTTCCAATGGCCAGCCAGCCTTATAATAGGGGCTAATAGTTAGTCCAGAAACCTATGGTGGCTATTCTATGCAAACTAGATTTACTATTGTCATCTGCACAGTGCCAATGATATCAAATTGACCACACTGGTCAATGATATCAAAACTCTCCTCCAGTCTGAAAGAAGTAATCAGAGATACATCAGGGAACAAGAGAAAGCCAAGCCATCTTCTCTGTTCCATTCTCCATCTCCATGATTCATTCTTCACAAAGGGAACTCATCATAGCTGTGCAGCTTGTGTAAGTCTCTCCTACTCCTTTTGGCCTCTCCAAAGCTCAGACATGGGCACTGGTGATCAGACAGGGTCTGACCAGGAGGCAGGAAACCAGAGCTGCTCCCACAGATCCACGCAGCTTTGAAGCTCTGCCTGTTGGGGCCATGAAAAGAGCAAAAGCCGAGCAGAGTACTCAGCATCTCTCAGATATGCTGCTCTCTCAGTGGAATTTAGCACGTTACCTCCTTCTCTTCCGCTTTCCATGAGCAGTCAGCTAAATCATCTGTCCATAGGGAAGTGGTTTCCTGAAAGAATAGGGGCTTGGACCAGCTCTATTTCTTTCAGTAATCACTCATTTATTTTAATGGGTGGAGATGGGCATGAGGGAGCCTGAAATCTCATTCCCCCACTGAATTTCCAGGAAGACAAGCGTGCTGATTCAAGCTGGATGCTGAGCTTCAGCCCGCAGAGGCCTCCTGCCCCTTGTCTACTTGTGACAACCTGTTCTCTCTCTCTCTCTATTTTTCCATTTCATTTGGGTCCTGCCTTTTGCCTGAGGGTAACTGTCGATAATCTCTGTGGGTGATCGTCTGCCTTGCCAGCAGCCCCACCTGCGGTCCTGGGACATGTCATGGCAGGTGACAGGGAACAGCTCCAAAACCAAATGTTGCTAGGAACATGAGGGAGACAGAGGATGAGCAGGAAGAATAAATGTCCCCCTGACTTGATGCCAACAGCCCAATGACCAACAAGCAGGGCACAGCTTCTACTTCCGTGGCAGACAGCTGAACTGGTAGGTCCTCATCTGAGCCATCAGCAGCTTGGGGAGAAGAGATGCACCAAGGAGAAGACAGCAATTGCTTCTCCACAGGTGGATACTGACCCTTCCAGCTGTTGATAATCTCTGTGTCACCTCCATGCTCCTATCTAACACAGGAGATATAGGTGTAGAGTGCCTGATTGGTTTTTAAAGGCCCTGGCTTCAGTCTCTTTCACCCTCCTGCAGTACACAAGAGTTGTGTCCACCCAGCTCATTGAAATCTAGACCAGCCAAAGTGGTTATGTTTAGACATCTGTACGTACAAAAGTGGCTGATGTGGAGGTCTGGTTTTCAGAAAAGCTGGACCCTTACATAATGGCTGAGAAAAAACAACTATTTGCTTTTCAATTCCTGCACTAGGAATGCTTCTAAAAGACTATAAAACTCTTATTCTCCTCATATTTGGGGGGCACAGGGAAATTTCCCTTCACTGAGTTTCTTTTCACCCTTCCTAAATAGCAGCCTTCTGAAGCGGATCAGGGATGCAGTGGTATTTTGTAGCCTTTTATTAGGTATCAGTCCACCCTGGGAAGCTGAAGAGGGCTCATCTGCCGAGAGTGGCAGGGAAGAAAGTGTAATTGAGGGTTCAGACAGCACTTCACTGCGTGAGGCACCTGCCACCAGAATCAGGCAGGTCTATCGATTGCCTTCTCAAGTGGTCTGCCTCTCCCATTAGCCCCTTCCTGGGTGACGCACGTGGGGTATTGAAGAAGTATAGATTTTTGGATTTTTGCAGTAACACTGGAGGCTTCTGGAACTGGGAGATTCAGGACAAGAACAGGATGTCAGTCTTTTATGGGAAAAAAGCCAGTGTCAGTGTCATGGCATGAGGGCACGTCCACATTGCACAGTCACCTTGCGGGGAGCAGCCTTGTCTGGACTAGCCTGGGGCAGGCCGCAGGATGTGAGTCTTTTATGGGAAAAAAAGCCAGTGTCAGTGCCATGGCATGAGGGCACGTCCACATTGTACAGTCACCTTGCGGGGAGCAACCTTGTCTGGACTAGCCTGGGGCAGGCCCAGCTGTTCTGCAGCACATCCCCATCAGCCTCTGCTTCTCTCCATGTGCCCACGTGCCCCTGGGAGCATGTCCCTCATGTCTCTGCAGCGAGACTCTCCTCGTTGCCTCCAGTAGAAGAGCTTTTCCGCGGAAT
>NW_010583639.1:631411-660807 GCF_000705375.1 Tinamus guttatus
TGAAAGGAAATGATGGCTCAAGCGAAGGCTGTTAAACTTTCCAGGAGAAGTGGGTCCTGGCAGAGTTCCCTAGTTCTCTGTATGTAACACATTAAGCTCAGCCCACCTAATGTGTGTTTGAAGGTGGAAAAAGGATTAGTTAGATGACCCTGACAAGATAGGGATGACCTGTCAGTGTCTGAGGATATCAGGAGGCATATGGCTGTGTGGCTGGATAACCAGCTGATCAGGAAACTTCCTAGCAAGATGCACAAAAAGGCAAAGGAGCCCTCAGTGGGAGCTGGAAGGGGCCAAATATTATCTGACCCCCCCCGTCCCCCCAAAATTAAGAAGAGAATAAAGCTATGGGATATACTGCAAAAGGACAGCCCCAGAGGCTTTCTATGTCAGAGAACGTCTCTGACATAGAAACTTCCCAAACAGTATTTTCCCTGCAGCCTCGAGCGCTTAAGGTTCAGCTGTTGGCCTGGAGCAGTGGGAGCAGGACTGCATGCCTGGCACTTGTCCAGCGGCAGCAGTGCAAGCAGCAGCTCACAAGAGGGCACTGCACGGCCAGCGTTGCGCCCGTCTGCACTGCAACGAAAGCTGAGGATGGTTTGGGATGTCAGAAAGACAGCCGGCACCAGTTGCCTACACAGGCTTCCCACTGCCAACCTGTTTGGGCTCCCCCGGCAAACAGTTCATAGCACCTCTCCAAAGCAGGGGGATGAAAACTACCCGAATGTACCCAACTGTCTTTGATCCTTTAATGCTGGTGCTCAATAGCGTCATGGGTCTACAGTTCCCCTTCCCAAGGAGGACAGTGAGGAGGAGAGGCCACAGAACGCTTCATGGCTCACTAGAAGATATCACGTACTTCATGGCTTGTATTTAAGATGCCAGTTTTCCTCTTCGAATTGACATGGTGAAAACAACTGAGCACCCCCTTGACACTCGCAGAATGATTTTCCTAGGGAGATTCTCTCTCATGCAAGGAATGAGTTTCTCCCTTGGACAGTGGCAGACCTCTAGCGTGTGGTATAAAGCGCCAGTAGTCCCACAGCAGTCTCTGGGGCTCCACAGTGCTCTCCAGCCTTACTACAATGGCCTTAGGTTCTCTGGACAAGTTTGGTGTGAATTCAAGCAAAATTACTGCAGAACTCAGCCAGACGGCCACCTTTCAACCCTGCCCTCCTGCCCGGGCGTCCTGCACTCTCACTGGGCCCCATTTGTCTCCAGGGATTGACTGGGGCGCCAGGGAAAGACGTTTAGGAAGGCGGCCGAGCTGGAGATTTATCACGGGTCCATTGTCAGGGTCTTTCACTCCTCTCCGCCCCGTGCCCCCCGTGACCCCTAAATTAGCTCTGCAAAGGGAGATGTGCCTTTCAGCGCTCAAAGGGGCCTGTCGGAGGAGGTGGGAGCGTGACACTCAGCAGATGGTCCCTCAGCAGGGAGCTGGCGCTAGGCCCGGCCCCGCTGCTCACCCCTTTGGAGGTGGCCTGCCTGACCCAACAGGACTTCACCTGCAGAGATGGGTCTCATCCCAGCAGGAGAAAAATGAGAGGGATCTGGGCCGGGTAAAGGCGTCCAAAAGCCCTTTGCGACTCACTCTTTTACCCTCCTCACTGCTCAGCCCTCCCCTCAGCTTCCTCTTCCCTCCCGCTTCAGCGCGGTCTTGCCCTCCTCTGCTGGGGCCATGGAATATATTCGTAAAGCTGTGTTCAAAAACTGCATTTTCTCCAGATTTGCGCCACATTCAATTAGAAGAGCAAAGGCCGCATTTCCAAGTTAAGGAAGATATATATCACTGGCCTATCAGGTCTGCAGGGCAAAGCTTGTCTTATTCTAGGTGTTTATCCATCATCTTGTCTAGTACATCCCTTGAAGGTAGATTCTAGGTAGCCCCATAATGAAAGTAATAACATTAATTATTATAATTAAGAGTAAACAGGGCTTTACTTCTCTTTAGAGACAGAGGGGTAAGCGAAGTTTTCGGGCCCACAAAAGAGCACCCAGGCCATGCGACAAAGAACTAAGGAGGCAGCAGAGACCACAGAGATGTGAGGGGACACATCTCGTATGGGACTGCCCATCCACATGGAGGCAGATGCTCAAGGGTAGGAGCTACTTCAGTTCCGTTATGGGCCATAGGAAGCAGATATTCTGCACCAACAAGTTTTCTACAGTTTGAGCATCCTTCCAACGCAGCTCTGACCTTGCTCCAATGGGCATCCATCATCTCTTCACAATGACATGTGCTCATATATGACCCAATATAAATGATGAAAAGCACAGAAGGGCTTCTGCCCAATACACGCAGGCCATGTCACCCTCACTGAAATTGACTCTTTGGTAGGATTTATTTGGCATCTGCAAAGATACCAGAACCTAAGGTACCTTTCTGCCGGTACTGCAGATTGCCCAAGCAGATGCTATCAGTAACAGCCTCTTCCACATTAAAACAGTGTACTCCATCGCTGCCTGTAGGCTTTTCTGGAAGGAGTCATGCTTCCAGGTCATCTGGTACACCTTTGGGCTTCAAGAATTTCTTCTGATAATGCACAAATTGCACAAGAGCAAACCCATCTGCAAGACGAATGGGACACTGGTGACTGGTTACGTCTTCCCAGCACTTCAAGTAACTGCCATCCAGCAAACAGAAAATACATGTTCCTGAATCTGTAAATTTATTGTAGCTCTCACTTCTACAACACCATTTGACTCCTATGCCCAGTTTCAGAGAGTTCCAGAGAAAAACAAAGATTTATAACTTGTTTTTTATTACCCTTAGCCCTAGATCTGAGCTAAATCACGAGTTGCTCCCTTGCAGTCAGTGTCCTCACCCATCCTGCTGCTTTTCCTTGTACCCAAGAGGATTTCCTTGAGGACATCCTTCTCTACCCTCAATGCTTTCCCTGCTCTTTCAAGGGGAACTTGATGCAACTAAATGCAGAAGTGTACCAGTTCTAGCTGCCTCTGAAAGGGTCTTCACCGAGTGGGCAGAATGTGTCCTTTGTAGAGGAGAAGAGAACCTCAAAATTATGCTTTTTAGCATCTAAATGGTTAAGTTTTCCATGTGCTTGGAAACAGCTTGCAGACTCGCCTGTAGAACAGCACACACAAAATACAATTAAAAGAGCAAAATGACAGCTTGATACTGGAGGGCTTCTAAACCAGAAGGAACGATTAAAAAAGACGTAGCTCCACAAGCAAGTTCCCAGAATGACTCAGAGCAAGAGCCCGATTGCTCGCAGGTGGCTCTCTCCTTCGCCCTCCCTGCTGTCCCCGCCAGCTCCGCATTCCTGGTGGCCATGTCCAAGGGACTCTCTGCTGCGGGACTCAGAGGCAGCAGCAGCAGCCGATGCCCTCCAAAATGCCATGGGCAACTGGGTGCCTGGCGGCTCCCTGGCTGTGCTCCCAAGTGACACTTGGAGAAAGTGAAAGAGGGGGAACCGTCGCCACGTGGGGCTGGGGGGCCCGTCAGCCCGCCCGGCACTAATCTGGAGGCACAGCTCGGTGCCTCAGGTGCAGGCTGCAGCCCCAGCTCTGCTCGCTCTTTTGATGGCCATGGCTCCGCACTGCCCAGCTTGCCTCGCAAAGTGCAGCAGGAGACTTTCCTTCCCGGCCTTTGCTTGTGCGAACTTGCTCTCTCTCACTGGCTTCATCCGTGGGGACCAGTGGGTCAAAGACACCTGGGGCCCACAGAGCCCAGGTTAGGTTGCAATCCCTGCTTTGACTTTGCACTCATGACCTTGACGAGCTCTTTCAAACCAGCACTCTAATGTAGGCTTTAAGACACCCCCAAATGTGGGGCTCCTCTTAGGAGACACCAGTTTTCCTTTGTCTGCATCCCTTGCTCTGAGCAGCACACAGCCCCAAGCACTTCATGCCTCCTACCTGCCCTAGGTTGCTTATTTTCCTTACTTTTTTTCCCCTATAAACTGGCAGAAACATCATGTTCTTTTGTAAAGCTGTACATTTAATCTTAAGGGAGGCCTCCTCTCAGTTTCACGGAAAGGAAGCTCTGCTCCGCCAGCGCTTCTGGATCAGAGCTGGTCCTTCTTGTGGCCTGCAAGACTCACAAACTTAGGGCTTGCTCTTGTCCCCAGAAGCTGTTTTTTCCCTCTTCTAGCTCACACCTAGGCAGTATGAGCCAGTTTCGCGCTATAGCAGTGCCCATGTTGCTGCACTGGCGTTTTGGACTCTGCTACTCTCAGGGCATCTTTTCCAGCACGTTTTGGAGCCCGAAGAGTATGAGGCCTGCCTGGGGCTGGCAAGGGCAGCCGCTGGGAGCGCTTGTCCCAGCTGAAACAGAGCGAAGCCCCAGCCACGGCCGCTCCAGCGTGGGGGAATGAACAGCACGCCGGGGGCAATGTGTTTTCGACTCCGGCCGCGGGTTGCTGTGAGTAATGTGCCTCGTGCCCGCGCAGGCTCGGCATTTTGCAAAGTCTCCGCAGCAGGAAGGTGGGTTGAAGAAGCATGTTGGGTTTGGGAGTTTTTTGTTTGTTTTTCAGTCCACCTCCTCTTCCATATTTTGGAGAAATGGTGCCTGGTGTTTTAAAGGCAAGAGCATCCACTCCCCTTTCATAGGGGCCTGAGGTGCCCCTGCATTAACCTCGCTGGTGTGAGGAACCCCCCGGGTTTTGAAGCTGGAGAGTCATAACCTGTTTGTCCTGTTTAAGCACACAGGGCTGGGCCGGGGAGCTGACAGGCTCTGAGTAAGCTCAGCCTGCAGCTACATGGCGGCTCCGTGGCTCTGCAAGGAGCAGGAGGGGGAAAATCAGCCCTTGGAGCCTCGCATTTTTCTGCCTCTTTTTTTTTTCCTTCTTTCTTTTTCCCTTCAGAAAATGCGCTGCAATCTTTGCTGTTGCTCCATCTGGCACCTGCCCGGGCTCGGGAGTGCATCTCTGTGATGTGCTCGGCCATGAGCATTTTTGGAGAGGGGGGTTTTTGCTGCATCCTGACAGCAAAGGCTCCCTGAGATGAAAGGTCTCCCTCCACTATCTCCACAATCTGGCTCTCTCGTCCCGAGCCGTGCGGTTGCGAATGTTTACGTGCCTCGACAGCCAGGCACCGGTGTGCCTGCCTGGGCAGGAAGCATGGGCCAGTGGTCAGGGCGCTGGCAGCACCCGCTGCATCCCGAAAATCCCACCCCAGCTCCGCATCCCGGTCACAGAGGCACCGGACGCGGTGATCTGCAGCTCAGGCTTGGAGACTCTGCGGTGTGAGTGCCCGGGGTGCAGGCATGCTGTGCATGGGGTCGCGTTTGGGGGAGGATGAAGCCTTGCTGCTTAGCTCAGAGTCGCAATCCGTGGCCATCCGCGAGGTGCCCGCACACGCAGGGCGACGCGCAAGGACTTGGCACCTCCTCAAGAAGCAGCCTGCAAGTGCTGCTGGCCCGGCAGCTGCTCGACACGCGCCTGAAGCAGCGCCAGCATCTTCGCCTTCGAGTGGCCACACAGAGAGTGCTGGGCGCCCTGGCTACCCGGCAGGAAACATCTGCAATCAGTGAATCACAAAGCGAGCCGGTCGCGTTTCATCCCTTATTTTTATGGCAAAAATAAAACGATAAGTTCACTTTGAAACCTGTTCTTGCCTTCGGTGCATAGGAACGTAAAACAAACGGGTTTATGGCCCCCCAGCCGCGCGGTATCTCCGCTCGCAGGTGGCAGCAGCAGGCTCAGCCCGATAAGGCTGCAGATAGGGAACAAAACTGCTGCGCCGAGCAAACGTGCTCATTAAGCAGGAATCTTAACCTGGTGGGGATATTTGCCTAATGCCTTCCTCCTCCCCTGCACGAGGAGGAGGAGCAGAGAGGACACCGCTGGACATGCTGCGGAGCTGGTTGCTCGCCCCAAGGGATGGCAGTGAGGCACAAGCATGCCCAAAAGGCCGTTAGCGCCTTGCAGTGAGCCAACCACCTGTAGGAGGCTCGGCGAGGACTGCAGGTCTGCTGAGACCACCACAAAATACCACCAGATTTAGGGTCATCTCTGCAGCCAGGGAGCAGCAACTGTCCTGGGGGTGCTGGATGATGAACGTCTTAGTCACCCTGTGCCAAGATTAGGAGAACAGGCCTACGACAAGCACAGCTCTGTCCCACCTTTATTTGAAGACACGCTGTTAAGCAACCACTTTTTGTTGGCCCTTTTTAGTGGTTTAGCGGTTGCATTAGGCATGTTTCACTCTTGCCTTTTCCTTTTCAGGAGGGGATAAAACTGTCACTGTGAAAGGAAATTAGTTCCTCGAACTCATTTCACTGTTTTCTGCTTTTTGGCCAAGGATTTTTATATGCCTGGATTCCAAACTTCCTTGTTCCTTATTTATTGTTAATTAAAATAATAGTAACTGCCATTTCATTGGGTGAATATCACCAGGGAGGGAGGAGAACGAGTCTCCAGGGCTGGGACTCCTGCCTGGGCCAGCTCATGCCATGGTGGCGGCCTCGGTCCCATGTCGTGCTCTCTCCTCCCATGCCTCCAACCCTCGTGAGATGGAGCAGGAGAGACACCACAGCACCCCAGGGCTCTGAGGGCTGTGCTGCCCCTCATGCACTGGGTAGGTGTTTTATGTGGTCTCAATAAAACATGACCCTAAAGAGCAGAAATGTGAATTATTTCAGCCAAGTAAAAGGCTCGAAATGAGAGAAGCTCCAGTTCAGAGGAGGGATAAAGTTAAGAAAGTCCTCCTTGAAAGAGAACTTCTGGCAGCTACAGCAGTTTATTTGCCACCCAACAGTGGTAACACCATTGAGAAAGAAATGACAGCTGGACATTTAAAATGCATCTGTTATAGTTTGGTTTGATCATATTTTTTTTAGTTTGGCTGCAAACATCTTGGAGAACTTACCAAGAGCTAAGGACAACCCTGCCACCACGGACCTCAACACTCCTCCTTGGCCTCACTGGGAGAAGGCATCATGGGCTCCGTGCCTCTCCTCTCAGCCAAGGATCTTTCTCTCATCGTGTTTTGTCTGTCAGGTCCATTGCAATTACTTAGGGCAGAAGATAACGTGCTGTTAATATTCAAAGCATCCTGAAACAGGAGCTTATGTAGCCACGCTGCAACAAAGCGCAAAGACCGCAGATTATAGCCCAGGACACGAGGCATTGCCCAGCCCTGGGCAGCGATACGAGGCCGTAGCACAAAGGCAGCGCAATCTCAGCTGCACCCTGACCGAGCGGCCAGGGGAACCGCACACGTGGGCGCCCGGGCTCTGCTCCCACGTCTCCATGCGCCACACTGAGCTCCTGGTAGGGGTATCGCAAAGTTACAGGGCAAGGTGTCACAGCTGCAGAAAGGCTTCAGCCAAATGGCGAGGAAGGACATATAGCAACAGAGCACATGAGGCAGGGAAGGAAAGGGGGGTGATGCGGCCTAAAGGGGCAGAGGACCAGAGTGAGTAAAGCAGTGAGAGGTGGAGAAGACAAGACAGGATGGAAAGTGCAGAGAAGGAGCATGACACAGATGCATTTCCTAGAGACAGTTGTTTCCCACACATATTAGGGCTAATGAGGGGGAACAATGTACCTCCAGGAGCAATGGAGAGGTGGGAGAGATCACTGCAGAAACAGACCCGCTTTGCTAAAAAGAACATGCTGTGCTGGCTGTAAACACGGTATCAGTTGGGCTCTTTTAGAACAAAAACAAACCCAAGAAACTCCCCCAGTGAAACTCTCTGACATTCCAGGAATAACAAAACTGCATCCCTTGGTGTGTAGCTCACAAAGGCGAGGGCTCAAGCCGTGACACGCTGGCTGGTTTCTGCTCCACGCTGCATTTTAGCCAGAGCTCCAAAGCAAGCTGAAAGCCCCGGCTCCTCCTCCCGAGGAGCCCCACATCCAGCAGCAAAGGCACCCTAAATTACAGCAAGGAGGAGAAGTCTTGCTCAAGGCTGCGCAGCGCCTCGGCTCGGGTCCATGCAAAGCAGCCGGCGTGAGGGGACGTGACACAACCTGCCGCAGGAATTGTACTGAAACTCGGAGCGTGTCAGAGCAGGAGAGCATCGGGGCAATGACTGATGAAGATTAGTCCGGATAGCAAGGAGGAATGGTATGCGGGAGAAGGAGGGGGGACGTGATATGGCTACGGGGAAGGAAGGGCAGGGTGGAGCCAGCCCAGCGGATCTCCTTGGTGCCCTGCCAAGGTACATATATGTTAATTGAGCAACCCCGTTCCTCCGCTTTGCCTTCCTTGCCCGTAACAAAGGCGAGCGGGTGGGCACGTGTCAGGAGGGTGGATTAGCGGCACTCCAGCAGCAGTGTGGGGCTGTCTCCCTGCAACACGCCCTGCGAAAGCTCTGCTGAAACGGCATCCAAGATGCGGTGCTTTGGCACAAGGAGTGTCACCCCTCTTCTGCCTTGCAAACCCAACAATATGATTGGAATAACCAGCATCTTTCCACCAGCCTCCATCGCCATTCTCCAAACCGCAGCTTTCCAAGCCGTTAAGTTTTGCTTTAGGTTTGTGCAGCAAAAAAGCAATGACTTGTCTGTGGTCGACTGCTGTCCCCTCCCTAGCCGAGGAAACCCTCCCCATCACTGCCTGGTTTGCTAGGCTGCAATGTCCCTCTCCTGTCCCATACCCTTCCCTGCAGGTTGGCTGATGGTACATGATTACATGAAGGTGAAATTGGTTTGGGGGCCTCATCCCCCAAGTGCGGGTACAGCAACACTGCTTGCATTTCCACTTAAGATTCAAGCTTGGGAAGAGACCGAGTCCCTGAAAATGTCTGTGTAAGTGATTAGCTGAAGGCCACTATTTAAATGCTGCCAACTGAGACTCATCAGCCAGCACACAGAAAATACCATTCGGTGATAAAATCATGAGACTGAAAACCTATGTATTAGTGAAGGAACCCCTTCAGAGCTTGGGCACCTTCCCCACACTCAAGTCTGACTTTTAAAGTCTTTCTCCACGACAACTATGGTTTGAGCAGCTCCTCATGCTTAGTTTTCTGCTAGTGCAAAGCAAGAGGGCTTTCCTCTTTGCGGAACAGGGGAAACCATGCCGGACAACAACCACGAAGATCCAGCTGCACAGACACGCTCCAGCCCTCACAGGCTTTGACTGCGATTGCTCTGCCCCTGCACCTGCCACCAGGGCTTGCGGGTGCTGAAGGGCCTTTCTGGGGACACGAGCCATTTTCTTCCACAGGTTGGTGAACAGACACAGCTCCCTATTAGTGCACACCAGCAAAGAATCAGGGCAACGAGCTGATGACTCCCTCTTCTCTCTCCTCCTCTTCCAGCCAGCCCTCTCCACTCAATCCCAACACGCTGCTGAAGCGACACCCCCTTTTCACCACTGCCCAGGGCTCCTCGCTCCCTCCGCGGAGAGGCTGGGCAAGGCTCACCCCTTGCTGGCGAGGAGCGGAGGAGGAAAGGTATTAACTCAGCGTGTTACCCGCCCGCAGCGCGCTCATCACAGCTGATGGTTTCTGATAGCCGTGCGCTCCCGGGGGCGCAGGGCAATGTGGGGCAGGTGGTGCCAGCGGGCAATGCGTGCGCCCAATGAGGGCAGCGCGCTTGGTGGGCCAGCGCAGCCGCCACAGCGCAGCCGAGCGGGGAGGCGCGCGTGAGGCGCGGGCTTATCCCGCACAGCGGGGTTTTGGGTGCCTCCTTTTTGTGACGGGGGAGTTCTTGGACCTCTAGCTATACACAGATACAGGACAGATACACAGTGGATAGGTAGGTAAGGGGGAAGGAGGAAAAAATGTAGCTGCAGTCACGGAAGCTGTGGCCTATGCTTGGCCCATGCGCTGCACAGCTTCTGACGTACTCGTGCTGTGAAACAGCCACCCGTACACACAGCTAATTCATGGCATTTGCATGGATTTGATTAAAAATGGGGCCAAACCTCTCCATGGGGCAGCAATAAAGAGAACATCTCATTTGCCTGGTCTTCCTGTTGGCTTCCTGTCTTGGTGCAAACTTAGATGTTGACTGCTGGGAGAGCCCTTTTGCCAAGTGTAGCCTGGGGAGAGTTACAGCCGGGGGAAGCCACAGTTCTGTGGTGTGCGCCGCCTCTTCACACCGCTGCGTTATGCTTGGCAGGGTTATGGGGCAGCGCCGCTCCAGCCCAGCGCCCCAGGCTCGCAGGACCCCTGCAGTCGAGCAAAGCACCTCCCAGCCACCAGCGTTTCTGCGTCCTCCTGACCCAAAAGTAAAATGGTAAGCGACGACTTGCTGAGACATAATTGCATGAATTTTCATGAGTCCGGTTTCTTTCCATTTGTGCCTAGGTCCTCTATTTAACCCTTGGGGAAGAGGCATAAATTACTATCCTTAAGACACTTTTGTCACACTGATGGATCTCTTTTGCCATCTAAATTCAACTCAGGCTTTTGTACTAATGGGGTGAAATATGCCCTGTTTCTTGAAGGCTGATACATGAGCAGAGCGTCTGAGCTTTCTATTTTGAAATGAACCAGCAAGGTGGCAATGGAGAAGGAGAGCGGGTGTACACATGCCTGGGTGTTGAAACAATTTTGGCAAGAAGGATATCTGATGGTGCAAAAGACACCACCAAAGACTTGATAGAGGGAAATCATGCAGGAGGCTCCATGCAGGCCTGGAGAAAGCCAGCGTCAGTGCCCTTGTCATCCCTGTTGATTCCTGTGGATGGAGAAATGGAGCAGAATAGCATGTCAGCAGCTCCCAAATATTTCTCACAGATGAGGGGGGAAAACAGAAACTGAGAAGTTCATGCAAAGAATGGGAAAACATTTTGCCCAAGGCTGATCAGAGCAGGGCTGCTACAATGCTGGGCCTATGTGAATGTTAACCCTTAAACATGGATTCTGCTGGCCTCTACTTCAGTCCTGGCTCCTTCTGCCCCATGCCTGGCCCATCTTCATCCAGGGACATAAAGCTTGGGATTCGTCCACAAATCAAGTGTAATAAAGACAAAGAAGCTGTGAGGGAGCCATTAGATCTCTTAGTTGAATAACTTTGACAAAATTACATTGTAGAGAGAAGCTGGGCTCCAATGGGCTTGTGTGATTAAGTGGCAAAAGACTTCAGGCCGTCGAGGCCCTAAGGGGCACCCTCAATGCACCTGAACCCCTGTGCACCCTCAGAATTGTTTCTGGCCGTAGGAAAACGGGTAGCATGGGCACAGATCCCGCTTCTCCACGGACAGCTATGTTTTGGGATGTGCATATTTTGTGACCATGTTAGAGGCACCTGTTTTTGAGAACATCGCCCCGGGCCCTTGTCTTACAGCCGCGCTTGGTGATAAAGCTGCCTCCGAGCAGCTGAAGAATGCAGCTCCCCGCGTCGCCTGCCGCTTGCAGAGCAGCAGCAAGGGAGCACGCTCTGCCCAAAGATCTCCAGGCCTTTCATGAAAAGAGATCAGTCCCGTGTGCCCTGTTTTACAAACGGGGAGACCAAGGCAAGGGAAGATGGAGGGAAGACCCAAAGGTGGTGCAGGAAATCGGTGGTGTAGCAGGGCAGCAGGTTTCGGGGTCCTGTTTTGCAACCCAAGGGTTTGCACCAGCCACCCAGCAATTAGGTTGACACTACATTTAGTAGGAGAGCGTAACATGTCTGATACGTTTTCATCCATGTTATGTGCAGGGAAATTTTACGTAACAGTATAGCTCCTTTGAGGAGATCTTTCAAGGTAAACAAGGCAGGTAATGTGCGAATCAGGAAAAGTATCTGTTACTGCCGGAAAAAAATAGTTATTGCAAAAGAAAGAAACAAGACTCTCGCGCTGGTGGGGCCCTGCCACAGCAGTGACCCGTGATGTGGGGTGAACATATTTCTTTTCTCTGAATCATTCCTGTGTCTTGTTTGTTGAGTTCTCAAATTAATGAACTTGAAACTCTACCAATGGTCAGATTCTTCCCGTCTCTTTGATCTGCCACACTCGCAAACCACTTTACAATCAAAATTTCAACCTTTCTTCCCCTTTTACTGTGACTCATGAGGAAACAGAGGATTCAGCCTCCTGTCCCATGGCTGTCTTTTCTACTCCAAAGCCGTCCTCAGTGGCAAGGTCCTACATTTGCTAGTCCACGTGGTGCAAGACAGCCAGGGCTGCTGTCTGGGTGGAAAGACTCAGATTAGCTCTCCTGAAGGACTTGCATGCTCTATTTTGGAATAAAAGTGTTTCTTATGAACAAGATAAGTTTTAGAGGTGGGGATAAAATGCCTGCTTATTCTCCCAGGCAGCAATTATTTCAGAGCACTCATCCCAGTTAAACTTGTAAATGCAATGGAAGGAAGTTTCTAGAATGAGCAGCCTAGGGGTTGTGTGCTGTCAACAGGGCTTTCTACTTCTGACTTCTCCAGGTAGGTCAAGTTCTGGCCTTCTGTCCCAGAGGGGGACAGAGGGGTTGTCCGGAGCCACCAAACACCCCGCGTGTTCCCCATTCCCATGCCTTTGCCCAATGGAGACCGCACCACCCTACCAGCACAGCAAGTGGACACGTGCTCGGAAAGGCCCATCCCCAAAATCCCGGCGCTCTCTCCCAGCCGATGCTGCTTCCTGGAAGAAGTTTTATTGCCACTGAGACGCTTGCAGCTCTGTGAAGCCTTTGCCAGCTGGAATAGTCTCTTTGCACCTGTCTTTTTGTTTACACAAATCCCTTCTCTAATAGAGCTAATCACTCCGCTTTGATAGATCTGCCAGGGCCCCGGGTGCGAGCTCCCCCCAGGCCCTCGGCACTGAACAAACAGACCGTTGTCTGTGTGAGGCGGACAGCTTGTTAATGGTTAAACTGGGCTGCGCGGCGCGGTAGGCCGCGGGCTCGGCTGCGCCGCGCCGAGGTGCCCGCACGCGGCTGCGAGCCAGCGCGTTCTGCGCTGCGGTCCTCTCCATCCAGCCCTCCACAGGGTGCTCTCCTTCGCTGAGGATGGAAATGGCTGTGCGTCAGTCTCTGCAGCGCAGCTCAAAATCCCAGGCCCTGAGAGGTTTCTGCTGGGCCTTGGTCTCCAGCCCTAGTTTGCAACTAGAATACCCCTGCAATGAGGCCTATGGCCTAGGTGCCTGCCAGTGCCACCCCTCCTAAGCTGCAAGGCTCTCATGTCCACGCTACAGGCCTCTATCGCTCAGATGCTCCTGACTGTTGTTGCACTGCTGAGAAGCCCCTTCGTGGCCCACCACTTCCCAACAGGCGTTGTACGCTGACTGTGCATCTAAAACAGCAGCGTATCAGGCACCCATGCTGCACAGAAAAGAACAACACAATTAAGAATTGTGTCCATGTCTGATCCTATCTCTCCTGAAATACCCGCTTTTCTACCAGTGGTCCGCCCTACATGAAAGGAGCTCATCATCTCCACTGCAGGAACCACGACTTCATCTGAGCCCTTGGCTCCCCACTCCCAAGTCCCAGGAGCGACCTTCCTTGGGCCTCAGCCAGGGGCCCAAGTGACCTTTCATGAGGAGTGCTCATGATCACTCCTGAGATAAAGCCAGCAGGAAAAGCAACCAAATTATGATTGCTTGGAGATGTTGTGTGTAACTGTGGCCCTTAGGGTCTAAATCTGTGAGTGAAGAAATGTGGATGCTTTCATCCCTCCCAGAGAAGTGCAACACAGATAATCAGGGCCTGAGGTGTTAATTACCGCTCCTGAAGTCCTTCTGCCCTTCTCCACCTTCCTGCCTTGATTTACTGAGGCTCCTTTCATTATATTAAAGCCCTTAGGCCTCCTGCTTAGCACAGATACAGTGCTCAGCGTTGCAATGGAAAGCCAGCTCTCACAGGGATTGCTGAAGAGCTGTCTGCAAAGAGTGCCTGACACCGTGCCCATGCTGAAAGAAATTGTATGTGTTGTTTTGTCAACGCTTCTGCTCCTCAAGCCATGCTGAAGAGAAGCTGAGAGCTCTTTGGCTGCTGTCAACTCAGGTCTCACCTCTTTGTAGGCTCTGAGGTGGAGAGGGAAGTGCCACCAGCATTGTGGCAGCATTGTCCCATCACCAGACACCCTGCAAATCCTTCCTAGCTGCTGCTGCCAAGGAAGCTGGTTATCCCTCAGAGAGATGGGTGGAAAGGCTGGGGTCAAACCAGTAGGAAAAGCAATTTACAGCTGGACGTGCCATGGACTTTCAATGGGGAGGCTGACAGAATAATTGCCCCTCTCAGAGACGGTCTGGAAGAGTGAGGTGACATGCCCAGAGATTGCCAAACTGGATGACTTGGGACGTGTTCATGCCCCGTCTAGTCCTTCACTGCTCATGTGGGTGCAAGAGCCTCCCACTGCTTTGCAGCCACCCCGGGAGCAGGAGAAAACTTGCACCCGAGGAAGTCGGCAATACAGGGGAGCCTCAAGCTTTGCCCGCGGTCGTACATGGTGCACGGAGGTAAAAACAAGAGCGGGAATGAAAACAAGAGTGGTATGAACAACTAGCACAGTCAGACTGCGGGGAGTTTTAACAAGTATATCAGCCTTCACACAGCCTCTGGGAATTAAGCAGCAGGGAGAGGGAAAAACAGATGCCAGGGTGGCACCCAGTGAGCTTGGGTCCAAGCCCTGGTTCTCTCCACGGCCACCGCTCTCTGCCTGCTGCACGTGCAACCAAAGGAGAGTTAGGTTTATCTCTTTGCTCCTTCCCTAAACAGTTAACGCCAGGGCGGCGAGGCAGGTGCTCCTGGCGGGATGCCCTCCTTTCCGTGTTTGCAGAACGCTCCTTGAAGATTATTCATGTTGAAACCTTTTCAGCGTTTCTCTGCCTCCCAGCTCTCTTCCCCACGCCCCATCTTGGAGTCAGTTTTCATGCCCCGCGGGCCCTGGGTGGCAAAGCCAAGGGGAGCCCGTTGCCTTCAGCCATGATATCTCCACAGGCAAGTAAATTAGAGAGGAGCGAGGTGGGAGCCAAGCAGGCAGCTCCAACCAAAATCCATATTGGAGAGATGAGGGTCTCGTGTCTCCTGTATCAAGCACTGTTCCCAGGGCATGAAAACTCCAGTCTGTGGCTCTTCTGAGCCTTTCATTTTTATTCGTCACCTCTCTTAATGCCCATAGCAGAAATCTGCCAGCAATATTTGCAAAGAGATAGCATGTAATCAGCGTAATGAGTATTGTCCATTTCCTTTTTTATTTATTTATTTTTTAATCCCCTGGAAATGCATGCCTTTTGCATGCATGCAAAATTATATTCCCTTTCTACAGAGATGCATATAGCAGGAGCAGAGATTTACCTGGAAAACAGTCACAACAGTCCCTGCATGGATGGCTCTTATCTCCCCCAAAATCCGCTTTGACTTCAGCTCAAATTTCTCTTCTCGGTTCCACCAGGCCCTGGCCTGGACCACTACAAGGGAAATTGCTTCTGCCTGTTTTTCGCTCCATGTCCCTCTCGGAGATCACAGATGCCGGGACGCAGGCCATGGCCCTCCCAGATGAGTCAGGCGGGTGGGACAGACAGGTTATAGAGCTTTATGGTCTTCTCCAGCCATTTCAAAACATGAAGCAGCCGAAACAGGTTTAAGGCAGTGTTTGAGGGTTGCAAAAGATTTGGACAAAAGGCAAAGTGCTCTCACTTCCTAAGGTTAAAAAAAAAAAAGAAGGAAGGGAAAGGAAAAGAGAAAAGAAAAGAGAAAAAGAGGACATTTTGGCTGCAATCTGGAGTAAGATCCCCCCTGACTTCACCAAGCCCCAGATTTCACCCTGCTTGCTGGCCATCCCTCTGCCAGCTCCTGACTCAGCAGCAACTATCCGTGCTCGTTCTTACAGTGGAGATGGGGCTTTCCAGTGACTTTGGGTCTGAACGAGGCCATGGCAAAGCTCTGAATAAGTGTCACCAGCATGAACTCGGAGGGAGAAAAAACAACCTTGAATGGCATCTGCGGCTGTTCAGCTTTTCCCCAACAGTGTTTTTCCCCAAACAGCCCTCGTTACACTGAACTCTAGTTCCACCAAGCTGCTCCTCTCGGGTAAACAAAGAATAAATTCCCCGATTAAACTGTTACAGCAATGTGCCTTGGCCAAATATTTGTATGCCTATAAAATAAGTAAACAAACAAGCATTTAACATGATCAGAAGGGGAATCGGCACATCGCAGGATAAGCTCTCTGAGCATTAAGAATCTATGTGGGGAAACGGTGCAGCAGGGCTGAGATTTGAAGGCCGTTACGCTATGCAGTGACTGAACACTGCAGTGGCAATACGGCTGCCTGTTGTGTTGGTGGAGAAGGGAGAGAGATGAAATGATACATTTCCAGCCAAGTCTCTAGCACAAGAATAGATGTGTGGGTCTTTATCCAGAAACAACAGGATTTTCTGATGTTGGTTCACTCACGTTTGTGCTACGGTCTCTGCTGACAATGCTGGTGCTAGTTTTGGAGCCAGATTTTCCATCAGTGAAAGTGGGGCTAGCATTGTTGATTTCAGTAGTGTTTCGTCCCATTTGTGCTCTTGAGCTTGGCCAGCATTTCTTCAAGTTTGCGTCAGCCACTGAGACAGGAAGTGCAGAGAACCCACTAGCCACTGGCCAGCAATGCACAAGCAAGTACCTGCGGGGGCTTCCTAGCTCCATCTGCCCCCCGATGTACAATTTCAGGTCAGGTTGTTTTCTTTATTTTGAAGTCGCCTTTTCTGAGCACTCAGGACCGTACCTTCATGGCAGGCACCCCGGCCACCAACAGCCCCTGCACCATGGCTCACTCGTCCAGCAGCGTGCCACTTGTCAGCTCACTTTGCTCTCACAAAACGTGCCCACGTTTCCTCCACGAGGGCTGCCACGCTCTGTCATGTTGCATGCGAGGTGCGGCATCCCTAAGCGCACCAACACTGCCCTGCAGCCAGCTGTTAGCTTTCTGCTCGCAATCCGTACCTAGCTTTTGTCAGGCTTTGCGACAGCCAGTTGACACCACTGGGTGCATCCTATATATATACCATATGCATGTGTATCTGCTGTCTCCTCCAGGCACCTCCATGGTATGGGCAAAGAGATGTGCCTGGGCTATCATAAGGCTCTCTCAAAGCAGGGGAATGACCACAGCATTTCAACAGTGGCTTTGTTTTTAAGCTCCAGCAAATCCAATACACCGTTGAACTAGTCTTTCCTCCCATGTGCGTGTAGTTTGTGCACATGCATGGTTGGCAGTCTACCCATGCAGGCATGGGGGAATATTAGATTAAGAAAATAAAATAAAACGAGAACAAAGGTAGGCAGAAACACAATCCTCCAAGGAGCAAACGAAACCAGTGGATGGTCACTAGCTACGCATTTCTCACCCAGCTTTGCAAAGGACTTTCTAACTCCTCGGCTAGTCCTGAGGCTTCCTTGTAAAAGGCTGCTGGGCTTGTTGCAGCATATCCCAGGCGTGCAAGTGATGCCCTGCCTTGCGCCTTCCGCGGCACAGAGCCCGGGGCCTCAGAGCGAGCGGGGAGGAGGAGGGAGGCTGAGTGGCGCGTGTTCACATTAAGTGAAGCAGAAAGAGAAAGCTGGAATCTGCCGCCCCTGGGGCACCTCTATTGAACAGGTTGAACCTGATGGCAGGACAAGGGAGGCAGCGTCAGGGAGCAGAGCCACCTTCCAGTCTCCAGTCAGTGTGTGGATCTGGCCAGGGATGGGTCAGGAAACCATGCTTCCAAGTACCATGTCCTCTGCCTGTTTGGACAACGAGGTGAGTGGTGTCCACCTTGACCAAGACCAGACATGTCCTGCTGGGTGACCTGATGCCCTGTAGACTTGCTTGGGCACAGAGCTCAGGAGACCCTGGTCACTCCTCCCTACCTCGTCCTCAGCATGCCCCAATTGCAGGAAGGTTGTCTAAAAGCCAAGACTCCACTACGGCTCGCGTCTCTGAGCCTGCCAGCTGCGGCCGTGCCCAGCACACCTCATTAGGAGGGTTTTCTCGCCTTTACGCCCAAAACAAACTCTGTGGAGTTGGCGTGAAAGCCCCTGGCAGGGATCCAGAGCTCCACCCCGCCACTGGCCACACCACCGCACAGGCCCGGCAGCTGGGCAGCCTCGGAGGCCGCCTGCGTGGGCCAGGGGGAGGGGCCAGGCAGATGCACGGCCGCCCACAGGGCAGCGGTGAGCCAGCCGCCCGGCATCTGGGCCTGCAGGCCAGGCTGAGCCCCGGGCGCTGAGGCGGCCTCTGATGCAGACGGAGGAAAGGTCATAACAGCAATTAATGAACATGCCGGGGCAGAAATGCTCCCCTCATCTTGTTAGCGTTGGTCATCAGCAGCTGGATGCCCAGGCCAGCAGCTGCTCTCCTCACGTTCTGCCTCAGCGCCCTGCCTCATGCGGCGTGGCGGAGACCGTGCTAGCCGGGAAGGCTGTCGGGAAGCAGGGCAGGCAGACGGGCCCTTGACCCCGCGTGGGTCCGCGAGGCTCCTCTCTGGCTGCAGGCAGCCTCAGCAGGAGTGGGGAGGCGGGCGGCCTCGCTGCCTGTGCTCCCATTGCCACAGCTTTGAAGAAGCACTGCCGCAATCTTTACAAGGCCACGGAGATAGGAGGAGCGCTCTGGGCACGCTCCAAGCCCGGATGGCCATCTGCTCCGCTTTTAATGTGCTTTCCCGCCCTCCCATTCCCCCACCCCGCTCCTGACCCCATCCAAGTGGAAGCTGTTTGCCTCACAGAGGAGTTTTATGGAACAACTGGGAGGGAGCTGATAGGGGGAGTGGAGCCAAAGGGAAGAATGTGCGCCAGTGCTTGACACATGGCCATGGCCCAAACGCCACAGCGCTGCTATCGGGAGCACCAGGAGAGGGTCTGGAGAGGCAGAGGGGACAGTGCTCGGGTCTCCCAGTAGTAACACAAGTAGGGTTGGCAAGGACCTCTGGAGACCATCCACTCCAACCCCTCTCACCTGGAGCACATTGTTCGTGATGCGGATTTCGATGTCTCCAAGGAAGAGACCTCCCAGCCTCTCAGCCTCTCGCCCACACGTATGTTACTGCCCCTTGGGGTCTCGGGTGCCACTGTCAAGCCTTCCCTGCAACCAGGCCCTCATTTTCCTGCTGGTCCTTTAAGCACTAGTGGCAGGCAGGCAGAGTAGGCCTGATAGCAGAGGTGCAAAAGTCCGTTCTGGTGATTAATGCGTCGCGTGTACAAAGAAGGTCTGTGGTGAGCGGAGGCTGGAGCCGGGATTAATTGCATACCTTGAAGTGGAGAGATTTATGTAAGGAAGCAGACTTGGCGGGCTGCCCTGCCGAGGGCTGTGTTTACCTGCCCGAGCCTCCACACCTGTCGTGCCGCAGCAGCAAAATAGCGTTTAATAGCATTTGAAGGGAGAGCTTCATAGACGTGCGTGCCGCCCGCCGCGCCCCAGCTCCGCGGGTGCCGTGGCACGGAGCCCTTTGCAGGGCGGCATGGGCAGAGCTCGCTTTCCTGTCCCCAGTTGTTTTAAATAAAAATTAAGTCAAGCGGGGGCATTTGGAGGAAAGGAGCCTGGCGTTAGTAGAGCGGAGGTGGGAATTCAACTCATGAGACTATTAGAGGATGATACCGCAAGAAAGACTGACATGGCGGGCCAGCCCCCGAGCTGCTGCTGACTGATGCGGCCCCACTAAAACTCAGGAGTAAAGCAAGCCTCCCTCTTGGGAGCTGAAAAGCAGCCTTACCACAGGAGTATTTGCATGTATGCATAAGTGACCTTGTGCAGGTCAGCGTGAATGGCACAGATCAAAATGCTCATAAAGTCCATTCAAATAAGAGACAAATATTGAGCAAAATCCTGCTCAGAAGCGCTTTGAGCATGCGGGTGTTCCTTGAAGGCAATTTGGATATTAATTGAAGTTCGTTGGCCAATTTGCATACTTATCAATGAGTTATGGGACCAAATAGAGCCCCACAGGCGTTGGACGGGAGCCCTTGAGGCTTTATTTCTTGCAGACAAAGCCTCTTGGTGATGATAAGCAAATGAGCGACTGCTGAAGACTGTTCGAGCACTGCTGGAAGACTGCTGTCCTTGCCTGCAGAGCAGATTCCCACTGCTCCACATCTCATTTATCCTCCACATTTCCCTCCTTCCCCAGAGTTCTCTGGAGCATGACTTGAGTTGCCCATCTGCTCCTGGTCTTGGATTGAAACCAAGGCAGGTCATAGGTAGCCTGGATGTAAGGAGAGGCTTGGCCCAGCCTCTGAGGAATGCTATAATAACCGCAGGGTGTTTTAAGGACCGTATTTCGTGGTGTCTCTGTATGGCACCTTGCTCAGCTGGGAGCTCCAGAAAGTACCCTAGTGTATGCCATGATGGGCAGAGATCGAGTAAAACTTTGTCCCCTGCAATAACTGCCCCAAGGATTTGCACTTTCTCTTCTACGTGAAGAAACTACATCCTGTCCAAGACAGAAGAGCTGACTCCTTTTCCATCAACGCAAACCATGCCATAGCTGTCTTTCTCCCACATTATCCAAGGAAAACATTGAAGGTTGTCTAACCCTGCAGAACTTCAAAGGAGCAATTGAGATCCCCCCATTTCAATATGAAAAGACCAAGAGACCTGTTCTCCACACACACACCATGCACACTGCCTTATTTTGTTATTTCATGTGATAATCACAGCACAGGGCTTGAAGGGGGAGCGAGGGCAAGGTTGCCAAAGGTTAATCGCAGACTGCCTGCCGCATTCATCACAGCAATGGCTGATTGATGGGCACCATTAATCACTGCCCGCAGAGGCTAGAGGTAAGCTGGAGAGCTGGGGGACTGCAGGGAAGGTGCCAGGACAGGGGCCGGTGGCCAGTGGGCAGGGACACAGAGCCAGCGGGTGCTGGGAGCAGTGGGGCTGCCACATCCACTCTCAACCGGAGGCTCCAGGAGAGCATTTATCGTAGGGCTTTTCTGAAGGTAGGCCTCCTGAGACACAAACAGCAGGCACTGGTCAGAGCAAACGTGTTACTCTTCCCTGTGGCTTTCAGTGCGCAGTATGAAACCGGGCTGGCGGCAGGAGGAGGGCCAAGACAGTGGGTGATCTGATCTCACAGCGCTAAGGGAACTCATGGAGCTTCTGGCTTCTTAATGGACTGAAATCCTTTGGAAATTTCTGCAGAAGCAGTGCAGGCAGTGAAAGGCACCCAAGGGAGGTCAGGAACTGTGTTCCCGCAGGCTAGTGACTTCCATTTAAAGTCTGGATACAAGCATGCATATTTTCTATCCTTTCTGACAGTTAATAGACTGCCTCCATTTTTGTTCTGGCTGGTGCTCAGATTTCTGGGCACATAGGGGCTCTGCCTGCAGGAACAATATTTGCATCAGCCTCAACTACTTGTGGTGGTTTGCCTGTCTCCATGCAATTCCTCCTGAAGTGGGCTGAAGAACACAGCTCGTGTTACTCAGTTATCTGGCAGGGCTCTCACTTACATGGATGGGTGAGCTGGGTGCAGCACCATGTCAAATGCATTCAAATTTGGATCTGCTAGGGCACAAAAAGCATATTGCCAGCTTTGGTTGAATGCATGCAGTGCCTTTGAAAGATACAAGCTCAAGCGCCAGAGGAATGGGGATGGAGGTTTTTTGTTCTGATCTGTTTTGTGGGTTGGGAACAGCAACTACTAGCAATAAAGCAGGGTCACTTTCTGATCCTGCCCTGGATGCGAGCCTGATCCAGAAGCCACCAAAAGCTCTGCCAGCCTGGACTTCAGTGAAGAGGTGTCATTCAGAGATGATCCCTTGGATGGGGGGCGTGTTTTGGCCTTCATGAGCACTCAGCTCCCTTGGGCAGATGGCAACTCACCTAGCTGTGACCACCAAAATGAGTTACAACTGATGCTTCTGCTTGCCTCAGATCCTTCTGCAGTCATCTGGAAAGACCAGCACCAACCAGGTGCTCTGTATTTTGAAACGGAATTTTTGAAACATCCACCAATGGGGGAGAATTTGTCAGAAAATGTGTTTTGCTTTAAATTTTCAGTGTTTTTTCAGTAGCCAAGGCTTGCAGACATGGCGAGTTTTATTCAGAACAGGCACCTCTGACCCCTCTGTAGGACTCTCTAATTCAAGAACTATTCTGAATTGACTTAATCTGAGTCAGTTGCCTCCCCCTGGACGACATGTTCCTTTCTCCTTGCTCCTTTCCAGGAATGGAAGACCCTATTTTAATCTGAATTACGTTTCCCAGGTGACCAGCAGTTAAAAAAAAAAAAAAAAAAAGCAGAGGAGATACAAGTCTGCCTCACACCAGGTACTGGAGCTAATGGCAGAGCAGCAACGCGAAGCTCCAGCCAGACCCCGCGCGTCCCCTTGCTCAGGGCCGTCCCGTCTTGCCAGCGGCATCTCGCTAGGGTGGACCGAAATCTTTTATCACTGCCGCCTGGCTTTTGCTTCTGAATCTTATTCCTGCCCTGTGAAATCTGAGCGCTGGACTGAATCACCAGGGACGAGGGCGGGCTGGGCACCTCGGAGTGGAGCAGGCGGCTTCTTTTTTAGGGGGAAGAAAAGGGAAGGCACGGTCCTCAGGCCTGGAAACATCTTTAAGCAAGGGTTGTTTTGCCATCCCCGGGTGCATGTTTCAACGGCAACATTATTGTAAAACAGCTTTGTGTTTACTTTGTGTACAGAAAAGATAAAATCAGCATTTATATGCAAACATGAACCAACAAGGAATTTCAAAATCCTGCCATTTCACTCTGCTGAGGAGGAGAGCCAGGGTTATTGTGTAACCAGAAACATCTGAAAGTAGGGGATTTTCTGGGTCTAAATTCAATTTAGATTAGAAGCGCCTAATTTAGGATCTGATTGTATAAGCCTTGGGCAGCCAAAATAAGATTTGAAACACCCAAGACAAGGACTTTGGCGTGGAGACTTATCCATCTCGGACAGCCCGGGGAATCACGCGGACGGATCCGAGCCCTCCGTTTGCGAGGAGCGAGGACAGCAGTGATCCCTGCGGAGCAGCGCAGCCAGGGCAGCCCCCGCCGAGGAGCTGCCAGGGACTCGCTGGACTCACTCCCGGCTTCCCGATGTGGCTGCTGGAGAAGCCCACGGCCACGGGAATGTCAAGGCCTGGGAGCACAGAATCTGCAGAATCAGGGCTTTTCGTCGCTCTTGCTGCTTGAAGCGCCGCGTGGTGCCTGCACGTGGTTAGCACAGGTCAGGGACACGCTCCGGGATGGAGGAGGCAGAGGCGACGCTGGGGCCAAAGCTGAGTTGTCTCCCCGCATACAGCACGGATAAGCCGCAGAGCGTTGGTTTACGGGTGGTGAGGTAAAGCCAGTCCCTGTCAGCTTTTAAGCATACTCAGACTGTCAGAGCGGGGTTTTCTTATGGAGGAATGGAAAACCTTGTTATGGACAGTGGGGGAATATTTGCACGGGGGGCAGCGATTTTATGGCTTGGGCATAATCTTAGGCACTCAGAGCCAGCTGTGTCCTCCTCTGCTCCCCATCCTTCTGTTTTTAAAGGTATCCATTGCACTGGCTTGCATTTTTCCAGTGCCCCTCTTAGCCCATCACACATCTTCCCCCTGTTTGCAGAGCTGTACTCTGCAATGACCAGAATAAGACCTGCTTCTCGGCTGCACAAGCGGGGCCATACGTTGCTGCGAGGAGGTTATTCCAAGCGTGCTTGCAGCTTTCTGAAAGAAAACACCTACCATAAAAACGTCAGGGTGCAGGTGTTATCCATCTCCTGGAGGCCTTGATGTTTGCTAAGCACCCTGGAGAAAAAGACTTAATGTATTTAAAGCAGGGCCTCAGCTCTATATATGAATTCAGCCTTATCAGAAGTGAGTTTGGTCCTGTCTCTACTGATAAGGCCAGTGTGCCTCTTACTGCTCTGGTGTCGGTGCACGAAACCCAGCTTAGCTCTTCTTAATATCAGGACTGGCTTTAGAAAGCATACACCAGCATGACAGATGCGCAGAGGTAACCTTGCCGGCAGCAGTTTCCCCCTGGGTCATGTTTCTCCTCAAACGTCCTGTTTTCCATATCCACCACACACAACTTCAGAGGGTCTTCGAAGTAAAATGTGAAACCCTTTGAAACTGCAAGCCGTTCCATGCCCAAGAAATACAGAAAAGCAAATGGATCGTTTGGAAACCACAACGCTGCACTTCCATCCTGTACCTGGCTTATAGTTATTGTGTCCAATGGGGACACAATTCTTTTGGTGGCATGTGCATCCTGAGGGAGCTTTGCAGTCTCCAAACTGCCAAAGTCCCGTGCCTCCCTTAGGGGCATCCTATAGCAAAAGCAGGACCCACAAGTGCCTCGAGGGGGGAAGCAGCTGCTGCCAATCACTGCAATTAGCTATCCTAGATTTAAGCAAGCCCTTACTACCCCTCCAGGCTGGTGTTAGGGGGCTGGGGAGAGGCTTTTGTTTCTCTGATGCTGGTAAGAGGAAGACTATGTTTGCTATTACTTCTTAAATGATCTTTATTTACCCAATGGACTTCACCTGTTCTTTTCATGCATAGCTTTGCTAAAGAGGATCTATCTCCTTCAAAAAATCTTCAAGGAATTCAGTTTATGAAACTGGGAAATGGAGAGAAAGGGAGGGAAAAAAAGTGTTGCAGTATTACAGCACTTCTTCCTAGTACTTGATATTCTGACAAAATGTGCCTCTTAAAAGAGGAGTGTAAAGTGTTTTGCTCTAAAGAAAGATATTTGCTGTGTTATAAAAGTGTCAACATCTCACTTACAAATTGGTCATTTTTTTGGCAGTGACTTGAACAGAAAATTCCCCTTGGGGGTATAATGCCTCTCTCTGCTTTTTATTCCCTGCTTTAAACAAATTTAAAAAGCACACCCTATTTTACTGTGCCTAGATAACTATTGTAATGTAGCTTTGGAGCAGTGGGGCTGAGGCCAGGAGATGAAAGGAGCCCAGGACATGAGTGAAGTGAGATGGCCATTTGCAGGACAGGCACTTTGCTGTGATTAAAGCACTACCTCTGGCTCCAACAGCAAAGCAGTTATGTTATTGGGGGTTCTTCTCTTCTGTTACGTATGCTCCCAATATCTATCTACAAGCAGAAGTGCTTATGGAATTGGGGTCAATGTTATTTTCTTGCATGCTGCCCTACATGAAGGGCAACGTGACTGAAGTCACTAGGTCAGCCTGCTGCTGCAGGTCATTTCTCTGTGGCTACAGCACTGATCTAATGCACCTGACACTGCTCGCCAGCTTCTTTGGCATTTGTTTCCCCTTCGGGTTCCTGTGCTGCTCCTTCTCCCTCACGGAGCAAACTTGCCTGGCTCCTTGCTGTGCTCTGCTCTGTGCCCAGAGCTCCGTGTAAAAGCAGGTTGTTAGGAATTGCAGCCAACAGTTGGCCATTCTCTACGGGAGAGTGTGTGGTAAGCCTGGTATTTGCAGCACTGTTGTGAAGTGTGAGGGAAAACTGCAAGGCAGCTTCACGTGAGCGTGTGCCCCTTGAACCTGTTTGGCTAGGAAGCACCATCCCCATCCGTATGGGGAAACCACAGGGGCTGCAGGGTGCTGCCTTCTGAGTGTTGCATGGGGTTCAGGGGTCTTGGAGCAGCCTGTGTCGCCCTGGATTGGAAATTTGCTTATTTTATTTTCATGCAAGCCAGCAAGGAACTTGGAAAAGGGGTAGCTGTGAAGCCCAGTGTCAGGTTGGTTGGGTGGTGCAAGAGCATTGCTGAGACTCTCTGATGCTGTAATGCACGGGCAGCTGGGGGGACCTACTTGAACAAGTGCTACACTTCGCTCTCTTTGGGTAACAAAGAAGCCTCAGGCTGAGCAACTCAAAATGTCAAAGGAGGAGAAACCGTTTGGAAACAAGAGCGCTTTCAGACAAGGGAAGTGCCAGCGAGTCCTGACAGTCTTGCAATTTGTTTTTGCTTCATTAGAAATGTCCGTGATGCCTGAAGAGCTGGCCAGGAATAGGGGAACCCTGAACAGCTCTGGTGGTATGTGAGAGGAGCTGGAGGCAGATTAGGAAGCAGTGCATAAACACGGAAGATCACACTGAGAGGAGCAACAGCACCGCAAGCGAAAGCAGCAACAGTTGTGCAGGTTTGGTTTCCTCACCGTGTTTCTCATGAGGTGGCTGTGCTGGTGGATGTAAACACTTGTGGCTTATGGCAGTACACAGTTTGTGGTCACATTGACAAGCCTGCAGCTCCTGGCTTGCTGCTGCTCAACCCTATGTGTAATTCCCAGAAATCCTCCTCTCTTCCTGCCTGAGTTTGACTGTCCTGCCTGTACCTCAGCCCTGTGCCTTAGGGCTAGCTTCCTACCTCCCTGGAGAGCTGCGTTTCCCGCCGTAGGCACTGAATTTCTATTTATATGGCTGAAAAGTGACCTGCTCATTGGAGATGTTCCCTGCTCCCGCACAAGTGTTTTGAGTGGGGCTTCCCAAAACCTTTAGCCCCAGCCCTCAGTTAAATACAGCCAATGTGGACACCAAATTTCCCACTACTGCTTGGAGGTGTCTCCTGCAGGCTGGTGAGGAATCTGGCCACGGTGGGCCTTGTGCTGCTCTGGCTCTTCACTGGTGACCTCAGTGGTCAGAGGAGTTATCTCTGAGGCTTTGCTCTGGCCCTGTCTTCTCTGTGAACAGAGCAGAGGCCCGGGGTGAACTTGCAGGAGTCCAAAAGGCTTTTGGGGCAGTTCTCAGCTGGCTACAGCTGGAGCAGAACAAGGGCTGGCCAAAGGCACCCATCACAGGACTAGTTTTGACTGTTTCCTGTGATGTGAACTGAAAGATGTGTGTGTTCTGGATGCACATAGGGGCTGAACTGACAAGCAGCAGATAATAAACTGAGGCTAAATAGCTTTTGCTCCTCCTAATTTCCCTAAACTGTCACAAGTTGCTTTCATGGATGCACGGACATCATTAGGCATACAGCTTTTATGCTGGCTTGAGAAGTTGAAGGATGGAAGTGATATAACTAGGTTAACTCACAGAGTTCTTGCTGAAGCATTGATTCTTAAAAAAGGAAAAAAAAATTCTTAAAGCTAACTTTTTTTTTCCATAATGCTTTTGAAACAGGGCAGAATGATTTAATGCTCACCTTTCTGGAGTAGTCTTTTTTAGCAGCTTGATCTGGGAAGCTGTTGGTGACTTTAGCTCACTGTGGCTGGGTGAAGAAGTCCTTGCCATCCTGTCTTTCTAACACAGCAATAGTTCCTTCTCTTCCCTCTGCTCGCTATCCCCAAGGCCTGAAGTTTTGTGACCACCTTGTCTTTTCCCCAGTAAGGTGTACTTGGACAATGCCAGGGCAACCAGAAGACAGTGACTTGTCTTAACTTCCAAATGTGAAATACTTTTTGTTTATTCCATCTTCCTAGCAAGACTTTGACATTTGAGACATACCTGATGCAGGTCTTGATGCTTCAGCAGCAGCTCTTTCATCATCTATGCTTGTTTATTACTGAAGCATTAAGGTATGTTAGAGTGCTCTGAGCTCAGGTTATCTTTCTCTTTATTGATATTAATATTTTCCTTGGTGGAAACTCCTCACAGCTAACTTCTTGCTTGTACTCTTAGTGCTGCTTTAGCATCACTAACACTTCTTGGGTGATTTGGTGAATCTAGTAATAGTGCTGAGAGTGGCTTAACTTAGTATTTCTAAAGGCAGTATTAGGTTCTAAAATGATCAGCCTTCCTAAGCAAGGAAAACTGCCTGCTAGGCAGTAGCTAAATTCTCTACACAAGTGATCCCTGACTTCTGCCACAACAGGACATTGGAAAGATCAGCACCACAGTTGTCCTCCCTTCATCACTTGGCAAAGATGGTATGCAGCTGTTTCATGTTGAGACTAAGCATAGGGGAAGCTGCTGGTTTATGCTGGGCTGTAGAGGTGCTCGGAGTGATGCTCTTAACCCCATGGCAGGTGTTGGGTCACCCATGAGCCCTTGTGTGGCTCCTGAGTACAGGGTGACTGAATGTGAGGGTCTGCTTGCAGCTTCCACTTGCACCTGTGCTGCTCTTAAAGTTACACAGGGCAAAGCCTCAGCTCTCTACTGAGCACTTGGACCCCAGCTCCCAAGGTCCTCCAAAAGGACCTTCATCAAAGTTACTCTAGATGTGGTATACACTTGAAGTACAAAAGCAATTCCTCAGTAACAGCTCCCAGCTTGTGGGGCTTGCAGGTTCCTAAGAACTCCCTTGTCTTTAGAGCTTCTGCTTTCCTATGGACTTAAACTTCTACACACTATACAGATGGATCATTTTCCTATAAGTCTCAGTTCTAAAGCACCCACTCTTATTCCCAAATTTGGGACCTTATTTCCAAATGTGTGTGACCATGCCCCTCATTCTAGAGAATAATTATTTAGGAAGCAGACAGGTTATACAGAGACTCCCTGCAAAGTAGGTCAATCTTAACAAGCCCTTCTCTTTTGTTTATTCAGCATATTCCCCAGCCTATTTTTCTCCATTCAACTAATAAAATTAACTAGAGCTATAGAGAAGTAAAACTCCCCTTTTCCCTACCATCATCACCACATTTTGGAGAAGTAAAACTCTCTTTCTTTTCCCTACCATCATCACCACATTTTGGTTCATGGCAACCTGCCTTACTGCGGGCTCTGAAGTTGAAGCGCAAGCCCAGGAATAATAGAGGAGAGCTGGACTCTCTGCCAACTGTTTTTAAGTAAGAGTAGAGGCAGGGAGAAAACATGATACCAATGAATTACCCCTGTAGCTCAAGTGAGCTTTAAGCAAGCACCTACTATTTTTCTGAATAGGGACATCCCAGCAGGCTAAAGACACCTCCACTGCCCCTTCCTCTCCTTGCCAGGGCAGCACAGTTCTGCATCCTGCAGAAGCAGGACCCTGGCCAGGGGGAAGGTATTGGTGCAGGAGCCACCTCGTCTTTTCCGCAGGCACCTGCTTCCCCGCCTTGTCTCTGCAGCACTTGCATCTGGCTGAAGCAGAAATTTGAATGGAAAAAAGAGCAAGTCTCAGGTGGTTGTGCCCTGGTGCTCCTTATTCCCTTGGACCTGGCTTCTTGTGCTGGCCAGAGCTGCCTACCTGCTGTATTGCTCACTGCTTTCACATCACCCACATGCCCCATGCACTGCCCCTGCCTCAGAAAGAAGTTACCTTGGGCACTTCTGGTGAGAATAGACACCTGAGAGCCCACAAGCCATTTATAAATAGAGTTTTTTTTTTATTATTATTTATAAAGTCCATTTACATAAAATATGATACTCTTTTTAAAAACTGCATATGTACAACTTATGAAACCCTTGCAAGTGCATACAAAAATGCCTTCAGTACTTTTAAAAAAAAAAAAAAAAAAGACATCTCAAGCACAACTTCAGTTTTCAGAGACGTGAACCTTCACACCAGGCAAACGTGGACACCACAGTTAAGACCCGAGATAACGTTACAGTCCCGTAGCAAAGTGTTGCAAAGAGCTTTTCTTTACCTAAGCTGCGCCGTCCCGGCCGGCAGCGGCGGAGAGCGGGAGCCGGCGCTGGCCAAAGGCAGGTCGGGCTCCTCACGCCGTTTTGTTCCTTTTTGGAATAAAGGGAAGGAAACAAGTTTCTCGTGTAGAAGCAGGTCCTCCTGGAGCAGCGCTTCCCGGGGCTGCT
>NW_010583639.1:671350-683889 GCF_000705375.1 Tinamus guttatus
CACAGAGCACCAAGGCTTGTTCTTTTTTGGTGTTGTGTCCCCTCAGTCACAGGAGAAACAATCAATCCCTCACAGCCTTTTTCCTCTCTTTAACGGAGAGGATTTTTCAACTTTCCTTGCTATTGATTTTAAAGGAATTTTCCTTCTCTATAATGGTCTTGTTTCAAGCCCGTTTAATTTGCTGTTTAATCGGAGAGGGAAGAAGCTGCAGTATTGACCTCTCCCACCTGGCAGTGTGGGAAAGCAAGCAGCATCCGTGGCACACGCACGTCGACGTGGCTGTTCCTTAATCCTCTGCTCGGGAAGCGCTAGCAGGAGGAGCGTCGCCCTGGTTGATGACCCACCCGCTGCGCAGATCCCGTCTCTAAAATCCTGGACCGTTTCCCCCAAAACGCAGCTCCTCCTTCAGCAGAGACAGAGGGGATAGGCTTGTTGACTGTCCTCCAGGGATACTTGTGGTGAGCCTGTGGATCCTTGCTTCTCCGTGGTACATCGTTCAGTCAGTCCTGAACATAAACATCCTGTAGGCTGTGTTCGTATGGAAGGGGAGGAGAAGGAAGGAAAGCTGCAGCTCTGCCAGCACTGCTTGTACAGAGGAAAGAGCCTGCCCAGATAGGAGCACAAAGTACCTTAAACTGCTGGACAGATGGAGAGATGGGGAGGGGAAAAAACAGCTGAGAGAAAGCAACATACCCCCCAAAATATCCCATCTGAAATACTGGCACCTGAATTTTCCAAGCTGAAAATCGCTAGAGCAAAATGTGTTCAGGACAGATCAGCTGTTCTGAGTGCTGGCTCCAAACACTTATTGGGATGGAAAAGCGTCATCAAAAGCCCGATCTGAGTGACGTGCCAGTGGGACCAGCACTCGGCGCCAGCTCTTTGTTCTGCTGTTCCCAAATGCATAATTGCAGCAAGGGTGCCAAGGGCCCGCCATGGCCCAGCAGCGTGTGCTGTGAATGTGCTTCGGGCGCGTTCCTGCATCGTGCCCCGCTGCCAAGCACGAAATCCATCCGAGGATCCCTGGCTGTGGGCGATTCCTCACCCGTGCGGAGCCCTCCTACCGCGAGGGGTAGGTGCAGGAGGGATGAGCCGAAAGGTTTGAGAGTCCTTAATTCACTGATTTGTTTTCTCCAAATGTCTTCTAATGTAATTAAGGAGTTGTGCTACACAAAGCCTTCTGGCTGGGAAAGGAAAAAGCAGCCCATAATTCATTTATAAGCCCTTCTAGGAGCCGTGTAATTGCTTATTGCAGGCTGGCTGGGGGGGTGAGCGTCCCAAGTGCCTGCCTTTCTGTGTGCCCGTGGAATAACGCCGCGTCGAAGGAAGGGCAGAGCAGGTAGGAGGGTAAAGGGCTGAGGTGAGGGGCTGCAGCTCTCCCTGATGACACGTTGCTAACAGTTACAGATGTTTGCTGCAAATGCAGGAGGACAGAGTGCTAGCAAAGGAAAGTGGCACAGGACCTTTGTCTTTTGTATCTGCTTTAACTTTAGTTAAGAAAATGATCTTCCATGTTATAGGGAAAAGTTTTCTTCGTTCTGACTTCTGTTTGATCTTTCTCTGTGTTTTTTGGTAGCTACTTGCCTTTCTCATCTCTCTGAGGACTAGATTATTTTTAAAATGTTGCTAAAATCAAATTTTCATTGACTTTAAATTTTAAAGCAGTATTTGTCATCAAGCAAAAAGTCTGATTATCCTACTCCCCATCCCCCCTAAAAATAAAATTAAAAAAAAAAAAAAGAGCAGGCATATATAATTAAAGTCTTTCATAAGAGCCATGCCAGGTTTTCCCCTGGCCCCTGCTAAGGAGCCTGTAAACAAGAAAACTGTGAGTTGTGAAATGCCAAACAATTTCATTCCTGGAACAAAATTTCTCTGATGGTGCCTCATCCTGGGTTGAGAGAAAGATAGATCAGGCAAAAAATGGACAAAACCCACAAAAAGCTATTTTGCTGGCATGCTTACACTTGTTTCCAGGATTTGAAATGACATGTTTTTTTCCTTTTTTACTATGGATTTGGTGGTGTGGTATGACAGGTTTTTTCCTTGCTTGTTTGTTTTCCATTTTAAAGCCATATGGCCTTAAGCAAAGGCTTTTTGGTAAAACAAAATGAGTAACAGTAACATTCCTTTCTTTAAGCTTGCATTTGACAAATGTTTTCACTTTTTCTTTTTTTTTAATATTCCAGCAAAGTTTTACCAAAATAAATTTTTTAAAAACAAGCTTCACTCAAATGGACAGCTTTCCCCAGACAGGCAGCTTCTTTCAGAAGGGGAATGCTTAGACAGAAAAACGTGCCAGGGCAACAGTTTCCAGCTGGTGCTCGTTCAGCATCTTTTGCCATCCCAAGGCCACGCTCCGGATTTGATATCAAGATTCATATTTGATGAGCCCATTTGGCCTTCAAAGGTTTCACATGCACTCTTGCTTCTCTCCCTTTTTTTAATGTAAATTCTTTGGTCCAGCTGTCACAATAGGCAACCAATGTTTACATCAGGCCTTTTTTTTTTTTTTTTTTGTTAAAACTTGCTCAAATAGAGCCGCAGCATCTCTAACTTCCAGCTTTGCAAGTTTAGCAAAGAATACAAAAGTCAAGCTGCCTTCTATGTCATTGTCACTATTGTTTATACAGTTCAGGGTCAGTTACTGGCCTTGGTTATATTTCTGTCTTCCTCCTGTCTAAACGGGACAGGGCTGATTTAAGAAAGGCGACTTGGCTCTGCGGCTGGTGTGGTGTTAATAGCTGCGAGGTGCCGGCTGGAGTCAAATCCAGCTCGTTCCCCAGCGCAGCTTGTTCTCTCTCCTCATCACCAACTAGTATATAGACTAAATTCATTTGGGTGGGGATTTCTGTCTGACTGGTTGGGTTTTATTTACCCCTCTTTAAAGCTGATGTCTGAATTCTAAACATGGAGGAGACCGTATGCCTTGAATAAGGAGGTGTTATCTCTGTATGTGGTCCTGCTTCCATATAATAGCATACTGTAAATGTTTTTCTTCCCCCCGCCCCTCCACCCCCCTTTTTTTTTCCTCAATTTTTTTTTTCTCAAGAGGAAGTTGGGCAGAATAGGTTAGCTGCTACACAGGAAGGAGAGAGCTTTTTCTGGTCAACCCCTACACAAGGCCACAGTGTAATTAGAGGGTTCCTGTGGGAAAATGATGGAGTTATTATACAGCTAATTTCTAATCGAGTAACCAGCATTATGAGAGATGTTAAGAAGGTGATATTTTGCTGTAATTTTAAACAATTTTGCCAAAGCTAGCATATAAAATATGATCCTAAGGTGTTTCCAAATAAATATGCTCTCCTCATGCTGTAACTGGCAATGTTTTCTCTGTCCTCAGGGATTTTTCTGTTTTGCTCTTGCATTCTGCGGATTGATACCAGCTGCCTTTTGGAGATACACTCACAGGACAGAGGTAAGCGCAGTTTACTAGGAAATACCACCAAGCTCTCATCTGATAGGGGTTTTGTGGCAGCGATTTTTTTTGTATAAAAGGAACATCTGGTGGTAATTAAGGCATCCTTGTAGAGGCCTATCAAATACATCCTCTGTTATATCCGTCCTTTGCGAGCAAGGAGGCTGCTTTTACCAGCTGCCTTTCTGAAAGGATCATCCAAAAGGGAAAAGGGGCACACAGGGTGTTTGTCACAGGGGCCCTCAGAACAAGTAATTTCTCTCGAAAGCAAAATGAAATGAGAGTCTTGTTTCAAATTCTGTGGAGTTTTTTTGTGGGTTTCTTTTTTTTCTTTAATATGCTTATGTTTTCAGCCAGCCTAGTTTCTGCTAAAATCAACTGGAAGTCTTTACGTCAAAAACCACAGTAGATTGTGACTGTTCTGCTTGCCTTTTCCTGTGGTCATGGCCAGGAGATAAACCTCCAGGTAGTGCGTTTATTAGATCTCAGCAGTGACAGAGCACAAACACAAATATGAGACGAGGGCTTGTGAGTTGCTGTCGCACAAAGACAAATGGACCAGAAGGAGAGGGTTTCCAAGGGTCTCGTGTCAAAGGTCAAATTTGCAAGAAAGTTGGGTTTTGGATTGGTGTCATGGAGAGCACTGGTGACATAGGAGATGGTGCTGGAGTTTTGGTGGCAGTTCTGTCCAGTTTTGCTGGGTGAAGGTGGTGGAGAAAGGAGCTGTGGATGCAGGGCTCCTGCTCGCTCCCCAGCTGGGGCAGGTGTCTCCTGAGGACGATGTGGCCAAAGTCGGAGAGGTGCTGAGAAAGCCCAAGGCAGGGTGCACGGTGGCAAGGCCTATGAGGGACAGCACTGCTGTGTCTGGGGCCAGTGCCAGGTCTGACCTCACTCCTGGTCAATGGGGGTTGCAAGCTCTGCTGGGAGAAGCAGAAGAAGAACTTATATTGAAGCTTTAAAAAGCCTAGACTTCTCTTTGTTGTGTTGCAATCATTTTGTTTTCAGTCTCCTTCCTTTTTAAATGAATTAGACAATGCTTCTGATTCTTGATTCCTCCTCTCCTGCTCCTCACTCATAAAATGTTTTTTTTTTTCCTCTTAAAAGACTTCCTTCTCAAAAGCTGCAAAGTGCTGACATTCTGGATTACTATTGGAATGTGACATGGGTTGTATGCTGTTAAACAACCACTCAGATAAGCATTTCGTACTTGTATATATGCTTCATGAGTGAATTAAGTCTGAGCTCCTCATTCCCGGTCATGTCCCACAGTTTGAAATCCTCAGTCCAGCAATGAGGATATGGGTGATGTGGAACATCGTGTTGGTGGATTAAAGTCGGGTTAATCGCATCAGCTCATTTCTTCAGGGTTACAAATGTTGCACAGGGATCTAAAACCGGTTTGTCAGGAAAAGGGTATCAGAGGCCTGACTGTAAGATGTCTTTCTGTGCTGGAAAAGCACAATCTCATGCTAGGATGCCTGCAACTATGCTTCTAAAGGAAACGTTAGGAGGGGAGACATCAATCTCTTGCTCAGATCTGACCCACAAAATTCAACCCGCTGAAGCCCCATGTTACCAACATTAGTGTTCTGCACAGAAATTAAAATAACATCCTTCTGGAGGCATGAGACTGAAGGAAGATGTCTAGGCTAAAATGAGGGGCCCAGTCCTCCTTCTCTAGAATTATGTCCAGAGCTGATTGGTGCTTTTAATGAGAAAATAATGACTGGCCTATTTCCAAAGTATGTTTGTTTACCAGCTTCTGCAAAAAAAAGATAATAAAAATAACCAACCTGTGCGAAGAAGCTGTGGTAAACCTCCCAGTGGCAGGGGTTCAAGTGGATCCTGATACTTGTCTCTCTCCTCTTCTGTTTGTAATGCATCTTAGTTCTCGTGTTCATGTGATCGATAGTGTTTGGTTAATAGTAATCTGCAGCAATTAATCCATGGGCAAGCAACCCTGGCTGCTGAGGAGGGGAAGGAAATGTGTGTCTACAGAACCCCAGCTCTTAAAATGCAGAAAGGATGATGGTTAAATTACGACTAGTGAACCACATCTTTGCACGTCACTTGGATTTTGTCTTCTCTCTCTTGTACTTTTATCTGCTGGTATATGTGATTACAGTCCCTATTTCCTTCTAGTGGTTCCTTCTAGTGGTACTTGAGGCTTTTGCAGGAGCATATTGGTTTTGGTGAGACATTTCTGGTCTATGGTCTATGACCTTTTAGCCAGTTGAACTGAGAGCAGCAACCAGGCTTGTGATGGCAGCAGTGTCAGGGTTTTCCAGTGAAAAAGCTTAAGCACAGGAGAATGGGAGTTTTTATCTGTGTGTCAGAGTTTGTCCCCAGTTCACAAAGAAATACTTTGTATTTTATCTCATGGGACCAAGAAAGAAGGTGGTGTTCTGCCCTCAGGAAACATGCTGCTGTCGCTGGCAGAGATGTCAAAACTTCTTGGGGTGAGTTGCTTGCTCCAAGGAAGATCTGCAGCGTGAATACTTGAAATCTGAAGGTTGTTAAATTTAACTTTTCTCCTGCTAGCCTTACTGCTGAGCCATTCAGAGGAACTCTTTGTGCGTCCGTGTTTCTTCCTTTGGCTTGGTCCTGCAGCCTGGTTCCTACCTGCTGTGCCCCACAGCTGCCCCTTCACCTCTGTCAGGCTCTCAGACCCACCTTTGGCTGTCCAGTTGTGGTAACCATTGTCATGGTGAGGATTTCGGGTGGTTTTCAGCCACACTGGGAAGTCCCAATTCTAGATGTCAAAAAGCTGAGTCTTATTTTCAAAAATAAACAAAAAACTCATTTTTATGGTGACTCTTTTCCCACAAACCACTGCCACTTTAGGCGAGGTCTGTTGATCATTGGCACTTTCGGCAGATGCAGCTGGGCTCTTAAATGTGAGAGGGACATAGGAGAGGCTTATGCCATGTCTGGCCCTGCTGATGGGGAAGGCTGCAGCTTCTTCCTCTCAAGCTGCAGCAGGCCAGTGTTTTTTCTCTGCTTGTCCATTAATCTCTATTTTAAAGGCCTCTCTGTCAAAGCTGGGCAGAGCGGCTGTCTTACAGTGTAAAAGCCAGAATGGCCTTTGGTATTCCTGTTAATCAGTAGTACAGAATAGTTGGGAGGCCTTGGGTGGCGTTCTGGGCCTTGCAGTGAAACAGGCTGGAGGAATTTCAGTTTCACATCTCTGCTTCTCTTCTCTGAAGCTGCTTGGAAATTCCCTGCAGGAGCCCTGTGTACGTCCGGTGTGGTGATAGGATGAGTCAGTGAAAAGGAAAAAATGCTGTAGCATGACGGAGGTTTTGCAACAAAAAGAGCTTGTTAATTACAATGATTCATTAGCAGGTGAATGTTACCTTATACCAAGTGAATTATGATGCCCCAAACCATAATTTGAGGGGAAAGCTTGAAACAAAGCACTGGTGCAAATAAATGTGCTGAAGCGTTTTGCCTGTTTTGGCAGTAGCAGCAGCTCCTCTGACCATGGGTGGCCAGAAGAAAGAGGCAATTGCCAGTGCATTGGTCAGATTGACCTGGGGGTTTTGGAGCATGAGAAGCACGGTGTGTGTGTACAGTCAGGCCGCACTTTCCAGTCTGCTAATCTGCATCCGAGTTACTTTCCCCACATCTCCTTGGCCACCCCCAGGCCGTTCGTGCATGTTGGTTAGGTTTCTGTGTGTGCTGCTAATATAATGAGCAGATTTTCGAGCAGCTTTCAAAGTTGCACATGTAGAAGAGCAGTGGCACTCTTTTTGTGTTGTATTGTGTGTACTCAGAGAATAAAATCAGGATTTAGCCTTTTATCGAGAGGGGAGCTCCAGCCATGCCCACGCACATGCACTTTCTCGCGTGCAGCCTTGCTCAGCTTGGGGCTGTCTCCAGAGGACTCCGGGAAAAGGAAGCAGTGTTCTATATCCTGTGGGCCACAGCTGACAGGGTAAGTTTGTCCTCCCGCATATTTGAGACATAAATCACAGCCAAGCCTGTCCTCAGCAGAGTTGCAGCCTCCTAACAGCTGGTTTATAATCCCACAGTTTGCATTCCCTGCTCTCCTTGGTCTGCTGCATCCTCTTATCCAGCTCGGGGGACCTCTCAGCTTTTCCGAAGTGCAGATTTCAATCAAGGCCTCTTACACAGAGCAGCAGCTGCCTCCTCTGGTAGCAAGCAGGGTGATCTCTTTTGAGATGGTGCCTTTCCAAGAGGGCCTGGGATATTGGCACGGGGCTGAGATTCATGGTTACAGCTGTTGAATAAGGAGCACTGATACGGTCAGCTCCCATTCCTGAACAGCCTCCCTGTTCCTCCCTGCCCTGCGTGGGGGGTCATCACCAGACGCGTCTTATCTGCAGCTCTTGCTCACGACAAACACATTTACAAAGTAAGATGAAGTGTTGCCCCTGTCTCTGGGATGCATAAAACAAACACTTTCGTGTGCATGTATTTTTTTTCCTTTTTTTCTTTCTTTTTTGCCGTCTCTGGGATGCATAAAACATACACTTTCATGTGCATGTATTTTTTTTCCTTTTTTTTTCTTTCCTTTTTTCCCTATATTTCTCCCTGTCTTTTTTTTTTTCCCTTTTTCTATAATTCCTGTTAGTAGTATATGTTGGAGCAAATTCTTGCAGCAGCAGCCTCAGGCAGGCAGAGCAGCAGCCTCAGTTTGAGGGCAACCTCTAAATGCAGGTGTAAGTCATAGTGATTGAAATCCTAAACCTAAATGCAAGCTGAAGATGGGAAAGAAAACCTCCCTCTTTCTTAGTCTCTTTAAGTACAGCGACTCTTAGCGCTTGTGTTTTCGCCACCCAGCAGCGCCCCGCATCCCACAGTGAGACACTGCTCCCTTGTTTGATGCATTTGCATTCCTGTTTTCTATAATTCATGGCTGCCCTGACGCTGAACCCGCTTGGTCCTTTTTCTGCCTGTTCTGTGGCAGCTCGCTTCAGGAGCAGCTCCCCTGGCAGGTTCTAGGGCTTTTATGAAACCTGATAGAGAGAAATACTTGAGGTTTGCATCAGGCAGAAGAGGCCTTGAGGCACTGAGGCTACGCAAGGGATTTGGAGAGGTTAGGGGAAAAGTAAAACCTATTTGGCATGTACACCAGCACCTGTGTGTGCTTTGCTGTTGATTAGCTCTAAGGAGCGTTCTTCCCCTCGGAAAACAGTTCTAGGTCCCTGCTCTGGGAAGAGGCATAAGTCATCCCTAATGGGAGCTGGCACCTGCTGGGCATGCTGGATGGACGTGTGGTCACAGGTGTGTTTCTGCCCCAGGGAAGCTCCCTCTCCGTAGCGTGTCGGGGAGGGAAGAGAAGCAGGGGCCCTGTGGTGGTAGGCGAGGGGTGAAACTAGCTGGGAGCTTCTCCTCAATATCTTGCACAAGGATCCGGAGGAGACCCAGGAAATGGTCTTGTGGGGCTTGGCTAAGTTTCGCCATGTTTTTTGCACTTTCCTTTTGACTCCGTTCCTTTCCACCATTTCCTTGGTGATGGGCAAAGATACTTGGGGACTGCCTGCTCGCACTCAAAAGGGTGTGTATGTGTGTGCATGAGTCTTAAAAGTTGGAACAAAAGGTGAAGGGCGCTTGCCTAAAAGCATCATTTGGATCTTTTAGCTCTTCTGTTGGTTGCTTGTGGTGACCACGAGCAGCCTGAGGGAAGCAGTGCTCCCTCAATGCAGTTTTCATGGGGGACTTTGAAGGCTCAGCTGGTTTGCAGTGTGCCCAGACTTGTGCATCTGTATTGATTGGTCTGAGGAAGCTCAAAGCGGTGAAGAGGAAGGGAGCGGTGAGTCTTAGGGAAATACAGACCTGCGCTGAGGCTGTGGTAACTGCCTTAGGTGTTAGGTAGCCGCTCTTCGTGCCAAAGACATGTGGAGGAGTGTTAGGTGTTGGATGAGATGTAGTCGGACCTGGTGCCCTGACGTGCTGTGCTCAGATGGCTCGTGTTGGTTAGCCCGGGTGGCATCCTGGCTGCGTGGCAGCGTTGCAGCTTTGAGATTGCTTGCTCTCGAGCCTTATTAGCGAGAGCGAGCAGCATTACAGTGCTCCCACTGTTTATTTCTCCCTGCTAATTCCCCTTCTCATCCCTGTGCTGTTCTGTTTTCAATTTAACTCGATAGTAAGCATTGCAGCCTGCTCTTCCAGCTCTGTTTTTATCTATTTATTTTCTCCTTCTCATTTCTGATGTGTTGTGAACGCATGACTCTGTGTTGTGGGAAGAAAGGCAAGGCGGAGGTTGTGAAATGCAGATGTGTTTCCTTACTGGAGCAAGGATCTCCAGCTCCGTTTTTATCTATTTATTTTCTCCTCATTTCTGACGTGTTGTGAACGCATGATTCTGCATTGTGGGGAAGAAAGGCAAGGCGGAGGTAGTGAAACACAGATGTGTTTCCTTACTGGAGCAAGGAAGGCTGTAGCGTGGTTTGACCGCTTTATTCCAGTTTCCTGTGCTAAACGCCTAGCATGCAGTTTGCAGCTAAGCAAGGGAACCAGTGGAGGCTGCCACTGAAGGAATATTTGAGTGATGTGTAATGAATACATCCCTCATAGCTGGAGCAAAAGGTGCTTGAGGTGCCGATTCCACAGTGAACATGCCTGGTGGTGGCCTCTCAAAGGCACGGAGAGCAGCAGGCTCCTTTCCCTGTGGTGCTAAGGGTGATCCCCTGGCACAGGGGAGAAGGTAGGCTTGTCTTCGAGGAAGTTGTTTGGCCATGAAATAGCCTTTCCTTATGATTTAGGCAGAGTAAGTGCCTTATAATCATATATTCTGTTTCTTGGGGGATAAGGGATTTGGAGGATGATAAACAAGCACTTTTTAAGTGAAAAATGCTACTATATTAACTTAGTTGAAGTCAGTTGCATCAGTCTTGGGGGCTGATGGTTGATGTTCCACTTGTATGTTCTCTCACCCATCTGTATTGTCCCTGATGGTTTTTTTTAAAGAATAAACAGAAATGGGAGGCTGTAATTCTTTTGCTAATTTAGAGCTGCAACACTTCACTAAGTTCCTCCAGGGGAGGGAGAAAAAAAAAAAAAGAAAGAAAGAAAAAACTACTAATTGGTGTGACCCCTTTGCCATGTCATTTAACCTGGAGATTTTTCTCAAATTGAAGCCCAGCTAACACTTCAGCTCTCTGCCTTTTCTACAGACAAGGGCAGGAAACGCGTTCTCATTGCAAGGGAGAACTTTGTCCAGAAGTGCTCTTCCAACAGCAAGTCACCATTTCCACGCTAAACTGTTTTGAACCGTGCAGAAAGTCAGCAGCAGTAACAGGAAAATCCACTTCAATTGTGCTAATGTATAGGGGGAGTTTTAAGACCTTTTGAAAAGAAGCCCAGCCAGACTCTTCCTCTTCTCCAGCTGTATCAGCACCTTACATGCTAACAGCTGTCAAAGCTAAAGGACAGGGTACATCTGTGGCTTTTTTTAAGGCATATTATTAAAAATACCAGCATAACCACTCAGAAATTTAAAAGGAATCCTATTGCTTAACTAAGAGCAAGCACCCTGGTCTTATTTGTTTCTTGTTCCTCCCCAACACCTGGCATAAAAATGGAAGGAGAAGATTATTCTGAGGCAGTGGGGCTGCAAGCTGCTCTTTGGTGGAGTGTGTGAGGGCAATCTCTTGGGGACAGTGATTTGGAACAAAACAGTGAAGCTCTCCAGTTCTGCACTGTGCTATGTCCCAAATCAAAGGGAATTATAGGGATGAATGTGCATGTCCTGGCCAAAGCGTACCCTGATGCAAATTGTGAAACTAGGGACTGTATTTTCAGGCTTCGATTTTTTTTTTTTTTTTTTTTTACACGTTAGAGGCACACAAGTTTTCATGCTGTTCTAGTCTGAGTAGACGTAACTGTGCATGACTGCTGGTCCAGAGCCTGGTTGCAGCTCAAGTCACTGTCCCCAGCAGAAAAGTTGCTAAGAAGGTGGTGGATTAGGGCAGTGTTTAGTTAAGCCTCCTATTGCCATATTGTACCTCTCATCCACTCTATGGCACAATGTAGAGATCAATACTGAGACTTAGGGCTTTGTATCTATGTCTGAATTGCTTAAATTGGAAATCTCTTGGCACTAATCTTTGAAAACAAATTGCCAGACCGTGTAAAGATGTATAGCTTTCCCCTTCAAATTCACATGATTCTGGGGGGGGGGAAGAAGCTGGATAAAAATGCTAGATATAATTACTAGATATAAATGCTGAGAATGGCTAATCAGCAAGTTGTACTCTCAGGCTTGCCTAGACACACATTTGTAAGAGGAAATTATTGCTGTAAAGCACTTCCATTTTAATCTGTGTGCTTTCAGCTCTTGGAGGCTGCTTTGCAAAAGGAAACATCAGTAGATAACTAAAAAGCCAGCTTGCAAGTGAGCTCAGAGGGAGCATGTGATGCCAGGCTGTATTAGTCATTACGTGTCTGGAGATTACACTTCCCCACCTTCGTCACCATCACTGTTTTAGTGACGGTGGTGAAGTAGTGGCTGCAAGTTATCTAGATCATAAGCTCCTTTAGAAATAAATTTGTATCTTCTGTAGAGTACTCTGTAGAGTACTGTGCACAGCTACATCATGTGCTGTATGTATAATATGGTATATAGCACGGCTATATATGTGATAACACAAGTAGCTTTATCCCTGTATCTTAGGCTGGAGTTTGACTTCTCAGAAAAAGTTAAAAGATCTCTTGGATTGGGAAGCAGGCTGCTTAGTGTTCTTATTCCTAGGAAACATAAGGCCAGGACAGGAGGTCAAAAAATTACCTTTTTCATTATTTTTCAATCCAGCTCTTCAGTGCAAATGAAAACTTCCTTTACTGAATCCGTTTGTTTTACTTGTTGGTGCACCACTTGACCCAGACGAAGCCACCAAACCCCTTACAACTTTGGAAAAATCTTCTGACAGGTTACTTGAAACTTGATTTTTACCCCTTGTGATATGGGGAAATGCAAAATTCAAGTTATCTTTTTCAGCCCCCTTCTTTCTTCTCCTCTTTGGTTATTATTAGCCTATGTTAGTTCCATGCATTGGGGATGAGCAGACAGAATGGGATAATATTAGAGAAATGTCTGTAATCATCTCAAGTGACCTGTTTTTCGTAGAATGCTTAAGGTTAGAAGGGACCT
>NW_010583640.1:8549-47723 GCF_000705375.1 Tinamus guttatus
TTTCCCTAATGTTGTTGTTCTTGCTAACTTCCATTTCTCTGAGATCCATAATTCTTCTTCCTTGCAGTCACGAAAGAATTCAAAAAGCTTCAAGGCCTCCTCTAGCTGAGATTTGCTGAAACAGAGAAAGAACCAGTATTTCACTGTCAGAACTGGGATCCCTTGGAGACAACGGTACAGAATATCTTAATCAAAGTGCTTCAGAATTTAGAAAATTCAAAACTTGAATGCCTGTAACTACTCTTTGTCATAGTTTAATTTATCCTTATAAAAAATAAGGCAACCAAAATTAAATTTCCCACTTCCTCTAGGAGAAGTGCAGTCAACTGACATGCTATCCAGACCATGCCTTCTGGCAAGTAAAAATAAATGCTAAGCATGAAGCTATTCTTCAGCTATGAGAGCTAGTGAACCCTTTCAGTCAGCTGTAATGAAAACACTGAAACTGCTTGCGTAAGGTGTTTCTAAACAGGGAAATGAGAAAATCTAAGTGCTAGGACTTCTGTGTCCTCTGATTTAAAAGGGATTGCTAGACCATCCTAATCAGCAAGAAAAGAGCCACCGAGTACAGCCCTACCGTGTCTTGCTCAGAGCTCCAAGGTTCTGATACAGCTGTCGAAGCATCTGAACTTTTGCATAAAGCACTTCTGGTTTAACTGTCTTGTCCTTGCTGATTTCTGCTGCCCTTTGGGTGATATATGTCAATCTGTCATCATAGGAAGAGATCTGTGACTCAACCAGGTTATGCTTCTGCAGCAAATCTACTACTTCCAAAAGCTGCTTCCCATATTCCTGGGAATTCACTAGTGCCTGCAACAAAGTGAGAAAGAAATGTCATTAGTAGAGGGTGTCATCTAAGGGCCAGTATAAAGAAATCAATTAAAAGGTTTCGGTTGACTTGGATTAATTTTAAATGTAAAAGACTGATTTCAACAGTGTAAAGATTGCATCTACCTAGTTACAAGAACCATACTTTTCTTTCAGTTTCACAAGACACTGCCAGCAGAATCAAACAAGCCCCTATTTTCACATCTAAACTACTCTATTGATTGATCACTCAGATTTTCATCATTCTTGGGGGGGGGTGAATAGCCCTTTCCTACACACTCAATAGACGCACAGTCTTTATCTGGAGAATTCTACGAGAACCCATTTCATGACATGCTTTGACTACTTTTTTTTTCTTTGAGGAACTTATGTGCCTTTGCTATCTAAATAATAAAAGAATAAATAATAAAATTAGCATTTTATTTGGACCTTACAATGATACTATATGCCTGAGAGTTTGTTCTCTTCCTAATTGTATCAATTGTTCTAATGCAGGATATTATCTTTATGTATAACTCTTTCTTCTCTCATATATTTAGGCTATCATGGTTACTACAGTAAAAATCGTGGTATTTTTTGAAAGCTGATGATAGACTCATCTGTTTGCACCAAGCATGCAGGGAGCACTCTAGACCATACTAGTCCCTGGAATACAGGCTTTTTTTAGTGATGCACATTGCTAATAGTGTGAGCCGTGTGCTAGCAGAGAGGGCCTGGTACCTGCAACTCTTTCAGCTCCTCCGTAATGGCATCAATATCCCTCATGAGGCCCAGAATTTCCTGCATTGCCCTCAGAGAGTGTTGCCGTCTCTGCAGCTGATCCAGAAGATCTTGCCACTGTTTTGAAATGCTGTCTTGCCTATGTGGAAAGAGACAAAAAAGAGCTACATGTAGCAAAGACTTCATGCTTTGGGCAGCATGGGGAAAGAATCCCAGTGCTCACAGTTTTGGAGTCAGTGGGCTCCAAATTGCTCCCACTGCTGCCTCTGCCAGTGGGGCAGTGATCACACTGCATAAGATAGGTCACTGCAAACATTTTTCATGGAAAAGAGTTTTTTTGGCAGAGTACAGACTTTCATACATACATGAAAATATCTCAGAACTATTTTTTTCACTAAAAATCAACTTCAATTATGGATAATTGAAGAAAAAGAAAAAATTAAAGAAAATGAAACATTTACATGCTGAAACTGTTCATGAGTAGAAGAAATTCCAACCAGTTCTATTCATGGAGGCAGAAGCAAGTAGCTACAACACTGCTTCCTTCTCCACTCAACCGAATACTAGGACTAACTTTAAACTCCACGACTACACAGCCCCACAAATTCTCACTCACCTCTTCTTGATTTGGTCCTTGTCATGGTAGTTCTCCTGGCTGATGATTGCAGCCATTTCAGCCAAATCTGTGAAACGTTCCCTCCTGGGGAACACATCTGCCACAATGGCTTCCAGCTTCTTACTGGCAGCCTCCATCCTGTCTGCGCTCTCTGGCCAGAAGTCCTGCTTCCCAATCACTTTCTTCATGTCTTCCAAGTAGGACTCACGCAGGGCTGCCTTCTTCCGGAACCTCTGAGCTAGCTGTTCCAGCCTCTCTAGCCTCAACATCTCTTTCTGTAGAGCTTTTCCCCGGTTGTGCTCTGCCTTTTCCAGGATAATCCAGTGCTTTTCCACATCCTGCAGGGTCTTCCCTTCTGGAGGCTGGTATGGCCTTTGGTTGTTGGCTCTCTGCTTGGTCCTGATGTTGAAGAGATGAGCTTCAATCACACCTTTCTCTTGGTATTTCGGGGGCTTCTCCACAGTGCGAAAAGTCTTGAAGTTGGCCATGAGCAGCCACATTTCCTGAAGAGTGTTGGGAAAATGACGATCATCCAGCTCCATCACCTTCTGTTTAATCCATTTCAGGAGGTCAGAGACCATCTGCTCGTACTGAAGCTTCAAGTCATCTATCTCCTTCAGGAAGGACACAATCTGTAAAGGGAATTACAAGACACATAAGAAGTGAAATGGAACAAAGTGGGTGAACAAAATGCAACATCCTAAACTATGTTTAGGATCCCAATGACCTGCAATACATGTCAAGAAACTTATATTTAAAAAGCAGGTTGCCACAGTCATCACATTTTTCTATCAATGGGGTGATGGCTGTCACAGCTGAAGATAGGTGAAATCCTACAATGAGATTCCATAACATACAGTAAAATAAATGTTACTTAATGTCTCATTTTGTTTTTATTTAAGAAAGGTTAATTTTTGAATTACGTGACAATGCATGCGTGCAGAGACTGTCAACAGTTCCTGTGTGGGCTGACCAGAATGCAAGAATCCTGAACTGAGGATTAAAATTCTGTTTCATAGTAGAACAAGACAGGGATTTTTTTTTTCTATTCACTTTCATGAAAAGAAAAGGAACAGTCCCACAGTCCCACCCTGCTAACACACAACTACTCTCTCCTAGATTCACTGCCTTAAGTTTCAGGAGAGCATCTTACAAGTTCCACATTTGCCTGAAACACATCCTGGCTCTCTCGCAACCCTACTGCAAACTGTAGTTGAGCAGCCCCTTCTCAATTTCCTCTGTTGGAGCTGTTTCATCTTATATAAATTATGAGAGAAAGAATGCAACATATCCAAACAAGTTGACTCTGTACTGATTTTTCAAGTCCAGGACTTTTATCTGCTTCATCTGTGGTCAGATCTGTATTTATGTGAACTTCAAGTAAATACTGTCCCTTGGAAAAATATTTAGAATAAATTGTATAATAAAATAAAAAGGGTTAGAATGAAGCCATCCTTTCCCTCTATTTTTACATACTTTTCTTCTGCATCTTTTTATATTATGTTTTTCCCTCACCCTACTCAGTAGCCCTTGTTCTGAATCACTCTCTGCAGACATCAGAGTTAATGCTGAACAGTGTTGTCTGCCCGTCTGCTCCAGGCAGGCAGATTAGGAAGGGGGATGGCACACTGAGCAAAGACCCAGGCCCTGCAAGGAGTAATCTGCTTTTACCTATCTGAAAGTGCACTTGGCAACGAGGAAACTTCACTGTGCTGAAAGAGGAGTAAAGCAGCACCAACCTTTAGTGCAGGAAAAGCAGCCCATGGCAGCAGGGCACCCTTCTGTATTTTCTGCCATCGTACCCAGTTCTCGCTGAAAGATCCTAGTACGTGCATGGCCACTTTGTGTGCCTGGGGGAAGGGAGATTTACCTCCCCGGACCGATCCTCTCTGCCATCCTCATCTCCCAGTTAGCCTCAGCACAGACACTTCCTTGACACATTCAGGCTTCACTCCCCAATCCTCTTAGTAAATTCAGAGCTGCCTATATGAGGGCACTAAGGACATGGAGAGATTAACATCTACCTTGTTCTCCTTCTGCATATTTGTGAGTGCATGAAGTGCAAGAGGACAGGGAAACAATTTTAGGGACAGGATAAAAACGTCAAAGATGACAAGCCACGAAAAAGAAGCAAAGTGGGAAGGGGGAGGAGGGAGAGAGAAAGAGAGAGATAGAGAAAGAGGGAGAGAGAGAGGGAAAAGAAAGAATAAGTATGCCTATACAAAAAGGAAAAGTCTGTGAAGCACAACAACAACAAGAAAAGGTGTGCGAAATACCCTTTCCATTTTTACCCAACATATAAAGATCTAACCTTTCTGATCCTTCGAGTTTCCCTAGTACATGTCTGGTGATAATAGGAAAGCTTAATACACATTCAAGGAGGTCTAAAATGTGCTCTGAAATCAACTCCTAGGATATTTCTAAGACACTCCATCTCAGGTATAAACAATAACTCTCAAATTCTCAGAAGAAACTCTGCTAATGTCCCCTGTGTAGATCATGAGTGACAGAGAATGAAGTGTAGGCAATACGTGAAAGAAAATCTTTGTCTTCTGAGGGAATCAAAATCATGTATCCAGAGCCTGAGGTGGAGTCCAGCCAAAACCTATCCCCTACTCTCCTCATTTACACCCAATTCTTGTTTAACCACAATCCAATTTCTGCTCTTATCTAACACTTCTCTTCAGAGAACATCATTGCTACCCATATATGACCCAGGATCATCTTGTTCTTGGCCCAAGCTACTTAGCTGAGAAAACCCTGCTTTGCAAAAGCCTTGTGATCAACAGGGAAGTCCTGGTTTTGATTTTTATGTTTCCTGTTCATGAAGATATTCCCCTACAACAACAGCAGGCCTCATTCTGGGTATGCAGATTTTCTGTGGGCTCTTTGTCCTGTACTTTTGACAAAACCAGAATGGATTATTCTGAAGGCAGAAAAGAAATTCTCCCTAAGAGAAAGAGCCTTCAGTGGAATAACCACAGTATTTTGGCTAGTACTACTCAAAATTCCTTCGGCTTCCTATCGAAAGGATGCAAGTAATAATCATGTGAAACAAAATGTACATGGAAACAGAAAAAAACAAAGAAAAATTAATGAGTCCTTTTTTTCCCTAGGAGTTTCCTCTTTCTTCTACCATTAGTTTCACTCTCCCATTAGTTTCATGCCCTTGTTTGCTTTTTACACCTGATTATGGAAGGAATGGATGAGAATTTTTTAGAGGAAAAAACATTCACACTAGTCTCACAGAACAGGAGATAATCCTTCTTGTTAAATTGGAATATTGCTCACTAGCTTTGCTTTTACCTATCTGCAATCCTCCTAAGATTGATGAGGTCTGCATGCTTCAAAGCTGTCTTGAAGCACATCAGCTCTCAAAGAAGATGTGAAGTCAAAAAGAGATCAATTTCTAGTGAGATAAGCACAATCTTTTAGAGATCAGAGAGTCTATAGACACTTCTCAAGATACAAGCCACAGTAAAAAATCTCTGAAATGACCGTGACATTTAATTCAGGTCAAATAATCCTGAAACTAAGCTTGCACTAACAAGCATCTCGAAAAAACAAATTTATGCGAAGGAAAAGCAGAAGCAGAGAGAGAAATAAGAGATAACTTTTATATATAGTGACGCCCTTACTTTGGCAAGTCGCTTCTGGTTTGTCTGGCCTTGTTTCAGCCTGGAGAAGTAGTGGTAGTACAGTGACACGTAGGTCATGATGGACCTCTCGTCTGGGTGGGGCACGGCCACGTCCTCGGCATCCAGCAGCTTGCTGATCCCCAGCTCCTTCTCTGCAACGTTGAAGGCATTGTTCAGGTTCTTGATGGGCTGGTCCTGCCGCAGGGAACTGTAGTGGATAAGATCAGGCCTGGACAAGGAGAAGAAAAGTGGGTGGAGGGAAGAGGGATTTATGTTTAAGGTCTTTCACATGATAAGATATAAACTGCTTATTAGAATAAGAAATGTGACATAAATTCTGAAATCACTATGACTCTGAGCTTAATTTGGGAGCATTGAATCTCACTCAAGCTGGAGGAGCAAAATTCCCAGCTTGGGAAGTACCACCACTCCCTAACAGATCTACGTGCTTTGTTTCTCTCATCTTCACTGGCTGGTGAAACTCAAAACATGCTAGTGAAGCAATTCTGAGAAGGCAGTTTACTCCCAGCTGGAAAAGCTGCAGGCTTCCCCTCATCCTGCCAGAGGATGGAGCAGAATTGTTAGTGGGAAAAGAATTATTCAAGGTTGTCACAGGCAGCTTCTCTCTCTTGCCTTGCACTGTATTCCCCACATTTTCTGAGAGAAAATGGGAGAAAAAGAAGAAACTGATAGTTTGTTTACTCTGCTACAACTGAATTAAAGAGTGAATGCTCATGAAGCTTGTACAATAAAAAATATCTCTGAAATAATCCATAACTTTTGTAAAAGTGCAACTGGAACATAATCAGGAGGGCTAAGACCAAATAGGAACTTGTTTAGATGTGTGATATTCCCTTGGAAATTCCAATTTACTTCCAACAGAGGGAACTACCAAGCAGGAAGCTTTTGGTTCTTCTTTCTTTAGAGAGAATGTGCTCATAAAAAGGAGAGATTTCTGTGAGAAAGGGCAAAGGGATGATTTTATAATATTTTGAAAATACAGGTACCTCAGGCCATGGAACAACTTGTGCCAGAGCTGCAAAGAGCAACAAGGAACTGCTCCTGGACTGATCCATCAGCTCTTACCTGTGAGCATGAATGAGTGCATTGAAGGCCAACCCATCACTCCAGCTTTTGGAGAAGTCCTTCACATTCACATTGGAATAGCTGGCAGTTTTATGCTGACACCAGATTAGTAAGGCTTCATTGGCAAACAAGAAATCAGCTCTGCCTCCAAATTCCTCCTGTGAAGAAGATGAAAAGTCAGGCAGAGAACATATGGAAGTAGTATCAGTGAGTTTATGCTTATGCTTCCCAAAATGCTCTCTCTGATTTACTTTTGCTCTGCTCTCAAATCCCCTCTAACAGTTGTAACAGCTTTAACATACTTAACTGGATTTACAATGAAGGTAGAATGATTTGACATGAATGCAGATTTCTGTGAAAGTTAGTTGAATGAACTTCTAAAATATAATTTTAGATGCAGATGTTATAAAGTTTCTGAATTTTGTTTTTCTGAAAAATTTGTAGAAACCAAGTAAAAAGCAGGAGAGACAAAAATCTCAGCTCTGTTTGTTTCCTTAGCTGCAGTCTAGATCTCAGAAACGAAATACAATATATTTATATCTAATGTTAGAAATTACTAGCTTGGATTTTACAGTGTCTTTAAAGGTACCTCTCAGGTTCTTACAGTACACATTAAATAAAGCCTAAAAAAATAATTTTTCTTAAAAAAACAAACAAACAAACTTTGCCAAGAGCAAATGATCTGCATGTAGTATAAATCTGGAGAAAATTTTCTTCAAAGAATTAAAGCTAGTAGAAAGTTAGTGGAGAGGGTAAGGAACCTCCAAGCTCTGGTTTTCCCTGTCTTTGAGAAACTCTAAAGTGGATTCAATTCCTTTTAGAAATTCCTGGCCAACTAAACCCAAAAGAGTTGGATAGTTGTATGCGGTTCCTGCTAAACATGCAAATTGCTGCGAGATATTTCAAGATCTACATGATCAAAACAGGCAGGAAACATCACCAGAATGGTCATTTCTTGCTGTTTTACCTTATCAAGTTTGATAGATGAAATCTGAAATCGGAGTATAATGATCCAGATAAGTCCCAGGATTAAGGTTTTGTCACCATCTACAATATTCTCAGGGCCAATCACTTTTACTTGCACCTGCTAAAAAAACAACATCTGTTCATCATGAAACAATTCACATCCAGTGCTCTGGAGGGGACATCTGTGTCGCAAACTGTGTGAAGAGAGTGTTAGCGACTCTATTCCACGGGAACCAAGAATGTTTATGACAGTTTGTCTTATCCGTCTTACAGCCTAAACCTGTCCTTCATATATCTTTTCATGTGACTAAAATTTCCATCAGAAAATGTAAATTTGAGGAGAGAATTCTTTTCTATTGTGAAAGTGCAGATTTTGAGCGCAATTATTTCAAACATTTTATGGGAAATAGTATTTCAGATCAGCATTTCAAAAGCAATATCTTTTCATTTAGGTGTGGCATTTTTTTCTGGACATTAGATTCTTATAAGTCATGCTAATCAAATAACAAGAAGTCAAATCAAGACCCAAAAACCCCCCCCCAAAAACCCCAGTCCTATGTGGGAAGAACATGTTATTGTATATCAAAGGGGAAAAACACGATTAACATAACACTAAAACTAGGCAGCAACATTTGTAAACTGTTGTCATCTGTGATATCCATACCTACCTTTGATTTCAGGAACATAATGGCTTTGCTGTTGTTCTCCAAAAAATGCACCCTCATTTTTCCCCTGTTTGGTCTGGGCAAAGATTCACCAGAGAGCAGCTCCAGGAGTCGCATGAGATAAATGCCATCCTTCAGCTCTGTATAAATATCCTCTATCACAACCTTTACCTGCAAAGACCAGTCACACAGTTCAACCCATTCAGCCTGGGTTAGCTCAAGAGCGGGCTCTCAGAGCCCTCTGCTCTAAGTGACAAGCAAAGAACATCCTGTTGCTGCTTTCACTAAATTTACCATAGGTCAGTGCATAAGTGTAAAAGGTAAGTGGACCTGACAAATCTTAATTCACTAAAAATGAATACGCAGAAAGACTGACATCATTTATGGCTCTGGGTTAAAATCAAATAAATGACCAAAAAGAACAAAAACAGGATAAATGGAGAGTAAGTACTTTAAAAACATCAAAATATTTTAACATTTTCAAAATCAAAAATTTTGGAAGTACTGATATTTTCATGCCAACATTTTGATTTGAATAAAACTTCTCCACTTTTAATTTTTGAGCAATGTATCTCATTTAAAAATTAAGCTGATAATCCCAAAGTGAAGTTAATCAAGACAAAGGAAATGAGAAGACTCATTTACAGGTTTGCTGGGTTAAATGCCTCCTTTTTAGTCTATAGTCTGTTAAAAGTCTGTCACATCCTGGTTAGATGCCTTCCAAAGTCTACAGACTTATCAGAGTCTCACACTAAACTGAGTCATTACGTGAAAAAATAAGATTTTTTATGAACACAATTTCATTCCTGCCAGCAGTAAGATCACTGAATGCTTTTGTGATATGACGTGACACAGGGTGTACTTGGATCTCGCAGAAGCTTGTTGCCTTAGGTGTTTCCTTTCGGCTTTATGCCAGGAGCCATCAAGAAGTGACACTAAGACCTTATGACACATCCAATAATAATTTACTGTGATTTTGAAATCATGGTAAATAAGCTTTTTGTCTCCAGAAAAAAAATCTGAAGGAGAAGATTTTGAATTTAGAGCATAGTTACAGACAAGGGAAAAAAAAAAAGGAATGAGTAACATGGAGACTTATCTTTTAATTCTCGACTGGATCTTCTTCCAGAGAATTGATAAATGACTAAAAGCATAAAAGTAGCTCAGAAAGACTTTAGATCTGTAGTTTGTGTTGAACAAGAACTGACAACATTCTCTGACTTACCATCCACGTGCAAGAACTTCCTGTTTAGTTGCTATCTTTATTTATTCTTCCACTTTTTTTTTTGTGCATTAGATAGGTCTAAAATTCTGCATATTGTATCTTACCATTAAAAAGCTAAATTTGTTACGCTCGGTGGAACCTTTATTCATGAAGAATAGTTCCATTTTATTTTGTTTATGATGTGACCTTCATATATTTGTACTATGTCCCAGTTGCCGATATGCTTTTAATATCTTTGTTGTATCAAACAGGTCTTGAGTTAAAATACCTATCACAGATTACTTAGCAAATTAAAAGCAATAGCATCCTTATTGCCAGACTACAAATAGTCAGCAGTGAAACTGAAAATATTGCTGTGTCCTGTAATATGAACCTGTGAAGTTGAAGGGTGCTTTCGAAGGCTGAAATTACATTGCTGAGAAGCCTTTGATAAGCTCCCAGGCCCTGCACTATTTCTTACCATATATGGTTTGCAAAGCTCTCTCCTTTTTTTTTTTCTTTTTCCCAACACTTAAAATATACCAGCAGGCACTCTCAAGGAAGTGGAGTGACATTTCAATCTTTGAACTCCACGGTGTTCTAAAAATGATAAAGTATGTGTATTTATTTGTGGCCATACAGAGATAAGTTCCTACACCATAAAAGCCAACGTTCTGCAGGTAACAAAACCAGATTGTGTTTTGCAGTTCTTCCCTTCTATTAAGAAAAAATAACTTAAAAGTTTGGTGTGCTCTGAAGCTACCTGTACACCAATCACTAAGTTGCAATAATACACTAAAAAATGCATCTAATATTGAAATATCCATCATAGTGATGAAGCAGAAAAAAATGAGAGACCCTGCCCTACTTGGTCCATTGTCATTAATATCAACCACAGACTCTAGGGAAGGGAATTGTTTTCAGGTAATTCCCTGCTACCATACATCACTTGTGCCTGAGATCAATTTATGTGAAGTATATGAGCTTATGTGAGATGTGGAATGTGCTGGAGTTACCTTTCATGCACAAATCAACTGTGCACTAGTTTTGATGCTTTCTGGCAGTCCCAGTTACTGAAAATGAACCGATCTGTATGTGCACAGCAATATGTCTGAGACTGCTAGACCTAAAGAGGAGCTTTTTTTCAGAACCATGGAGCAGCAGCACCAGCTGGACTGATCTGCATACAGAAATCTCAGGCAAAGTAGAAAATTCTTAAATTTTGAGGCAATGAAATATTGGACATTGTTTTGGGAAACTCAGACACGTCCAAATACTTCACTTACTATAAGAAGAACAGATATTACTCCAGGAAGATCTACAAGATATAGTGGACATCACAAAATTTACACAGTAGTAGGATGATAGTCTACAAAAGTGAATCACAGTTTCAAAGAAGACAGGTATCACAGGCAAAGGAGATAGATGCGAGATAAAAGATACAGGCTAGAACACTATGGTTAGTGAAAGCCTTTCTTGCTTGTATACATATCTATCTATGTATATCTATGATATTTAGAAAAAAATAACATGGAGAAGAATAGAGTGGAAAAAAAAAAAAACAGGAAAACCCCCAAAGTGGAGGAACCACCTACATTGTTCCTGAAGAAGACGTTGTTCATCCAGTTGGTGAAGGTTTTTTTTTGCATGGACATTCGCTGCTCCTGCAGCTTTTTGATGTGATCTTTCTCATATTCTGTACCCATGGTCACCTATGAAGCCAGAAACTCCGGTGAGATGTTCAGTGCTAAAGGTATCTGCCTGGGTAGCTACTAAAGGCAGTGCTGTACCTGATCTATCTAGGGAACGCAGCCACAACAGGTACAAGATTCAGCACCACACCCAGTAGAATGCCTCCATTTCCTTTTGCTTGCACTTTGCCCCCTTCTTTGCTTCTACTTTATTTTAACTTACTTGAGTCCTCCCTTTTAAAATACTTATCTACTTTCAGAATGAAAATGAGACCCATTGGGTGCACCATGATCAGAAAGCCATCAGGAAGGTCCTTCATGTGCTGAAAGCACATGCCTGGGAACAGATCTTTGACCTTCTCAGAAAGAAGGATCAGCAAGTCACCTCCCAATGCACATGTATTTGAATGCATTATGCTAACTGAGATGCTGCTGGTGGCTTTCAGACCACAGTGTGTCCAACAGAAAGCTGATTAGAAAGGAAACAGAACCAGCATGATTTGTCCTTCCTATGAGCTCAGTTTTTCCATATCTATCGCTTTAAGGATAATGATAAAAGTCTGCAGTCACAAAGACAGAGCAGGAAGCAAGGAAGTGCAATTCATTACGGTACCCAAAGTAAATGTTCAGAGAGCTTATAAAGGGGAGAGTCTTCCTCGTGATGATGCATTAAACTGGATTTCAGCTCTGAGCAGTTCTGTTGGAGTCATTGGGCTTGAGGTCCAAGACCATAATGGCAATGCCCATTGCTCTTATGAAAGTAAGAGGATCATTTAAGTAAATCAAAGATACAGAGATTTTTAATCACCAAACATCATCGCTTTGGACCACTGCCATACTCATAAGAATTACCTGGGTATCAGCCTAGCTGTAAAAACAACCTGCTGTAGTGGTGCTAGAAGAGTCTCCTGGTGTCCAAGTCACTGCAGAGAGAAAAGGGAACAGACACTGCAGCTCTGGGTCAATCTCTAGAGGTGCGAAGCAGGGTGACCTGCTTCCTCTCTGCTGTGCAGAGGCGCCTTTCTGAGCTGCTCTAGGCTCTGGGCCCTTTAACTCGTAAAATCATTGAATAAAAAAATACTATCTATCTGCCCTAGTGTGAGGAGACAAGTGTCTACAGGGAAGTAGCAGAGCAGCCATAGCAAGTAGGAAGTTGCTTGTCTTAAAGTTTTCCTTTCTTGAATAAATGTGAAAGATTCTGCCATTTTACAGGAGGGAAGGATACAGGAAGTGGAAAAAAATGATTTGTTACTGCGTCTTTCTTTCTTTTTTTTTTTTTTTTGGTCAGACCTTTTTCAACTCCTAATGCTTTCTGCAAACCAGACAGCCTGCCCGCTTGGGCATGTCATGAACATAACTGAACGCCTTACGAGGCATTTAACAAAGTTTGAAATGGAAATGGAAATAGATGCTCACAATTTTTTCTGATCTTTTGGGCTAGTTTAGCATTATAACTTTATCCATTTGGAGAGTGGATATACAAAGAATAGCCTTTTCCCTCAGGGAGAGTGATATTAACCCATTCCCCTTCTATTCTCAAGGATGCTGACATCTCTCGCACCCTCTATTCTCCTTTCCTCATGACGAATAACATTTAATCCTGCATTTTCTGACTGTTTTCATATCAACTGATTCTGTACTGAAGTTACTGAAAACTAATTAGAAGCAATAGGATCTGCCTTCTACTACCTCTGATCCTCAGAGCCAAGCACTGAAAAACTGGCAGCTTCCGGGGAGCCTATCAGAAATGTAATTAAGCCATCTTTTTGGTTTTGTTTTTGTTTTTTTTTCTCCCACAGGATGCTTGATTTATTCAGTGCACAAGGCCGAGTGTCATCCACCCAGTGCAGGCATGGACCCATGTCTTCTTTACGGTATCGTACTTAATACTGATCACAAACATAATACCACTAGCAACTCGAAATTTATCAACTGCTTTGGAGGGTTAAGTCTGAGGACTTACTACACAGCACACATATAGAAATGGATAGAAACAGGCATTGCATATAGGCAGCAGTTCAGTATCAAGGGTGAGAAATGGACATCTCTTATCACAGCAAAATTCCAGCTATTCCCTATGCTGGAGTCATTATTCCTTGTTCTTTCTGATAACTTACTCTGTATAGCTAACAGGCACAGAGATTTCATGCAGAGTTTATGTTTCCTATTTCTTACAGAATATCTGCTCATCTCAAGAAATCCACACCAGTTAAGATGGAGCTCTGTAATTTATAATAATACCTTTTCTGAATTTGCAAAATGGTTTTCAGAGTGTCTGCCAGCTCCATAACGCAGGTTTGCAGGCACCCTGGGCAATGACTAAACAGATTTCATTTAGCTGAAAAGGAAGCTTATTTGCTTAGTTACTGCCTCATAAAATAGTTCACCTCTTAAACTAAGTTTAGTAGAAATATATGAAGACAAATCTGTAATGGCTTATCTGTACTTGCAGGTTATAAGGGCAGTGCTAAAAGCCAGATAAGGCTGTAGCGATACGTTAGAGAAAAAAAAGATCCAAAAACATTTTAAAAAAATCAGCACTTACTCAGGTTTGAAGGAGCTCTTTCTCATACTCACCAGCTGGTCACTCCAGAGAATGACTTTCAATGCTATGTTCACTCTTGTTCCTACATTCAGCTCTCCATTTCCATGTGGGATGACCTTTGAAATCAGGAATTGAGACCAAGTATTTATAATCTACCTACGAACCTTTCACCTGACTCTGGAGGAAATAACCTGTTAGAATGCAACGAGTAAAGGTTGTCCCAGGCCTTATCTGATTCTTACGCTCAAAATAACATACAAATGACACTGACACTGCTATAATATGGTGAAAATAGTCATCCACCAAAAAGCTGATGCTTTGGCAAAGGGCATTTAGCTTTTCTCAGGTTCACTGAAGAGACTGATCACAGGCCACTTTTCTTAGAATAGCGTTACCTAAGAACTTAAACTTGACAGTGAAGTCTGACAAAGAAATTCCTAATTTCTTGAATTGGGATAAAGCAAGCGAGAAGATGAAAACCTTACGCGTCAGAATTTAGGATTCACCCCTTTGAGGGAGTAGATGCATCTGCGGGATCACCTACTGCGGCAAGGTGTACAGGGAGAAAGCTGGCAGCGGGAGGCACGCTTGTAAAATTTACTATTGATGGGCTTTCCTGTAAGAGGAATTAGAATATTTCTGGTAACTTAAATAGCACTGAGCCCTTGCTGTCACCGTCAAGGCAGCCCAAACACAGGGCACATTGACCAGGCTTCATTGCTGGGGAACACAGGGCTGCTGCCAGGAATTACTGCTAGAAAATGAACAGGCATTTGAAATCAGAAGTGGTAAGCACAGGTGCTCAGCTTAGGATGTAGCAAGAAAATTCCAGAGTTTCCGTGCTGGCCTCAGTAGTTTTGTTAGGGCAGAAATGCTGGCAAGGGAGATGCATTAGAAAAAAAACGCACAGAAATCCTAAAACTTGGTACGCATAAAACTTAAGAAGGGTAATCTGTATCTCCATACCCCCACTACACAAATATCACATTCAGCGTCTTTAAGCTAGCATATATTTCAGGTATTGCTCAAAATATTCCCTCCAAAGTCCTGGACTTGTCTTTACTAGCCATTTTGACCAATATTGTTCTTAATAATCAGGTTTAAATGAGAGAAGAATGAAAGATGGAAAAGGGCATGAATTCAGCAGTTCTTTTCACCTCATCTGTAAACTCATGGCTTGGTTACAATTCCACTTGCCTCTCTTGCTTTTCGTTATACCTCCGTTCTTCTGATCCTGTGGTGCGATCCTCCTCTCCCAGCTTCAATCAGTGCAGGTCAGCAGAGCTGTCTGTTGAGAAGCACCTTGTCATTGCTTTTATCAAATACAAGCACTGCTCTTATCAAATACAAGGCAGGGAATCAGTAGGTGAATTGGCCCTGGATGGAGCCATTTCTCCTTGTTGCAAGTTAATTATTATCTAATGATTAAATGTGTGAAACGTTTTTTACAGTAACGTAGGCAATCAAAGGTCTGGTGTAAAATTTATCTAATTCCTGAATGCAGATGCCCATTCAAGGAAACCACAGTGCAGAGCTAAAATGGTGGGCATGGATGTGGCGCTGAGGAATAAGGCCTTCTCATCAGTTATTTCGATTCAAACGTGCCAAGAGGAAGGGTAAAACACTATTTGCATGCAGCTTCCTGGGCGGACAGCTGAAGAGGGAGAGGCTCAGGGGCGCTTTCTACAGTCCATCAACAGGCTCTCTCTTTTAAAAAATACAAATAAAGTAAAATGTCAGCCTTCCTACTTGCTTATGAGCCCTCTCTGTTGCTGCCTTAACAGAGAGGTGAGGTCTTGTCTCCAATGCTGGGAAGGGCAAAGGGCACTCTCCCCCTTGCCCTGGAAACACCACTGTAAAACTGTATTTTCTTGTTTCTGAAAAGGGAGGATCCCCATGCAGGACATGGGAAAGAGGGGCATGAAACTTCCTTTCCCCTTAGCTGGATTTTTGGTGTTGCACCTTATTGTTCTTTGCATCACACGCATGCAAGCGAGCTCACCCCGCTACCCCTCTCAGTGTCCAACAACGCTGCTTCCACATGTAGAAATCTCAAAATGACAAACACGCAAGCTTGGGCTCTACAAGAAATAAGGGCAGTCCTCTGCCACAGGCTTGTAGCCTACACATGTTGAGAAAGAACAAGAAGTAGCTGGTTTATGCCTTGGTAAAAAGTAGTTGCCTTTCCGGATCTCACAGGCAAGCATTAAATTGCCTCTTCATCCTCCCCAAACTTTGTGAGCACACCACAAAGGCACAAAGCTAAAGGGATTGGCAAAATAACAGTTTCTTTTCCAAAGACAACATTCACTTACCCCCTGTATTAGATCTACGCTGAAGGACCTTCAGGAATACATACTCACAGCTTAGGTGGAAAGAGGAGTGCAGCCCCCCTCCTGACTCCTAACATGGGAGAGCTCCCTATCCCTGACTATGCTCAAGCCGTGCAGAGGGTTGGACACAGACCAGCCGTGCTGTAGCCCACAGCTGGGATCTAGTCCTGTCAAGGAGACAAAGGTAGTATGAACACTGCTCCCATCATGTTTCCTAGCTACATCTGGAATTATGACAGACCCTGGACCTCAGGATGACACGGAAGTGCTTGGTGGGTTCTGAAAACACCAGACAGCCTCAGAGAGCAACCATCACAGCACATTGGTGGCCAAGCTGAAATATCAGACTTAGTCAGAAACAGCTTAGAAGAGGTGTAGAAATGTCCAGGGGTCAGTCTGTACAGCTTCCCTGTTTTACAGGCCTCTGAGCTGAACACTAGCGCCCGTTTCTCTCAGTTTGTCTGAGCTCCCGCTCCCCAGTGCCCACATGGCAGCCCAGCAGCCCTCCCGATCCCCCCCACCGGCTGGAACCACTGCAGAAGCGGCCCCGGCTCCTCCCGCAGCCGAGCTCGGCTCGTGAGGCTCCCCACCAGCATCCTGTGGTGCTGGCGCCGCATAAAGCTCAACCTCTCTGGGCTCCAGTCTAAACTGGAATTCGCTTTTCTTCTTCAATAGCTGGCCAGAGGGTACATGACATCAATGGGGAGCAGAATTCAAGCAGAATGGTTGAATTATGTCATCCAAAGAATCTGGAGCCACTTGCTGCATTTGAAAGAGAGGACAGGCTTAAAGCAAAATCAGATAAATTTATTTTTCCTGGCACAAAGATTCTCAGTCATCTTTTTGAAACAAAAGACACACATTTGCTTGTTTAGTCATGAATGAAAGGCATTTTCTCCTTAGAGCTGTATATACTATCTTGAAATTTTCCTTCTGATTCTGAACCTCTAACTGTTAACATAAGGGCTTCAAAGCCTTTACAGGATGAGCACATGGGACTTTCTCTTTCCACTTCATACAAATACAGATAGAGGACTTCAAGTAACCGAATAGCCTTAATATTTCAGACATCATAATGAAAATAGACCTTGCAAATCACCGTCTTGATAATTCCAATTCTAGTTAGTGCATTTTTATTATTATTTAGCCTTTTTACTTTAATTCATTGATACTAAGAACTACAATGGTATTGTATATTGTATTGATATTGGGAAGGGCAAAAATTCTTTCTCCTTTACAAATATGTTTTAGGAAGTTGTTTTATATGTTGCACTGATAAAGCATTTAGTTCTATTTATCAAGGAAAGAAATTTTTAAGGCTTAAAAGTGTATTGGAGAGAGGTATTGCAGGGATCCATCCATTGCAAGGGCAACTCGCTCCTGTGGAATAATAGAAGGTAGGTGGCAAAATAGGCCACTTTCAGAACACTTCTAGGGCTGCAAACTTATCAGAAAGGATAAGATAGGATAAAACACAACAGGGTAAGTGACAACTGAAGACCAGTTGTAATTCCTCTTCTTTGTAGGCCAAAACTGCTCAAGTCCTAAACAGATATATTATTGGCTGATTTCTTATTTTCAGATTAAACATGAAATTAATGCATTTTAAAGAACATGAGGATCTGACATGGGAAATCAATAAGTATTAGCCCTATATTTCAACAGTTCCTAGATTAAAATATTTAAGAGATGTGGTAAGAAATGCAGCATCTGGCAAGAGATAAATACTGTCCAGTGCCTCTGTAGCATAGATGTATCTAATTTTTTTTTATTTCTAGTAGAATATTAGAAACTATATAAAATTACCTTCTTCCACTACAATAAAAACTTCAAAGCCCCAATCTGAAGGGGAATATGGGATGCTCTGCACTCACAGCTGTTCCTTGAGGAATAAAAGAACCATGGATCTGAGAAGCTGAGAGTAAAGGAGCTCCTGTCCAAAACCCTTGAAAATATACCAAACTGGGAGCTAAAAACAAAAGTTGGTGAAATAAAATGGTAGGCAGAAAGAGAAATATTTCATGCTTCAGGAGTGTCAAATATTAAAAGTTAAAATTATCACAAAACTTAAAGTGGGTAGCATATTTTGAACTTTTCCTGTTGTCCAAATATAAACTGTGGTGTGCAGCAGATCTTCAGTACATTTTAAGATTTTCAGTCCAAAATGCTATCCAAAAAACTCAAACCACGCTGTCTTCCAGCCTCTCTCCGCCCTCCCTCCCTCCAAAAGAAACCAAACCTTGCCTTACCTAAACCATTCGACTTTGAAAAGGAACAGTTCAAACAAACCACTCCACTTTGACAGTAGCGTAGCCCTCAGGGACGCACATTTTGCACGTGAAATAATTTTTTTTTTCATGTGACAACTCAATGACGACCAAGGGCAAAATGCATGGCTTGCTAACACTCACTGCTATACACAAAGCCTTTTAACTTGGCAGCAGGTTACATCTGAGAACTGTGGGAGTGTTACCCAAGTTCTCCAGCATCCTGCACAGATGTATCTTTGGAGATGCTTCAAAGAAACTGTATATATGTATAGGGCAAAAAGATAAAGAAGGAGGAATTAATTTAGACACATTAGAATGAATGCTCTATTGACTTCATTAGCTATTTATAAGTAGTAGATAGTACGGTGTGGAAGATGCCCTTGAATTTTTAGGGCAAACATTAATAAAGTACTTTCTGCTAAACTGCCATTTAATCTGTTATTTTTTCAAGATTAATACTTTCATAGAAGTTAATAAGTTTCTCTCATAGCTTGAAAAGTTTCAAGCTTTTGATCAGCACAGGAGATCTGATTTATCTTTCACTCTTGGATTTGCATTGTAAACTTCAGAATTCATTTTTGCTATAAAAAGAAAATTATATGTATGTATATTTAATATAAATTTAGATTCTGGAGTGAAGCATGTTCTGGGCAGTAATTTCAGCAACAAGTTCGTGGACACAGTACAGGAACAGTCATACCTATTATGGACACAAACTGAGGCAGGAAAATAAGCAGCTTGCCAAACAGCTTAAATTACAAAACAAACACACCTTAAATTGCATAATTACAAAATAAACCTTAAATTGAAGAATTACAAAGTTCTATTCCCCATAAGATGTCCTTTCAAAAAGAAGCTTACAAAAGAAAGTTTCAGGTAGTTTAATATTAGTTTATTAAATCAGCATTTTTTATCACTGCTTCCTAAAAATGATTACAAAGCATATTAAAATATATTACAGAACCTGCATGGAATTTATTGTGTAATCAAAGTGCAACAGTAATGAGCTTACAACTTTGTTTGCTTAGTTGGACAAACTCAAGAACACCACACAGGTGAAACATTCCCTCAGAAATGAAAGAGTGCCTCTGAAGTGAAAATACAATATTTAACAAAAGTATTAGAAAAAGTGAGCATTGAAGTAGAAAACAAAGTCTATGTCAATCTTCTCAGTGCTACAAACATCCAATTAAGCATACACTTCAAATTCTCTGCTTGAGTTCCAACAGTGAAAAGAGCCACCAAATTGAGTGCATCTTATGAAGGGAAGGGAGAAAGAAGGTGCATTTCAAGTAGTGGAGATAAGTATTAAGTTATTGAAAGTCAAGGGCCAGATACTGCTTTTTTGAGACGAAGTGCCACAGAAGTTTCTGGGAGTACAAATCCATTGCATCCCTGACTCACTCCAACATCTGGGATCTCAACCTGACCTAAAAAACTTTCTAGCCTCACCATTTTCAAATAGTCACAGCTTTAACTTCTTTCACTTGTCTGGTAGTGTGGTTAGGAACTGGGCCCCTGTGTCTTCTGCTAAAATCTGTAACAAAAGTCCAATTAATTTATGTGGGAACAGAATCAGTTGGGAAATAAAAACTGTGCTGTAGAATAGCTGGGAAAGTGGTGAAAAGCAGCAGTCTGTATTCTGGCTTAAGGCAGTGGACATCACCATACAGCACTGATTTTATAGAACAAAATTGCCAGTTCTGAATGTTCTTGAAGCAAATCCAATCAAAGCCCCAGGCATAAAACCCAAGACCTTGGTCTTTCCTGAGCAGAGATCAGTAACAACACTGAAGTGAACAACAAAGGTTACATCATACTGTTGATCACGGTAACTGCCTGAAGCACAGTTTCCTGACAGAAGGCAAAGCTATTCTCTCCTCCTCTTAGTTCCAAAGCATTGAGCTTACTCCATGATTTTATTTAACTTGCTAACTCAGCAGGACAATATCCAAACTTGTGCGTGGCTCGTGTAGCTAACTGATTGATTTAGCTGCCTAAGAAACCATGGCTTAAAGACTACATGAAATGTACTTGAACTACTCTCAAGTAAGTATGAGCTCTGTTAAGATGCCAGTGTACTGCACCACATATCTAGAAACACATTTATGCACTTAGCTTTGTATGCTGGTCCTGAAACATCTGTATTTCCCCACAGGAACAGAGTGAGTCCATCTCTACTCCTATATATGCTTTGTGCATTCCTCTTCTACTTCTCCTCCTCAAGTCTTACAGGAAAACAAATAAACAAAACAAAATATATATATGTTAAACATACCTGGACAAAATGTTTTAACTTATCAAAATGATGCATTTAAAATCATCTCCCTAGTTCCAAATTAGAACACGGATTTGGAGGTGGGGGGGAGGGAGAGGAAGAAGAGAAAAAGGCCGTGTTCTCCATTTTACTGCCAATGAAGCTAGAAAAATAAATTAGTCACTGAGAAACTATCCTTCTCTCTTCACTGCAGAAGGACGTTTGTGCTGGCAGGGGGTCACGCAGCTCCAGTGTGTTTAGAGCATCACCCCTGGCAGCTGCACAGTAGTAATTCCGAACACGCATCCACGTAGGAATCCCAGGCAGCTGGAGGGCCAGGCAAGGCAGGCTACAGCGTCCCAGATCCTCTCACTGCGCTACAGTGGCCTCAATACCCCAGCTTGCTCTGTCTCCTGGCAACTTTCCTTGCAACGCTAGTCAGGCTGGTCATTAGTGCACGAGTCTGTCTCTGACTGCAGACACTACACACATGAGCAAGTATACATTAATGCTTGTGCATTTTTTTAAACGCCCCAATATCTATATTTTTTTCAGTCAGAAACACGTCTTGCATACTTAGCATAAATTACATAAGGAATCACACTGCAGACATACAGTCACACAGGTAGACATATGGTCAAGTTTCAAAACTGTTAAGGTGCACAGAGATGCACTATGGCAGACTTTATTCCTAATTTAGATCAAAGAGAAATATTTGGGTGACAGGTGAAAAAGAAAGAATAATAATGAAAAACAATCAAGCCCTCAAGAATAATCAAATATGCTAGGCCTGCAAATCTGGCAACGTAAAGAAGTTCTTCCTATCATTAAAAAAAACTTCATTTTTTTACATGGCAGAGCCTTGGCAAAGTTCATAATTTCACATTGGAATAGACAAGATGCAGAAAGATAAGGGGTCTGGAAAGATCTTAAGTATGAAACCAGCTTGATAACCTACAAATACATAATTTGAAGAAAAAGCTAGACTCTTGGATTACTTACAAATCTAAACATGTAAATGTGTAAATCTTAAGTTAGAGAAAATACTTCAAAATTCTTCCCTCTCCACCTTCACTGCAAGAATGAGAACACACTTTTTGGCTTTCTCTGACCCAGAAGGCACCACTTACTGAGACTAAGAGAAAAAGTGCTCAAAGTTACAGTACATTGGATATGTAGGGTATTTTATATTACAAATGGAGTACAAATCAATTCTTGCTCATATGCATAGGCCGAGACCGACTGCCAGTATCGATTTCAGAAAAGAACTGGCCATCCCAAAAAGACTCCCCAAAAATCTGCCTTCTTCTGGGATACTCTTTGAAAGCAGCTGTAAGCAGCTAATGCGCTCAGCATTTTGACTGTGTGGTTAGAAAGTTTTGTAAGCATCCATTCCTTGGATTATTTGGAATAAAGGAATGACCTTTGCAGGGAACACTTACTTATCTAAGATTCCTATTACTTGCCCCATTCTTCAAATCTGCCACCATAGGAATGAAATAACTCATCTATATTTGACAGCTACATGCTCTTAACAGAAATGGTTAAATTTTCTAATATATCTATAGTATGTGTATATATGCATAAAACATATATAGAGATACCGGTATAATTAGTTGTAATTAGAAATTAACTCATGAAAAATTCCCAAGACAACTCAAATTGAACAAGCTGACTGTGCACAGTGCAACCTACTGGAAGAGAAAGTGAGGCTTTATATCAATAGAAACATATGACTTTTAGTTTACAAAAAGACTCTGCCATCAATCTGAACAAATCCAGAATGCATGGTCTGCAGAGCAGCTAACCTGAAACCTGAAAAGAAACTCAAAATTCAAGGAAGAAAGCTGATTCAGTTCTTCTAACCAAGAATATGAATACTGAATACTTAGTGCTGTACAGGATAGAAGAAACAGTACTTCAGATTATAACAGGACACAGTGATGACAGATTCAGTCATTTTGCAGTTTTAACCATAACTGAAGTCTAAAACCAGATCTGCTCATGTATTCAGAATACTTCTTAAAAGACCCCTCCTTCTCTTTCTCTAAAGACCAAAACTTTTCCCAAAACTAAAAAAGAAAAAAAAAAAACCTAAAAATTTAGGTTTATTTGTAGGTCTGCCATATCTTAAACTACACAAATGCTGACATTCACTCAAATGCCTAGAGCATGCTTTTAGCATAAACATGTTCCTTGCATAGGCAGGTGAATTTGTGTTTAGAGCTTCCTTGCACTTACTAAAAAGTCTGAAGAGTAGCTGCTAAGCAGTTAGGATTGCTGAAGGTTGGTGACTTTATCAATGATCTTTTTTGCTCTATGGCTGTAGAGGCAACAACATGGAAGCAAGACTATGAAAACCTTTTCACCTTACATCACACATTGTGATAAATCTATACAAGGCACTTGTCATAAGCATGTCTCCGTGAAGGTCAGCAGCAAGTTTTACACAAATGTTTTCCTGCTACTTTGCTTCTAATGTCAGCAACTTGCGTGGAATGTGTTTAAGGATCTAAGCCTAATTTCCAGCTTTGGTGGGTTAAACACATTTGATATCCCAAATTCCTATTCTTCTCCCCAGAATTATCACTCTGCTATCTGCAGAGGTTTCCTGTGGGATGGTGGCACCAGATGGGGAGGTAATGTACCAGGCAGTTCATATCCATCCAGTTTAATCTTGATGAGATGCTTTGCCAATGCAAACTCTTCATCATCCAACATTCCATCGCCATCACAGTCAGCAAGTTTCCAGATCTTCCCCAAGACACTGTTAGGCAGTTTGGAAGTCACCATCTCCTTCTTTGCACTGATCCCAGATATTTTCCCATTGATTGGTGACAGAGTGTAGAAAATCTCATCATAAGCTGGTTTATCTTTGGCAACAACCCATTCCTCTTCATCAGCTCCTTCCTTGGCACCTTCTCCATATCCATGGCCAAAGGGTCCTGCCATGGTTCCATCAAATGCCCCACCATGCACCATTTGGGTGGGCATATTGCTCTCTTCCTGTCTGATTAGGCTCATCAGGGAGGCAATTTTATTGGCCAGCATATTATCCACAGCTTCAATTAGCTTTGGTTTCAAAGAGTGAAATTTAGTGAAGTCACAATTCTCCAGCAGCTCCTGTCAATGACAAATATACAAATTAGCAAAAAATCTACTAAAGGTTTCAATGGCAGTACAGTAAGAAAAAACTTGATTATACTGAAAAAGTTGTTAAGGAATGGGCTTTAAATGACAGTGATCTGTCTCTTTTGAAGCAGTTCCCACAACTAAACCTCAAAACTCTTCTTAGAAGAAAGGTGGACATAAAAAATTCCTATCATATACCTAATATAGTATTCAAATAAAATTGAGACAGTTTTGCAACAATGTATGAGCTCCTCTGTTTTTTCCGAAGTATCAAAAGCAGCATGCAAGCAGGGCCTCAGTCCAGCTTATGAAAAAGTTTAAGGTTAAACAAATCCATGTATTGGCATGACCAATCTGATTTTATAAATAAAACTTCTTGTTTGTGGTCAAGAAAAATAAAATAAAATAATTTTTAAAAAACAACACCTTACTCTGTTGGGGTTAGAGGAGCAGCATTTTTATGAAAGTGCTGCTGTAATTCATGCAGTGTTGCAGTTGTGGCTGAGTTTTCATTTTGGACATGATCTCCAACTAACTTCAATGAGATTTTTTACCAGGCAAGATGTGCTATTTCAACAAAAATCTGAACATGTTCTATATCAGAGAACAGCAAAACTGAGAAGTATTTAGGCAGTTACTGGATTTTATTTAATCAGTTGTCACTTTTGCAACCATCATGCGACAATGACACTGATGAAGCTTTGCAAGTATGGGTGTGCGTGTGTGTGCAATTTTTGCCATGAAAGGTTTTCATCCTTTTGAGATTACAGCAAGTCTACCAACAGTCTGTTGTCTAAAAGTGATCACTCACTGATACAAAAAGCAGCCTATCAGTTCTTATTAAAGCTTATAATATAATCTAACTTATACTAGCTACTATTGTTTATCAAAGCTATCTCTGTTTATCAATGAACATTCATGCAATTATAACTAAAAACCATCTAAAAACCTGCAAACCTTAGTTTGAATTACGTTTGTGTCTGCAGACCGTGTCTCAGCCCCTGAAACATACTACTTTACCATTTGAATGCCTTCAATCACTAGAGAAGGCTCATCTCAATCAAAAACAAACAGATTAAACAGTAGAGCCTCCCTAGCTGTAACAATAGCTGATTTTAATTAACATCCTACTTTTTGTCCTTGCTGGGTATATTATGGTCATATTATGGCATATAATGGTATATTCTGCAGTCTAGATTTCTCTATAAAAGATGCAACAGTGGAAACTGTAAAATGGCAAAACATCTGTCAAAATGGTGTTAAATTGCTTTGACAAATCTCGCTTCCTTTGGGAGCTGTTCTGTGACTCAACTGAACTACAGTGATACCAACCCAAGAAACCTGAAGTACAGGCAAACTGCTTCCTTGTTAATGCACACAGAAGTGACAGGCACTCAACTGCCTCCTTGTGCAAAGCCCTTTGGATATCTTCGAGAGAAAAACTCACGAACAACCACTCTGTTCGGCTAAAGTTTATGCTCAGTCACCTGATTTATTGCAACTGATCAGTATAGGTTTATGACATGTAATGGGTTTTAAAAAGCAAAGGTCAAACCTGCTGTTTTCTCACAATTTCCTTCCTCATCACAGAAGTGACTGATCGCTCATCTATATATCTGCTGCCATCTGCTGCTAAGGCTGACACACACACACTAGTAGTATGATAAAGTTCCATTTAAAAGTTTGTTTAAATGCCCAGATGGACACATGACAGCTTCTCATTCTGCTATTTCTTAACACCAACAGAAGTGGTACAGGAAGAAAGTCAGTTTTTTCACACAAGTTTCTTTTTAAAATCTAACTTTATTATATCTTTCCTCAAAAATTCTGCTGCTGTGAATACCTAACTGAAATAGATCTTATGTTTCATCTACGACTGACTGACTCATGCAAAACAAAACAAAACAAAACAAAAAGATTCCTAAATTAAATATTTTAAATCATAAGAAAAACTTATGCATCCTTGTAGGATCCTTGTTAATGAAAAAGCCAGTCATTGCTCTTTCTGATCACCAGCATGAATACACCACATATGAATTGTTAGAAGTTTTTAGAAAGTTAGAAGTTAGAAATTTTTGTTTTTCACAGAATACAAGCTCAAAAGGACAGGAAAAACAATGGAGGGCAACATTTTCAAAAGTGAAAGTTCTAAGTTGCACTTTCCAGGTAACACTTTGCCTTTGTGACTCACTGGCCCATAGTATCAAGATGAATAATGAGTGTCTAAGTATATTTTTACCTACATAAATATCTGATAACATTTTAAGAGAGATATAAATTGTCCTGCATTTAGGACAAGAAACAAGTATCACCTTGCATTTCAAGTAGTGGAGATAAGTATTAAGTTATTGAAAGTCAAGGGCCAGATACTGCTTTTTTGAGACGAACATAAGCATCCACTGCCATCTATTATAGTCTTCTGAAACATTCATTACTATGTGCCCTACAATACAAAATATTGACTACAAAGGCAGAAGGTCTAACTCCTTATGGCATTTCCTACAGTCTTGTAACAATAAGTTTACACTCTAAGGTCATTATCAATTGCTTTCATTTTGCAGTACTTCTGAAGTCATGCTAACTCCCTAACACACAACAGTTCTGCTGCTGTTCTACCATTTAGCTGAAGTCTCCAAAACTATCCCCATGGAAAGTCAGTATCATTTCAGCAGATCTGTACTCTGACAGTTTTACCTGCATTTTCTGGACCTCAGGGAAATCTCCTGCTGAGATATGGTATTCTCTTTGCAGTTGGGTATAGATCTCTGGTAACCTGCTGATCAGTTCCTTCTTCTTGTTCTCTTTTCCAAATACTGATGGCATTTCTTTCTTCAGGTAGCTGATGATATAAGCATGGACCTAAAGAAGAAGCAAAGTTGAAATCAATCCTATTGCTTATCTAAACTTACTATCCAGGCCATAAAAAGAGAAAGAATGTGTTCCATAAATCAGCTCAAGGACAATGTGTTATCTACCACTGTGGAACAACTAAGTTAGACCAGTCCAAAATGCTATGCTGCAAGGGCCACAGAGATATTTGCATTTACCAAACGGTTTATACTGTACAATTACAGGAATGGATATTAACTAGTTTGTGCAGCTTGCAGCTGTCCTTTATCTCTGCTCAAAGGAATTACAGAAACTTTATAAATGGACACTTGAAATATCTACAATACCTTATCAATACCAGCAGTGAAAATGAAATCAGGGTCTTCCAAACCAGGTCAAGCCGTACTGGACTACTCATCCTGGTGACTGAAATTTGTAACCCCACCTTCCTTACTATGACATGTTATTGCAGGAAGGAATGGGGCTATGGCTCAAGTAATCCAAGTATGTTAAGTGACAGGGCTATTTAACTTCAATGACACTGCATTCCTACTCACTCCCACAAACACCAGTACATAGAGTCTATATTTATGCAGCCCCCAAACGATGACAGAGCACTCAACACGCTGTAATAAGAGTATGTCCCGGCTGCCTTGTGAAGCCTGAAGGAGAAAAGCAGAGCCACTGCAGCATATAAGGAAAGACATTAATTTAGTTTGTCAAGACCTAAAACATACTAATATTTTCAGAGCTCTTTTAGTAACCCACATACCATAAGCAAGATAGTCCAGCACTGCCAGAGGTGCAGATCTATCCTACCTTGCACCTCTTTTCAATCCTCACTTCAGTCACTCATGTCTTCCCCTCATCACCTTTCCATCCCCTTGGACCAACAAGACCTGCACGACCACAGAGCAATCTGGTCAAGAATCTAAAATGTGCGTGTTGCTCTTGCTTGTGTGAATCACAGGAGTTCACTTAGGCAGCTCTTCGTGCAGATGCAGAAACTCATGCTGCACAAGAAAAGGGACACAGGAGTTCGCTTCTTTTAGAAGCAATTCAAGTTTATGACAACTTGAAGTACAGACTGTCTTAAGCTTTATCCTAGGAAGGAGCTCAGAAGTCAGGTGACCCTATAACAATGTAAATGTTTAAAGAATTCAGGCCTTTCTTCACCAAGAGAATATATATATATATATATATATTTATACACATACTTACATATATATAAAAGTACCTGTTTCCAAAGTAGAAGTTCCACTTTCCCTTCTCAACTAAAATCTAATAACTATTTAAGCATAGTTTAAATATTTGAAACTGGAAGGAGTGGGGAAAGAGAAACTACAACAACAAAAAAAGCAGCCATAGAAAAAGAAACCAGAATTATGCAGATAAGTTGATGAGTACAAAACTTAACACCTCCTAAACACCTCAGAACTTGCTTCGTGGTACTCTGCATAAGTTCTGCAGAATACCATGCAAAATACCATGCAAAATACCACAAAAAACACACATACTTCACAGGGAAACTGTGTTCACACTCCTTTCCTAACTTACTTAAAAGGCCAACTGAAAAACAGGAGGAAAAAAAAACAAAAAACAAGCAAACAAACAAACAAAAAAACAAACAAAAAAAACCACCTCTCTACTTTTAAGTAAAAGGGTGCAGCAAACTTTTCTCTTAAGATCTAGACTTCTACCTTTGATCTCTCTGCTTCACCGTTTGAATTCCTACCCTAACCTGAGATCCGTAAGTATGCCAGACTTCATAGCAGAAAGTATTCACAAGCTTCAGATTTTATTCAGACTACCCTGTGCAATACTATCTTTACTTAATATTGCAGTTTGGGCCACACAACATAGCAAATTACAGAAAATCACTTAAAGCAGAAGGCAAGGAAAACCCCTTATATAAAAGTGGAACATTTCTGCCTTCTAATAGAAAAAAAAAAAGTCTTGTATTTATTATAACTGTTGAGAAAGTCAGTGAGCATTCCCAGAGCTTGCAAGAAACTTTTGGAAATCACCCACCAAAATAAGACACGCCTGCATCATCATGGTAAGGAATGGGTGCATCAATGTCCTTAACTTGGGAACCGAAGGGAAACGCTGGCAGTCTCCACAGATAGGTATGGACAGTACTTCATGATCCAGAAATAGTTCTGCAATGTTTAGCTCTGCTCATCTCAAGAACCTTAGAAGCAAATGACTCAGTATTTTCAAGACTGAGCTGAGGAGTCATTATGATGAAGACTTAACACTATAGCTGCGCAAATCTGAATGATTATTATATTTATATATATGTATATGTGTTGGTATTCAACACGATTTCCTCATATCTAAAAAGAAGTGTATGCATTTCAATGAATTTTTAAATTTCTGCAATGAAAAAATCTTTCTGCATAAAACCCTTAAAAAAATCCACAGAACCACTAAATAGGGGAAGATATTTAACTATAAGGCAGACAAAGGATTCAAGAAGCATTTTTAACAGTTTATAAGTAGTTTGAAGTAATTTTAATGAAACTTACATTTTAAATAATACTTCCAGCAAAGACAGAGAAAAAGCATGTTTATAGCTTCCAAACATTAATAGTTTTGCATGTGCATGCTCAGTCATCTAAGACCGGCAATATCCACATATGTTTCCTAAAGACAAGAATAGTTCCCATCTTCAAAATGGGAGAATAGGTCACGTGAGTTTAAAATAAGAAGAAAAAAAGGCTAAAACCCAAATTTGACAGCAAGTGGACAGCTAGCTTGCTTTACTTTGGGTTCTTGTACATGCTTTGAAGAAGAACAAACAGAATCATACAGAAATTGGACAAATAAGTAAATGCTGGGCAACACTAAAGGTGATTTCTGAGCATCAGCACTTTAAGTTCAGTGCGGAAGGTGGAAAGATGACATGGGAAAGATTACGTTGCAGATACACAGTTTATCACCCTTCTGTAGCTGTTTTATCAGCATGTTCTACGAACATTATATTTTACATTGACCTTTACCATTTTGCATCAAGTGAAGTACCCCAGTACCTCTGCCATTCCAAAATGATTGCAGTGAATGAAAAAAAAAAGATAGCTACCAATGTCTACAAAACAGATTGAGATTAGGGCAATAAGAGTTTAATATTTATCACAGTAGTATCAGGAACATGATATCAAACTGCCTTATCAAAAGGAATTGTTACTGTTTTCCCCAAAACTCAGGCTACAAAATAAAAAAAATAAATGTGTCATCATTCTGAGGTTCTTTTTCCTTCTTTCCCGTTTTCCAAGTCACAAATTGTAATTCTTGCATCAGCAACATTATTATTATTATTTTTAAAACAAGCAGCTTGGCAGTATTTATCTACTGATCTACTGTTAGCTACAGAATTAGAGAAAGAGGTAAAGAAACATTTCAGACAGCAACCTAAGCTTATTCTAGTTTGGTTATGAGAAGTAAGGACGTCTGTAGCTAATGTTGTTAAGCAGGGATTCTGAAGATTAGTTTAAAATCTAATCAGAAGGTTTTATGAATAAGTATCAAAATTGGGTGGCTGAAGAGCTATAAAGTGAAATCCAACTATTCATCTAAGAAAACTAGAGAACTATAAAAAAAATTAAACACATTTTCTCTAATCAGCTGTGGACAGAGTCACAGTGTTGTCACACTGAGACTGCCTGTGCACCTTGGCTTAGGACTGTAAATGACACACAAGGCAAGCATTCTTCCAGAGCTGCAGACAAGAGGAAATCAGTGATGCAGGTAAGCTACTGTAGGGACATAGAACTTAGGCTTGGGACAATGAAATGGATTTTTCCTGTATGATACAAAATCCATATTGCCAAAGAGAGACTCAGGCCCTGGCTCTGGGACTGGAAAGGAAGAAAATGTAATCTGAGAGAATACTTTTTATTTAGAGGTAGTTTCAACAAACATACAAAACACCTCTCATAGTACCTGCATATGTGACTTTCACTAAGAGTAAGAATCACTTAATTAACACAATATTTAGTCAAAATATTTTTCTGCAGAAACCAGCTAACAGTTTGCTCTAATGGCTTCAAAGTGTGTTCTGATGGATTAAAAATATAAATGATCAGATGGAAGGCTAGAGGGAAGAAAATTAACTTTTTGAGGTTTTAGTGTTCAGGTAATCTTCACTGGAAAGGTAGTTCACTTGACCTTTTTTTTTTTTTTTTTTGGTCTTATTGCAGGTTTTTTTTTTTTCCCCGCCACCCTCCCTTTTTAAACTCTGTACATACTCATTGTTGTTAAAAAACAAAGTGAATTAGTTTCGAATAGTAGTAAATTCAGCTCACTGTACAGGGTAAAAACCCTCAGCCTTCTGTCAAGCAAACTATAGCTTTATTGGCCACAAAGGCATCAAATCCCTTCTCTAAAGGTTAGGGAGGCATCCTACTACAATTAAAATGAACAGATGGCAAAGATTGCTTATTCAGGTAGCTTCAGCTTTCTTACCTTTGCAAGTCTTGCTCTCTTTATGAGATCATTGAGTTTCCGCACAGCAGCCTTTTGCGGGAGACTCTGGATGTCCTTGAAAAGATCCTGTGCCTCTGCCTCAAAGAGTCTTCGATTCTCTGTGTTTTGAAGGGGATGGGCCCAGAAGGAGCCAATGTAGACTCGCAGCACCTCTGGAGTGTTGATCACCTTTCCCAGGGACCACATGAGCGCACCATAGACTCTCATCAGCTGCTGCGTGTCTACTTGGTCAGCCTTATTGAGCACCACTCGAATCTTGTCGTCCTGGCCCCGGAATGACTTAATAGCCTCTGAAAATTCATCAGATATATCCAGCTTATGGGCATCAAAAAGCAGGATGATACGGTCAACCCTTTCAGCAAACCATTGGAGGACTTGACAGAAGTCATAACCTGAAGAATGAAACACCAGTGAAAAAAATCACTATTACAATTCTACCAGTTAAAGCAGTGAGTCTCAAATAAAGTAGGGTTGGGGGTAGAAAACCATAAAAATATAGTATTTATCTGGGGCACAGCAGGGAGAGAGCAGCAGGGGGAGAATGTCTGCAGACAATGATTTCAGGACAACTGTACCCTCTATTTTCTTAGACAGGTGTGGCTTATTATCACTTACTGTTTTTATCACTCTCCATCTTCCTTTTCCTCAACCCTGCCATTCATCTCACTGTCTTCTGCATGCTGGGGGTTACTGTCTCACAGCCTTCCCTGAGCTTGTGACTGTAGCACCGAGCCCCAGATAAGTAGCTTTGTGAGGCTCAGCAGCACAAACTCTCTTTCTTGCTGCTAATGTGGGCCCACCTCAGTATCACTGTAAATCTGTATTAACTAGAAAAACCATGGAGGGGCAGCACACCAGCTAAAATCAAAAATCAGAAAATAATATCTACATTTTAAAACCATTTAATTTTCTTATCTCTTTGCATGGCAATATCTCTGCCACAGTAAACGCAAATTCAATTTCCATGCAATCTGCACTCTGGATAGTTCCAAGATGTGACAGGTTACAGTGCCACAGAGCAGATCAGTGACCTCTCCAATTACTTAAAACAGGCTCTTTCTGATGCTCTAAAGAAAAGCCTATTTGTAGCATCTGTCTGAATGCTTTATAAACCCAAGTGGTAACCTGGTAGCCTAATCTACACAACAAACAATACACAGGAAATCCTTCTGAAGTGACACATTTAATCCACAGAACATCACACCAATGATGTGGCACTAGGCTTAGCATATAAATGACTCATCTTGCTTGAGTAAAGAATAGCAACATGTGAGCTGGGAGCCAATATTCCACCCCTCTTCTCCCACTAGAAGGCCAAAAAAAATGCTAAAAAATAAACTAAAAAAAGCAAGGACTGGTGAAAAGTAACTCAAAGAGAATCTATGATTTGCCCTCCAGTAACATGTGTTTCAGTGCTGACAACAAAGACAGTTGTCACTAGTGAGCTTGTCACAATGCTCAATCATTTCCCAGGAGTAACAGTATAACATAGGTCTTCAGAGCCCCTCCCCACCACGCCTCCAAAGAAAACCCTCTTAGATTACTCACATGTAAACGTAGCCTCAAATCCTTCGTTTAAAAATGACAAATAGCATATGAAACTAAATCCATAAATCTAATTAACAGTAACAAAATATGCACAAAATATGCAAGAAAACCCACCAAAGATCCCCACAACTTCATTAAAGATTCAGTGCAGGCATGCCTAACCAAAAGGGAGGACTAGGCAAGAAAGCTATAATTGGGATGCAGATCAGACTGATCTGGCTATTAAAAAAAAAAAAAGCCAGCATAACGTTTCCCATTAAAAGGATTACTTTGCAAGGAATGCAAAATCCAGTCCCTTCCCAGATAATGCTGCTCTGTTTTTTTCACAGTTTCTCCCCCTTTCACATTTTTCGCCCCTCACTCCTCTCTGTGAATAGTTTCAAAAGAACCAAACAAGTGATGGAAAGAAGGCACAAGGAGCACAGCTGTACAAAGCAAACAGAATTCATCTGACTTCACACTAACATTTACAACCAGTATGATTAATTCCAATTTGGCTCTATAAAAACATAGCACGAAAGAAAGGGAGAAATGGTATCTCATATGTCACTTCTCTGGACAGTGCAATTTGAACACTGTACGAATGTTGCGTTTTCTTCTGAACTTGGTTTATGTAAAAGGAAATTGGTTTATAAATAAAGTTATTAAGTTTATAAAAACCGTTATATGTAAATATATACATATTAGTGTTATATATTTAACAACTGTATGTTAATAAATTCACCTTACATATGAATTTAATACTAATAAAGCATCTCCTTTTAGAAAACTATCCAGTTTGTTGAAATAATTATGAACAAGCCTAGCTTAAAAATAATTTCAATAAAAACCCATTCATTCTAATGAAAACTTGACATCAGAATTGAACGTATTTTCTCAGTGGTCAGACCCAAGACAATACCTGAAGTACAGGGAAGTGATATGTGCTTAAATATTTCAGCCCGCGGTGTCCCGTTGCCAGCTCCAGTGATGTTCCTATTGTTTGTGTTGCAGCACCTACTTGCAAGGGCCCCTCGGGGAGGCACGAGCAGCCCTCGCGCCCACGCCAGGGCGCTCGCCGCGGGCAGGGGAGGAAGGCAGTGAGCTCATGCCGGCACCAAGGCGCTCGCCTGGTGGGTGTCAGTGACAGGCACGGCACGCGGGCTGCCAGGGCGGAGAGAATGAAACAGTGTGGAAGAGATGGCAGCTCGAGAGCAGCTGCACAGAGTTTCCAGCTCTGCAAAAGCAGAGGACAGGGACGATGGTCTGCTTTCCTCTGGCACAAAGTAGCAGCTTCAGGACAGCCATGGCCATACGCACAGATACAGCCATGCAATCCATGCTGTACAGGTGCAGGACAATTTTATGCAACAGTTACTAATAAACACATAAACCAACAGCATACTTTCCCTTCACATCCTAAAGTAAATACTTTCCAGCTTGCCTTAATCCCGCCCACTAAAGCTTTTTAAATTTGGAAAATAACCAGAGAACGTGACGGGCTCCATTCATGCACTGAGAGCAGAGGGAAACAGTGTCCTGTGCTTCCCAGGTGGAGCGGCAACAGAGGCAGCTCCAGAGGAGACAGCCACAAGCTGCCTCCACGTCCCGAGAACAGTTCCCACCTTCCCCATCAGGCCAGGGAGGGCAGAGCATGGTCATCAGTACTGTCCAGTGCCATGTCACCGTCCAGTGACATGTTTTGGACCTGGATGAGAGCAGCCTTTATCCTACACAAATATGTTGTTCTTCTCATGGTTTGGCCACAGGCAGACATCTAAGCTAGCTCAGTCTTTCAAACGCAGCTTGGTCCCACAAAGAGAGATGCAATTTTTTATTAACACTCCTACCCTGGGGGAAGTTTCCAATAAGGCTAATGAAAACCCGTCTTGATGCAGCACTCCCGGATAACACTCTTACTGTTCTACTCTTGGCAGCCCCATCCTAGAGGGAAAACACTGTATCCCAGCACACAGGGAACCCTGACACAACGTGCACTATGCATATTACCTGATTTAGCCCACAACTACATTTCACAAACCAAACTGAACTCAGAAAGTTACTTGTACTTAAATAATGCCAAAACACAGGCTAATATTCTACATTTTCCTCTGTGCTCTTTCCACATGCTTCTCAAAACCGTTCCGTTTGGGTTTCAATTACCATTTATATCTTGAGGAGACAACCATGAGACAGGGGAGTTTCCTTCCCTACCCGTGTTCATCGACATTTACCGTAAAACATCAGGGCCTGGCCTAGAGGACAGTCATTCTGACACTAAATCATGAATCGAACAGTAGGCAGCACACCAGAGCTCACCATTGTCCGAAACTACCAAACCTCCTCCTCTACGAGAAAATAGATGAACAAAAACTAATAGCACAAAGAATAGAAAGCATTTAAGAATACTTATCAGGTGTTATTTAATGTCACATACACTACAGCATTATGAAATTTATTTTTTTTTATACGAGTACATTTAAGGACTCCAGAAACCCTCTTGTAAAATCCTGATTGTATTTGCACACTGAATGACTTAAAAAGGAATTTAAACTGTGTCAAGTTCAAAATGTACTAAAGTTGTAGCATAAATACATTGCTGTCTGTCTGAATCCTTCAGGAAGCAATTTAGATAGGCCTTGCAATGTGCAGCACCACGAGACGAGTCAAATTTGTACTTCACAAAATTATCTGTACTGGAACTGTAGAAGCAGTCAGGAAGTCACACACAGGAAGTGTATCTGACCATGCAAAATTTAAAAAGCGTAAGGGTGAGCACAGTATTATCAACTGGAAGAACATGCAGTAATTCTTGTACTCAACTGCAGTTGCTCAGTGCATGCTGGTCTGCCCTGCAAACCTGCAGCACAGAACACAGTGCCCTGGCTGGCTCCCCAAACCTAATTTATGACTCAAGGTTAAAGCTAAACAGCATATAGCTGTGACTGAGCACTGTCATTTCTGGTGAATGTTTACCATATCAAAGGGCAGGAACAACTAGGTCATAAAAGCAAATGATAAGGCATAGGCCATCAAGAAAAAGTTTTTGATCATTTTAACAAATGAAATCTTAGAGTTTCTTAGGCCAGCCACAAAGGTGTAGAATTTTAACCACATTGTTCATTGCTCTTTTGGTCACCAATTGGCATGATACTCTAACTGTCTGTGTATTTTATTTTACTTCCATACTTTTAATACAGTGGCAGAAAATACCTAATGGCTGCCAGCCACCTTTCTCCCTTAATTTAAGTGATGAAGCAGAGAATGATAAGATTAACTTTTTCTTTTTCTTTTTCTTTTTTTTTTGGGGGGGAGTAACTTGGAATCCTAAACAGAGAAGCAGAAATATGAGATTTAACACTACCTTTGATTTTATTAGACTCTAAACCAAGACTTACCCTTTTATGAGCATATGAGAAGATTTTTAACAACTTATGAATATTTGTTATATGAGGGTCATTTTTGTTTCAAATTGCATGTGTCAAGCTGCAGTATTTGTTTTGCCCATTTGGTTTAGCAACATTGAAGCCTTTGCTTGCACCAATGTAGAGCACTTACATTGCTCATATCTTCCAGGCAACCAATTTTAGTCCGTGTATGAAAATGTATCACTCTCTCCACTATGAATGTTTCACCTGACTACATGAGCAATGAACAGGACAGACATGCAGACACTAAATAAAAAAGGAGAATGCTGAAACATTTAGTAGACCATTTTATCAAGCAAGTTAAATATGGCTTTGGTTACAGTCTGAAGAAAACCAAAAATCAAAAACTGGCTGTGCTAATAGCTCTGAGTTGTTATTTTTACTGTTTCAATCAGTATTATTAAGAAAAGCTAGTTTCTTATTCTGGCCACAATTTGTAACAAACTGTAAAATCCTCTAACTGCACTTAAAAAACAACTGAAAAAACTGAGCAAAAATGACTTGCATGATGCTGTTTAAATAGTTTCTTAAGGACAGACAAATTTCATAAACACTTATAAAAATGGTCCTTTTTGGTAGAATTTTAATATTATTTAAAAAGAAGCATAATTCACAATATAGGAACCAAAAATCAAAAACTGGCTGTGCTAATAGCTCTGAGTTGTTATTTTTACTGTTTCAATCAGTATTATTAAGAAAAGCTAGTTTCTTATTCTGTCAATGCAATTTAAACTGAAGACTGCAGTTGCACAACTGCCATATATTGAGCTCATTCCAGGACTTTCTTAGGAAATCCCAGATGTGGTACAGGTTAAAGAAGTCATTCCTTCCCTTCCCGCACGGAAGGCACACGTTTGCGTTCCCTAAGTAAAAGTCTGAAAACTGAGGGCAGTACAGTACGTTAGGTAGTGGATGGCTACAGTTTGTAACAAACTGTAAAATCCTCTAACTGCACTTAAAAAACAACTGAAAAAACTGAGCAAAAATGACTTGCATGATGCTGTTTTAATAGCTTCTTAAGGACAGGCAAATTTCATAAGCACTTATATAAATGGTCTTTTTGGTAGAATTTTAAAAGAAGCATAATTCACAATATAGGAAATACCCAAAAATAGCACACAGATAAACCACTTGAAACAAAGACCAGCCATAGGTTCAACTCAGTTTACAACCATACAGCATGAGCAGAGTGGAAAATCCAAAGGGAGAGGGAATCTCACAGGATCCACAGCTATCAGACCTAATAAACTAAGGTCAAGAATTCATTCATTTTTTTTTGCATTTTTTTACTTTATATTTTTGATGTCTTACCTTCAAGTTTCTGCACTATTTACACTTTTAGTTGGACTTAAAGCATAACTTTATGCCTACGAATACATTATAGTTAAACGGCCAAGCACAGAAAAGTCCAGTAGCATCAGAACAAAAAGTACCATGCAGCTTACTTGATATGTACAACTGAGACAAATATCACACATAGGCTTTTTTTTCCTTCTGACAACTGAATTGTTCTTTTTTGTACTTGATTTTGCATTCTTAGTAATAAACTTTTAAAATTCAACTTTAAGGCACTATCTGGGTTTTCTATTTTTGTGTTGTTTGGAAAAAAAAAAAAAAAAACCCATAGATTCACACTGTCACACTAATAACACAGGCTATCAGTAAGACAGGAGCTTCTAGATCCGACGCATTTAAAAAACAATTTATTCAATAGTAGTCTTCAATAATGATGACAGCTTGGATATTACAGAAGATGACACGTCAGTGGAGAGTTTTTCGTTCAGCAAAGGGAGAAAAACTCATGAATATCAGATATTCAAGGATATTCACAGAGAAGAAATTCCCAGGAGCAAAGGCTCCCAACAGATGAGCAACTCCTTTGCTCTACCCTTTTTCCTAACATTGGGGCACTCCCAGTGCCTCAGTCTCCTGGCCCTCCCAGGTCTCACTACTACTTTTTCCTGCTACCTTAACTCTTTGTCCTATGAGTGAAAATTATGTTATGACATTACTGAGCAATATTATAAGCAACTGTAGCCACTGTTGCTAGTGTAAGAACAGCTTATTTATAGACTACATTCTTCAACTTTTAAACATAACCAGCCTGAAGAGTTATAGCTATTATCAAACATTCTTTCATTCATGATTTTCAATATTAAGCCTAACAGCTTATTTATTATTACTTAGTGGAAAGAAATTAAAATGATGAAAATTAGGCTTTCTCTCAGAAGAAATGAATCACTAATTAATCAAAAGCCCATGCAAACATAACCATCTGAAGATTAATTGCAGTCATAGTAGCAGAAGAGGTTTGAACATCATCAGTTTTTAATGGAATAATTTGCAAACACTATTTCTATCTTTAAGACATGTTTTAAGGGACCTTATGTTGAGAAAGTATTAGAAACTGCACTGCTCAATGCCACTAAAATACATGTCAAATAGATTAGAATAATGGCTCAGTATAGAAGAATTAAAGCTAATGAAATTGGTTATTGGTAACTCCTGCAACTCACCTCTGCTGATGCGCTGTTTCTCTCCAGAGAGAATGCCTGGGCTGTCAATGATACTGATGCTCTTCAGAACCTGGTTGGGTAATTGAGAACACATAAACCTGTGGGAAGAAAGGAGAGAAACACATTAACAGCAGCTCTAGCTCCCATTGAATGTCTCCCTTGATACATCCGCTTTAAAACAGACCCAAGAGATACAAAATATTATATATATAAATATATACTCACGTGTATATATAAATATAAAATGTCGATATAACTGTATATAATAAATACATATACACATTATATGTATATACTATATATTTTATATGTATATATATATATAATTATATATAGTATATAGAATATATTGTATATATAACATATAATTATATATTATATAATATTATATAGTATATTATATACATTATATACAATATATTATTATAAAATATT
>NW_010583640.1:48022-58157 GCF_000705375.1 Tinamus guttatus
ATTGTATTATATATAAAAATTATACATATACACACACATATTTAAGATTTTAAAAGTATTTATATAAATTAAAAGCACTTCGGACAAAAGAGAGCAGCTCAAAAATTGGCACTTGAGGACTGAAAATACTACTTTCTCCAACAAACAGAGCAAATAATCAAAACAAACATATTTAAGATTTTAAAAGTATTTATATAAATTAAAAGCACTTCGGACAAAAGAGAGCAGCTCAAAAATTGGCACTTGAGGACTGAAAATACTACTTTCTCCAACAAACAGAGCAAATAATCACAACAAAAAGCTATCATCCTCAGAAATTTAGATTTAAATTTAACATGTGAACATAGCAACATGTTGCTTTCTAACACTATCATGAAGAAGTCTTCCAATTCTCACAGCTGTCAGCAGTACAAACAGAATGTTATCAGCAAAATATCCTTCTCCCAAAGGCAGTCTAATATATAGTTAAGGTGCAGGCTGAACTTGTAAGATGATTGCAAAATATTAATTAATTGCTTTAGAAGGAATACTATCTGAAAAACTAGGATATCACTGACAATAAATTACGCTAAATTCAGACAAATACTTTCTAAAGACCAAAAATTATCTGAGTTACAAAAAGGTCAGGAAGTCAAATATCGGACATGAAATGTAAGATGCATCATAATTCTGAAGGTGCTTATAAATGGATAACCTGAAGTTCCAGAAGATACATTAAAAGGAATTCAGGAAGAAATAAAAATCCTTCATCTTGGTTTTCAAGTAATCATGGAATAATGATACCATAGTAATATAAGCATACAGAATCCCTTCTCAAATGCAACAGAAAATACAGCATCAGCTCCTCTTTTCCCTGAAACCAAGTAAGTGATAAAAGAAACAGTAACCATCTTGACCTTAAGGTTTTTGTAAGTTTTTTTTAATTAAATACTACATATTCTGAAGCAAACTTTTCCACTTCAGCTATTTTTACCAGTTTATTAAATTGTTTTGGCAGTGAAGCACTGTTGGAAAAAAAATGTTTTTAAACTATCCAAAACATACAGGAGACACTGCGTTAAAGCATATATGGTTTATGGAAGCATAATGATCTGGTAAGTGACAAAGAAAGTATATTTGACCCCAACCACTACAGAAATGTACATTCAATAGTATGTACAACATGAAGTAGCTATCATAATTTGAGAATGCTGTAAAGACTGAGTTTAACTGTGTTTCTTCAAACAATTCCATTTTAATTTAGAAAGCCCAGCACCTGTTTGGTATCGGTGAGATGTTTCTCAGTATATTTTATGAGAATAGAATGATTATTTCAGCTGAACAATACTGCTGTATTTTAACATAGGCATCAGTTGAACTGGGACAGCTGTGAAAGGTTGTCCGAGAAAGCTGAGAGCTACAGGCAGAAACGTAACAACATGGCAGATTTCACAGAAGTCGTAGTTAGTGTAGGGAGGACGACAGTCCAGCAAGGACATAAAGTAAGATCAAATTAGAATTAAGTATCAGTTTTTAGAATAAGTCTATGGTTTAAAGATGACAGATTAAAAATATTATGTCAAAACTCATATTTCAGACAAGTGTAATATTCATCATATTTAAATACCTGCTTTTCATATTGAGACTGGGCTCTGAACTACCATTTCTTGCATGATCTGTATAAAATTCAATTTTAAGTGTTTCATCATAAAAAGCAAAGTTACATACTGTCTACATAGATGAGGACATACATATTCTCCAAATTCTTTAGCTACATTTACTTTATTTGACACCCAAGGGCACTCTAGCTCCCCCAGGTAAACTTTTCGTAAAATGGCACAAGAGAAATAAAAGACAAGTTTCTACATTCAGGAGTCTTGGATTTTGTTCGGAGACATGCCAACCATCGCAAGTGGTGTGACACAGGAAATAGGAGAGAGAAATGGAAAAAACAGGCAAGGTAACATCACTGATTACCCTCATTAACTTACTAAGTACAGGTCTGGATTGTGTTACTGTATTCTTGCACACAGATTTCTCTATTTTTTTTTCAGGCACTGTTTTCTCTGTTACATTCAGGTGAAAAGGGCATTTGACTGAGCAGCATGAGTGAGTACAGATCTGGATTGTGTTACTGTATTCTTGCCACAAGATTTCCCTATTTTTTTTTTCAGGCACTGTTTTCTCTGTTACATTCAGGTGAAAAGGGCATTTGACTGAGCAGCATGAGTGTTCATAGCCTTGTGGAAAGTGATACCTGAAGTTCCGACATAGAACAAAAACACTTGGGCAAAATTATGTTACCCATTCACCCAACCTAACATATAGTATTATTACATGTTCTGTGCAAGTATCGGAACACAGTGTAAAATACAACTTAAAATGTAGTTATATTAGCCAGTTGCATGGATAGCACATAGGGAGACCTAGAAATAGTGTTATGGAGAACAGAATTATGCTAATAACTTTATAGAAAGGTGCATAACCACAGAAATATTATTTAAAATACAGCTTAACTGCAGCTTCCCACTGCATATGTTTTTATCTCTCAACAGACTGATAGCGAAGCCTAATATAAGCAGCTATAAACTTTCTTCTATGAAATGCACAGCAAGAGATAAGACTTTTGATGGACTTTTAACACATAAGCCAGGGTTTATCAGCCAAACAGGAAAGTTTATTGTTAAAAGAGAAACAATTTAACTTCATTGTCTTCCAAATCCAGGCTTCCATGTCAACTGCTATCAAAAACAGGAAGAAAACAAGGCAATTGCTCACACCATCTGAATAAAGTTATTAATGACTTTGAATTGGAAATATTTAGTCTGTTATATGAGTTACCTACTGCAAAGTCCATAGCCCCTCAACAATTTCCCCCTTTTTACAAATGTAAAGCAGCCACTTAAAACCAAACAATAATATCCTGTGGCTATTGGATTGCTCAGAGATCAACTCCAAAATTAATCACTTGCAGCTTGAATAAACAGTTTGTTCAGAAAGTACATTCAAATATTATCTGTTCGTGTAGGCCTTTTTATACATCTCAGCAATTCACAACTTGTAAGAACTACACCAAAAATTCTGGTGTATAAAAGACAGCACAAAGCAATAAAAGAGCAAAGAGAATATATATCTGTTTTAGATGGGAATATTTAAATAATACTAATCTGCAAGTTTAATTAAGCAGAAATCTGTGCCCAAACTGAACTCAAGCTTCAAATGTATAATGCCTTACAAACAATTCAACTAGTGAAGCATTTCAGCAGTTTTCTGTGAACTGCTTTTAATGATGATTTTCTCTTCTGGTAATTTAATTTATTTACACCCATTCCTTACCTATGCTTTCTTTTCTTCCAGATTTCCCTTAAAAATGTACTTATCTCTAAGCTAATGCTACCTTACATAGTACTGTAATTTTTTAACTTGATCCAACTACCACTACTCGTACTTGTATTTGAATATCCTTATTTCATATTGTTCAAAATAGTATAGCAGAAACGACTTAGTAAGCATTGATGCTTGAAGATGTTATTAAATAGAATTTTAAACTTATGAGCAAAAGATAGCAAAAAAACAAGATCTCACCTGTTCAGAAAAGCATTTCCAAAGCGACTGAGTTTGCGGAACGGCTTCTTAGGATCAACAACCAGGGCATTTCCAGGAACACTTCCTTCTGAATCTCCATACATCACAGCAATAAAAGAATCTGTAGTAGGCTCTGGACCAATGCGCATGCCTGGAAAATCCTGTTCGAGCAGGTACCTAGAGATAGATAGCACATAAAGGAACAAAATGAATGAGATTGCATGACAAAAATAAATATCTATAATTCTCTAGAAAATTCTCAAGGATGTATATGCTCTAGAGTTATAACATTACATTTTTACCACTTTTCCTGTATTTCACTATTTCTGTTAGGTAGGAAAAACAAAACAAACCCAGGGAAGTAAATTCAATTTTTTCACAACAACTAGGTAATAGGATAAAGGCAGACAATCCCTCTACAGAACAGGCCTGGAAAGTATTCCCTCAGCTACAGCAGGCACCTAGTCCATTCAAACCCATGCCTCTACTGAAGATCACAGCGTTATAATTAGAGTACATTACTCGGCCTGTTGATGGAGGTTGGATGATGTTGAAGTCATGCAACATTGTACCCACAAAAAGACTTTTACACCTCCTGAGAAAGCTACTTGGAGACACAAATGTCATGTACTCAGTGGACCATGTCTGATAAAGCAAGTCTCAACTTTCAAGACAACAAGATCTCAAACAAAGGATGCACATATTTGAATGCTAAAAAAATAACAGACCTGAAGCTCGTTGATATCTCTTTCTGGATGGAAGGTGAAAAGCCATAGAACACTTCAGCCTATGAAGTAAAACCTCCAGCTTACAAAATTACTCCAGACACCACTATTGAACTTATTTTTCTTTTGAAAAAGAAGAAAATCACTCTATTTTTACAATATATGAGTCTTTATTCATAACAGGACCATCTTTAAATTTATCATCTTGAAAGACTAAGACCAAATAGCTTTTTCAGGATGTTGTAATTTGACATTACAGAGTCATTAAAATTCTCTCTCAAGAGAGCTAAGTAAAGTCTTACCAATAATTACTAATTCCACAAGTTTCATGTCACCTTGGAGTTCCTCAAGCCAATTTTGACCAACTAAGATTTATCTTTTTTTTAAAAAAATAAATAATCTAGTTTTAAAACAGAATTCTTCAGACATGCGTGATGGTCCCACATGCGACAGAAGTACTAGATAGCTTCTGAGCATGTTTTGGATCAACACAAGTCTCTGAGCAGTAGGATTGTCCTGGTTCTTAATCTCACAACAGTTGCCTATTCCTGTATTATTTCATGAGGCAATATTGGTTTGAGAGACTTGAAGTTGCTTTAACTGCAAAGATGCCATTAAGTATCTGTACTCACCGATAAGAACTGTTTTTTGCTGAAGAATCCTCTTTGTCCTCTCTCCAGTGCCGAAACACTCAAAGTAGTTACTATACCAGTGCACTGTACCTAATTTTAATCAAATAAATCTATGCTACCAATTTCAAAGATTTCTTCCTACTAGCCTTATTAAGCTGTTTCCAAGCAGCTCAGTAATTTTCCTTGAAGCTGCAGGGAACAATTCTATTTTCTTATGTGGAGCCTATGATCTAAGAGGTTGAAAGCAGAGAACAGCTAATAACTGTGGTTTACTGCAACATTCTGCTTCCAAATAATATATACACACACACACACACATACATGTGTATATATATATACATATATACACACACACACATATATTGCTAAAAACTATTGAGGACAGAACATGCTGAAGGAATTTGTTCTGCTTCTAGAATAACCTGTAGCTGTTGCACTGAGACAGACAAATAAAACAAACTAATTTCCAAAAGGAAAGCAACAACAACAAAACTCTCCACACCTGCATAAGCATACAATGCCTTAAATATATAACTTAGTTGGTAAAGATGAAAGAACAAAGTGAAGAAAAAAATTCTTTCGGAGCTCAAGCCTCTAGCTCCTTATGCATGAGAATATTGGAGTTTCAAGTACTTGAATTCCTGAAACAGAAAAGCATATCTCTACCTTCTCATGGTGTACCATGACAGGCTGTAGTCTCCCAAAACAGTCTGCAATGACTCTTTTGTAACAGACATTAAAAAAGTCTTTATCTGCAGCACTGATGTTGAAAAGCTAATAATGCTTTTAACTTCTAAAATGAGATCTCAACCTGCCATGATAAACTGATCTATTTTTTAAAAAAATCTCTCATTTCTGATTTTTCTCACTGCCCTTCTTTCAAGAGAAGAGAAATCTCCATTGGATTCATAACTAAGTTCTTTTCTTGATGTGAATCATCACTGCCAGGCTTCTGCTGGCAGAGGGCAAGCAATTTGTAAGGTGCTGACACAAGCAACAAGAAGCTCCCAGAACAGCAGCGAGCAACATTGCACCCAATCAGATGGGCATAAGAAAAGTCCTGGACCCCAAGTCAAACAGAACTACATCATGGAATCTGCATGCAGGATAGCAGCCTTCAGAACAGGAACAGTGCACATTCAGGTTATCTGCATAGTCCAGTACTATCTAAGTGCTACTGTGAATCTAAGTGCTACTGAATTGCAATGACAATTCAAACTAACTTCATAGATACAGCTTAAAAACAAACAAACCCCAAAACAGTAAAACAAAATGAACCAGCTTTTATAATGACAACAATCCATGTTGGTAAGAGCTCCTTCCAAATACCAAGTCTCATCCAATCATCACAGCACAGGATCTGTTCAGATATTCAGCAGACGCAGGGAGCACATTGCACAAGGCAATTAAGATATTGTCTGACAGTCACGCATCAAGAATCATTAAGTCCTAAAATAAACCTTAGATGTTAGTGCTATCACACTTCCTTTCAACATGAAAATAGCAGCTCCACTTAGCTGCACAAAAGGGAAGACCATAAACAGAAATGCTTCAATTTTTTGTACAGTATCCTACATTAAGATAGGAAAATACCTGTATTTTTACCATCCATGACCCATGGCCTTCTCAGGAATTTTCAGCAGAGGGGGAGTTCAACAAGGTTCACAGGAAGAATGCTTAAAAATAGCATATGTCCCAAAGACAGTCTAGATCAAACAACAGACATCCTGTTGATTCAAGGCACTTGCTCTTCTCCCTTTGTGTTTACCTGGGCTATAACCTATCTCCTTGGCTAGTAAACATCCTTCTACTCCCCTTTGCAAGATTTGTAGTCAAACTACGGGAAACTTATATAGAAGTTCCAGAGTCAGCCAAGATTCCCCAGAGCTCCTGATGCCAATAACTATCAGAGGTTTTAACACTTCAGCTAGGCCACACTAACACTCCAGTGCAGCCTTGCCAGACTGAGCAGCACTGGACAGGGACATATGAGGGACTGTTCTGCTGCATGGAGATACAGGCATGTGGTACGGAGAAGGAAGTTAAACTTTAGAACCCTCAAGAAACTTTTTTTTTTCTACCCCCAAAAAACATGTAGCCCATTCTTGCCACACAACCAATTGCCATTTTCTTGCAAACTCCAAATATTATGCTTTTACAAAATTCAGCTCTATCTCAGTTAAATAGAAGGAAGTCTATCATTTTAACCTCTGAATAACTTCTGAGGAAATGAAAAGCACAGCTTAACAAGTTGTGGAATTTAAATGTTTTTTCCTCATCTTGATGAGTGTTTTTTTTTTTTTTAAAAAAAAAAGAAAAACAGTCTCTTACATTTCTTAAAATAACAGTTACTAACGCACTAAATGCAATACGATAACAGACCAGAAGTTTAATTAATCTTTAGAAAGAAAGAGGTCGGTGACTACAGGCTGTGATACAGCACAGACCAGCTCCCCCCTCTGACGTACTACGATTCCTTTGTTCTTCCTTTCACCTCTTCTTCTCCTAGAGCAGCCTTGACAAATGGGGGACGGCAGAAGCACAGCAGGTATGTTGTCAAGCAGCTTATGGGCAGGATGAGCGCTCTTTTTGCCGTCTTCCCACCCCATTAAAAACAAGCAGACAAAAGCAAGCATTGCTATTTAGACCTTAGTGTATTTGTTCCCATTATCAGCACCGTCACACCCTTCAAACGATACTGCCACACTGCACCTTACTCTGATGGTGAAACTGACTAGTTTCACTTTACCGTTCTTGTGAAAGATCAGGAATACAGTTAGAACTAGAAATCTAGAAAAAAAAATATATATTTTGAATCTTAACACTTAAGTTCATTTGATCATTACTAGATCTATGTTTTCCATGAAAATACGGTAAAGTAATGGGTGAATGTGTACGCCTCAAGCATTCTAAAAATGTACAATTCTCACGGTAACTTCTACATAAAATCGTGTTTTATTAAAAAGCACAAAAAAATATATCCCAAATGACTATTTATCACGTAAGAAATTTTTAGGTTTGTATATAAACATAATAGTAAGCAGTAGAGTAGCACTCCTTTAATTCCATTTGTCACCAAGGTAGCAACAGCTAAGCATACGTTCTGAGGAATTATTCATCTAGATGAAACTAATGTTTTACAGCCTCAGAAATCAAAACCAAACCCTCCTCCACTGAAGTGTACTATCTTGTGTCTTCTATGCAAGATGTAGTTCTCCATAAGAAGTTGACTATGAAATGTAGAACTGGGAAACAGAGAGTAGTTTTAATTAATATTTTAAATAATGTTTGCCTGTTGAAAGGCTGTCAGGAAAAAAAAGAAAAAGATTCAGCCTAACTTAATTCTAAGAATCATTATCTATAAAAAATTGATTTGAAACAATTCCTTTAAAGAGTGAGATAGCACTTTTTCATTGAAAATGCACCTTATTAGAGAGAATTTGTATGTGATTAACCTGGACATTCTAATAATTTCCCATTTCTTCTTTCACAAGTCATGCAAGCAGAATACACAAGCAGAATTTTACTTCTCATGTTTTTGCTCTTTTTTCCTCTCCGCCTTTTGAATGTCAATCAACACAGTGTAACTTTTATATTGCTATCATAAACCGTGTCCATTTTGATGGAGTGTGTTCTCATTCTGATAGTTTTTAATCTATTCTATGGTGAATGCAGATGTAATGAACATTTATCTGGTTTCCCCGGGGACAATGTCGGACTGTGGTTCCATAGCAGCAATAACAGCTGTTTTATTACAGATTGTGTCTCAAGGGTGAATTCCTTTCTGAGTTCTTTGATATCTAATATGGGATTAAACCACACTGCAACCTACCTACAATGGTAGAAGAAAAGGGGGGAAGACAAGGGCAGAATATTCTTCCTTTACTCAGTCAAGTATTTTTATAAAGCTCTTAAGAAAATACTTTGGCGACCTGTCAAATGTAGTTGACAGTGGGTTCAAAATTTGTCAGGATGTCTTCTGCCAAGAGTGACCATTGAAGCCTCATTTCCTTGGGATATTAGGCTAAAAGACTGGAAATAATTGTAATATGTTTCCTTTCTAGCCCAGACTGTACATAAATATCAATCAATATTGCTCTACATTTTACAGGACACGTATAAAGTGATAACTGGTTACTTACAAAGCAGCAGTATCAAAATAGTTATGAAGCGCTACAAGGAGTATCAGTGTTTCTAAGACTGGTATTGACTTAAACTTCAATCCAATATAGGCAGCTACAGAGGGCAGAAAACGTGAATGGCTACAAATCAAGAACATGTTCTTGTCTCAGGCAAACTCTTATAGGAACGGGAAGGGAAAAAAAGTCACCTATGAGTTGCAAATGACACAGCAACTCAGCTGACAGGCTGGACAGGTTCTGCTAAGTCAATCTGAACCATTCTGTCTCAAAGTTACCCACCTTACTTTTTCCATTTGCCAAGAACAACATCTAGCTGCAATTATACTCAGGCCCACAAAGCAGTTTTAATGTGAACACCAACAAGTCAATCAGCAAGTCCTTAACAAATGTTAGGGGAAACCCAAGTTACCCCAGTCCCTGCACTTTCTGGCAACTGCCTTTCTGGATCCTGAAACTAAGTTTCTCTTAATTATATCCCTGTTTCTATTTTTACACTGTACACAAGTGTGTGCAACGATTCAGTAACAGCCTTTAAAGAACTGAGTTCTTCTTTAGGCTTCCAATCAGCAAGTGGTGAAACAGGAAAAGAACCATGACGGGCTCGGTAAACATCTGAAAACTGCTCAGGTGAGTTAAGGCAGACACTGTTCTTCAGCGCACAAGAGAGGTCCGTCTTTTGCACAGTAAAATGAACAAGTAACTTACAGCAGGGGTGCCAGTAACCTTTGAAACGAAAAGAGAAAGTTTTTTGAAGATTGTTTTTCAAGAAAGGCTCTGACGAACTTTAGATGTAAGAAGGAGGCAAACGTTTGATCCAGCCCAACTCTCGGCATCCTTTGGGTAGTTTTAAATTATCTTCCTGGGAGATTTCTGAGAAGCATTTAAGAGCCAAACACCACAACAAGCACATGCTAGACATTCACAGTTTCCTAATAACGGAGCCACCTCAGCCTCCTCTCATCACAGTCAGCACTTAGCTAAGGAAAACAGTGTATTGCAGTAGGCTACTTTTGGGAAAAAAAAAAAAAAAAAACGGGAAGGAAACGGTTAAACTGCGCGCGATGACTGATGC
>NW_010583640.1:58653-71073 GCF_000705375.1 Tinamus guttatus
GGGAAGGCGCCCGCCCTGACGCAGCCCCAGGCGGGCGGCGGCTCCCTTCTCCCCGGCGCCCTTCCTCGAGGAGGGCTTCTCTTTTCCTCGGGGAGGGTTTGGGCGAAGCCCTGTCCTCGCTTTTTTTGTTGTTGTTTTTGTTTTCTCCCCTTCTGACTGCATGACGGCGCAGCGGGTGAACTGCGACGTTTAGACACCTTGTTCTCTCCTGCTTTCAGTGAACCTTCTCACTATGACATTAACGTCTTGCAGCACATACAGACATCGGTTTTAGCCTGAGCTCTTCCACCTCAGTAGATCATCTTTTTTGTTAATTTCACCTCAAATTTTAATGGAGAAGGAAAAAAAAGGCAAAACAAAAAACATACACCAACAGATCTAAGACATGAGTAAAATGAATAAATATTTCTCTGACATGAAAGCTTTATCTGTACTCTCTTGAGTAAGGACTTGGGCTTACAGTTAAAAAAAAAAAAGTGGGATTTTTTTACTAAATCTGTGCATAAACATTATGTCAGAAGCACATAGTTCCTGTGACACACATAAAATCTTTGGCTTCTTTGCAACATTCCCATCATAGTAATTGCATTGAGTTGGTCCAGCACGCCTACCGACTCAGCTGTCTACAGATTTTCCGCTATCTCCTTTTCACAATCCTCCTCCTAGTTTCCATCGTGCATGTGCCCTTTCCTCTATTTCTTCCTCCTCTTTTCTAAACACATCAGCAGGTTTGGATGTGCCCTTTCCGTGTCTGGCTTCCCTGTGCTGCTCCTTCCAGAGCAGATGTCAGGTTTTAGCAGTGCTCAGCCTCTTAGCATTCAGCCACTTGGCCTTTTCTTGGTTTCTTGCTTCACACTTTATTTAGGGCAGCGCATATGTTTTGCAACTTTTTTTTTTTTTTTTTTGCAATTTCCATGCTGAGTCTAAAGATTTTACATCACTTTATGTAGGGTCTTGTTGACTTGCTTCCTCATTTTTTTGAAATCCCCTTTGCTCAAGTTCAGTTTCACATTCATCCTATTTTTTTGATGCCTTCTCCTCCATCCCCCCAAGTTTGTTAAATGTAGTTATACTACTCTGCTAAACCTGTGTAAACTTAGCAATGGCAACATCCAGTGACAAGAGGTCCACAGATGGGCCAAAATGGGCCAAAGATCCACTTGCTGGGTGGGGAACTACCTTCTTTTACTCTGAACCTGACACATTGTTTTTGTTTGATACCTTCATGGTCTTCTGTTAGAAGGAAGATGCACAGTCATTGCCTGTCCATCTCCCTCAGACCAAAATCGGATTTTCAGTCTTCCCCTCTCATTCATGTTGCCCTCTTTCTAGGTTGCATATGCTTTATCTATTTACCCCCTGTGTGGAAGATGATTCGTCTTTGATCATCCCTGTGGCTTTCTTCTAGATTCTTTTTGAATTTAGAGAATTCAGAGATACTGAATTATTTTGGCAGTTCCACTTCTGAAATGAGGTAAATGCTCATTGTTCCCCATGACCCCTCCGTGGCTCCTGGGAAGCGGCGGGCAGGCAAGGGAAGTGTGTGCACTTACACACCTAGTCCTGCTTGACTTTAAACTTCCTGCCTGGATGCTTCCTGCTGTCAGTGGGATAATTTTTGCCCTTCAGACAATAAAACTAGCACTATATGGGAACCTGGGAGTGCTTCCAAATTCCCAGGTCTTATTGCACCCTTTGGCTACATCCAGTTCCACACTGTGAGATGCAGCGTGCACCAGCATGACCTCCTTTGCTGCTCCCTGGCTTCCACGGGAGGCAAACCCTGGGACACATAGTCCAAGCAGGAGCTGTGCAGGCTCCTCTACAGCATTAGTTGACCTAAGAGGTAAACAGAAGAGTCACATCTCTGAGCCACCTAGGAGGAGACCCCAGATTTTGAAGGCAATGGGATTTTTCAGGCTTATTTTAGGCCCACAATATCAAGTTTTCTTTACAAAAGATACTACAGTGGAACCAAAGAGCAGGAAAGCCTCTAGGAAACAGATCAAAGGGCCACAGGCTTGTAGAAACAAGACCTCTAATATGTTTTTTTTTTAAAGAGGAAAATTGAATAAAAGCTAAACTAATTCCAGGAAAATATATACGGAAACTTGGGATTCTGTTTCTCAAATAGAGCACTCAAACTACATTCAGCTTTGAATATAGAGCAGCTCTGAACTTAGAAAACTAGAAACATAGAAACATTCTTGTCTACTCAGAAGGGATACCTTATTATTTTTGCCCAACAACCAAATTAATTATTCCTCCCTTTCTCTCGCTTTGTTCTATATATTTCTCTCAGGTATATGTGCAATATAGAAGATAGGCTTATAAAGGATTATCTTTCATTTTGCAGATTACTTCCAATTCTCAGACTCTGTCCATACAGAAATATGTCCCTCTTTACAATCCCTGAGAGAACTTGGATTCATTCAGGTGATGTCCAGCATTTTGCAGAATTCAGCTGCGGTTCCAGGTTGTTATCCAGCTGCTGCTAAACCTGCAATATCTCCCTCAGGAAAATGAAATGCTTATATGAAAGGAGCATGTTAGCATGATGACAAAAGTGACCGCAGTCTGAAAGTTGATCTTCTATTCACTTTAGCTGGAGTAGCTATAGCAAGTTTAAAAAAAAAGAGGAAGATATTGTAACTTGGGTGAGTGGTATTAGAAATGTAATTTTAGATCTACTTTGCCTAATGCACGTGTACATGGATTTTTAAATGTAATATTCTCAAAAGCTTTAGAGTCTCAAGCCTTCAGTAGGTACCAGTAACATTTAAATCAAATTTAACTAAATAAATCGATGTGAGTCAGTTCTTAGAGAGATGGGCTTTAAATGAAATCTGAAACTCAAACTGTCTCCGGATCCTGAGGTAGTTTGCATCTCGGTCTAGAGCAAGCCTCATTTCTTCTTCAGGATTTTCTCAGCAGCTGTGCAGTCAGTTTGCATGTTTTCTTTTTTTTTTCTCTCCAAGCAGAAAAAATATATTTGAAAACAAACTGCTGTAACATTTATTGCATCCAAAAAGAAGAAAAATCCATTACAGCAAATAAATGTATTTCAGGCACCAGAAAGTTATTTTATTAGATAATTTTTTTTATTTATTTACATTCACATAAAGACATGTTAGTTCACAAATTGGCTTCTTGTTGATGTTTTGGAACCAAAGGACTTCTGGGCTTAAAAATCTCTTTTTATAGAGCAGGTAGAGCACAAACACTGTCAACATCAATTTCCTCACGTTTCCTTGTACATATATTTCAGCCTTGGACTGAAAGGTTGTTTCTGCAAGTAAGAGCATAGTACAGCCTCACATGGCCACATTGCTGAGGCTTTCAACAAGGGAAACACATTAATTCATTAGGGAGGAGTTTTGCTTTTTGTGCTTATTCCGTTCGCTGACAGACAGGCTGGAGAACTTTTGGTAACAAGCGGAGTCCTCCTCTTCATGTTCTTTGGCTGTTCTTCGTTCTCTGATCGAGTTGCTTGATGACTCGGAACAGGGCTTAGATATTTTATTCTGTATTTCCTCATGCTGGACAGTCAGCAGCATGCTGGGGTAAAACACATGCCATCACCACTGCATGATATTTGCAGTGGTAGCTATTTCTTACGCTGCTTTTTCCTCTCCACTGCAGTGCGCAAGGCCTGAAGAATCAAGTCTTTGTTATTCTGGACATTGTAGTCACTTAGTTTCACTAGTTTGTCGAAATTTTCCTCTGAGTAACTCAGATTGTTTATGTAATATGGACCACAGCTACTGGCAACATCAACATCACCCTCTGCCATCTCTGAGGGACTACGTTTCACACCTAAGGGACAAACAATGATTGGGTTGATTAGCAAAAGGTGATTAGAGTCTGCACATTTTTCAAACATGTTCAGTTGATGTCACCCAAAGATTTCCTTCCACAGGCATTTTATTACAAGCAAATTATATTTGACTGGTTGCAGTGGGGTAGAGGAGCTGCTAGAGGTGAGGGTACAGATTGTTCTGGGCACCAGAACAGCACAAGCTACCTATTGCTATAAAGAAATCTACAAGCTTTATGAAACCTCAGCAGTGAGAATGAACCTAATATTGCCTAAAACACTGAGACATGGCAGAATAGAAAGACCTTTGTATGCACATGTCATCATTCCTGTCAACATACATAACAGCCCCAAACAAAGCAATTAGGCAGATAGTTCCAGAAGTGTAATCTTTGGAGATGCTAGATCCATAATGTCATATAACCTGAAGACAAATTCAGGTTATAAGAACTTCTGGAATGCTAGATCCATAATGAAGACAAATTCAGGTTATAAGAACTTGTTTCAGTTCAGGTTCTAGAACTTGTTTTAATTAATCTGACTGTAGAAATCAGATGCAAAACCTCAAAGTCCCAGTTCTGTACCTCAAATAAACAAGGAGCTCAATCCAGAATATCTACAAAGTAAAAATACAGTGTGTTTTTTAATGATCGCTTAAAAAATTACAATAAGGACCTTTGTTATTAAATTTAATATATTATATACCAGAGAATTTTGGTTTCCAGTATCATTTTTAATTACTGAAGTGATTTTTAAAAAGTATTTCCATAGTGAGAATTTGTGATTTTATCATCCGGAGCAGAAACAATTGAGACTCTTGGCACTGGGAGAAGTAATGTGGAGTTGAGAGAGAAGATTAAGAGAAAATATCTGTTAAAATTCATCTGTTTTGAAGTGACCAGCAATGTTACTATTTAAACTCTTCTCTTGATTTCAAACTCTAGGACACACTGGAGTGAACAGAAACTGTCCCCACGTTATCGGTGTTATATTTTCATCAGTTTACTGGTTCACACTTTTGTTTTCAAGGTTATCTGCCTAACTTTAAGCCTGGAAATTACTGTAAACAATGAAATCCTTGGGTTCCCAAGAGCATTCTCTGACAGGAAGGAATGGGAAGTATGAAAGCAAATGACGTGCTAACCCTGCTATTTTTTTCACCCCTGCAGACAGGGTATGCTTTTCATCTGCCAACTCTGTAATCCACCTATGCAAACCCTGAAAAAATCTGAGGGGTGGCCTGCGTGTGCAAGGCTCATCCCAGCTGCTGCTCTATTGTCCAAGAAGCCCTGGTACAGTCCAGATCTAGGCATATCTGATGCTTTGAATCCGTAAGTGTTTACAAGAGGATGTGAACAGTAGATATTACAACAAAGGCTGCTGCCTCTGAAGAAGTTGTGGGTTGCAGTAAACTTACCAGGTGCTTTGTATTCTCTGAAAGTGTCATTTACTAGAGGGAAAAATACCACAATAGGTGTTTCTGGGCTTTCCTTGTCACCAAGGATGTAGCATTCCTTCAGATTTGTTGTTTCCTGTTCATCCAGGACCTTTTTAGGGAAAGGAATTCCTTGTTCTGCAAAGTATTTAGAGGCGTCTCTCAGAGGCTGGTTTGCCATAATAGGGAAACAAAACAAAACATCAGAACATGCTGAAGACATTTTGAGTTTGTGTCAAGCACAGTTTCACTGGGAATGCTTGTGGACTACGTGCCAAATTCTGACAGATTATGGCACATGCTCAACTTAGGTATTTTAACTACATTTCTCCATAGACTGTATTGGGAACCAGGATCTGGAGGGCCAAACTGCAGTACTGCTCTTTATGCCCTTCCCCATCCAAGATGTGACTTTGTGGCCAATGACACGTCTCCAAGGCATAGTTGCACACAGACAAAAATTTATGAAACATACACTGACTTTCATATCCTTCCAGCCCAGAGGTCTGAATACCTACTGGAGTGGTCTATTGACTATAGGAAGAACAGGATGTCTACATTTCCCACCTACGCATCCCAAGCATCTAGGGTTAAAAAGGGTGGATTTGGGTTGACCTGCATTTTCATGAAAATAAAAATCCCACATTTAGATATTAAAAGTGTTGCCTTTAGATGACTTTTTATTCCTAAGGAATATCAAGTTCCTAAATGCAACTCTGCTTGTATTTGTTTGTACCACCTCCTGCATCAAACATTTAAATCGTTAGCATTATATTGCTCAGAATGTACACTTTTCAATGTGTGAGAATATGGGAAGGCAACTTTGGATTGAGAAGTTTTAGAGAGTTTTTAGATGCATACAGCTCTGTTCATTCTACACCCAACTGCCAAAACAAACAAAGAAAACCCACACATACATATAAACACTATTTTATATTTAAACATAGCATTAAGACAATTATTTCATTTCTTTCATGCATAGTCCAAAAATTGGGCACATTCCATTTACTAAGTATTGAGTTACTGATAATACTTGTACTGATCAATAAAGATAAGTGATCCTGGTAAAGACTCAGCTTGTTTACCCCATCCAAATATTGGGAAAAAAGGTGTCTGTGACTAGATGATTGACCATCCTGGTGACTCAGTGATAAAATCAAGATATCGTTAAAGAAGAATGTAAAAGTCTCACCCTTGTTTGTGAACCTGAACTGTAGTTGAAATGCAAAATCAGGTCCACTTTCCTTTCTGGTCTCATAAGGGGTGGGTAACTGGTTTGAAAGGCAAATGCAGTATCAATCAGAATGAGGGAGTCTGTTGCTCCTGTCAGGTGGTTGGGCTGGGAATCAAGCTCACAGTCTATAAAAGAAGCATTTTTTTTTTTTCAGGGGATGTACTCAATACAAAAGATGCTTGTAGTATTACTAATAGGCAGTTGGCTTAATTCCTTAATCCTTGTTTCCTTTTTAAAAGAATAATCTAAAATACAGTGAAAGGCAGGGTGTCCTTACTATACCTTTCCATTTAGAAAACTCGCTCTCCAGGTAGTTGGCATTCATCTGCAAGCCCTTTAGGAAATTGTGGATTTCTGAAGCTGCTGGACGTAACATGACAATGTCTCGGAAAATGTTTGAGAAGCTATCAGGGGGAGAAACCACTCGAGTATCTAGTTCATTTGGTCTTATGGGGAACGGGGATTCATCTTCTGAAAAAAGAAGAAAAATCTTTTATGCAGTTTCATTGTTGAGATCATTCTGTGCAACCATAATTTGTTTTATTGTTTGGGAAAACTTCGGTATCATTCTCCTTTTATTTCCAAAATCTCCAGAAATCTTTTTCTTCAACTGAGCTTTAAAAAATTCATTTCTTCTTCTCAATCCCCCAGCAGTTAAACTCTTCCTGTGCTATAAATCAGCCCACCTCATCTACTCTAACTTTATTTGCTTTTCTATGATTTTATCCATTCTAATATCCTTTACTTATCCTGTCTTCCTTTCCTTCTTTATGTTATTCTTTATCTTTCAGTAACAAACAGAAAAATGCATGTACACTCCAAATCCATTTTCTAGCAAGTGCAATCTTATTTTTGTTATGAAACCCATCCCCTACATGTGCAAGAAGATAATAATGAAAAAAAAATCTTCCTTCTCATCTTTTTTTTCTCTATAATAAATATTTATTGTGTGCATGTCCTAGAAATCCCAGTCCTGCAGATCTTTCTTAACTAGGTAGCATGTTTTGTAAATCTTATCCTAATGACTGGGTTAGAATGTCTTACAATAGTGTTAAAGTTTGTATTCTGGCTTTGTAAACTCCAAAGACAAGAGTAGTGTTTTATTTTGTTTTTAATGAAGCCTCATGCCACATTCCAAGAGAGGAACGGGGAAGACTAGATCACTGAGATAGCCTCTGGCCTCTCCTGCTGTACAGGAATATTCTTCTCTGGTTTTATCCTCATGAACTGAAAGTGGCTCATACGAGGGTCATTCTCTCTTATTTCTGTGAAGGATCCCATCTATTCTTTTCCTCCTACAATTAAAAATGATTGCTATATTGTAGCATAATATAGCATGACTTACCTCTTGGTTTCTGTGTGGATTATAACACAGCCTCAAATAAGGAATTCCCAAACGACTTTGAAAAATTCAGTGAGAGAACAGCAGCAAAAAGATGAAGGGAAAAAAAAAAGAGAGAAAATAAAATAGCATTAGAGTATAATAATAACTCACCTATGTCAGTAATTTTGTCTCTGGTCCATCTATGCCAGAAGTCTTCTGAATGAACAGATAAAAACCAAGCATCCATAAGATTTAAGGAAAACACACTGCTCCAGATCCCTGTGACATAAGGTATATTTGTCAGAAAGTAATACAGTAAAGATCTGGAAGCATTCCCATTCACAGTGAGCTCTATCACCTTCTACATCTCCCAGGAAACTTTATTCATTGAATTCAGTGGGAAAATAAAAGGCCCTGTCTTTCTGAATCAGGATATGAATCCAGAATATACTGACATACGTGAACAGAGATTGTAGTATTTCCAATACATTCATTGTTGCTGGGTGGCAAATAATGTTTTACAAAGTGTATCTAAGCATAATTTGCCTGTCTTCAATATTTCCTTTTCCTCAAGTTTCCAGTGTTTGTGATGCCAGAGGTTTTATTTCTTTAGAACACAATCCTGTTACAGATAATGCAGTCATAACACAGGACTGCCAACCATAAATATTCAACATTCATATACTAATCTCCTGAAGAAGGGGGCTGGCTTAAAAAAAATCAAAAAGGAAAATGCAAATGTATGTGTCTTTTGATTTGTCCTTTTATTTTTTAAGGTTTAGAATATATCTGGGTTAGTCTCAAATTCTTCTCTGTAGTAATAGGTGTTGTGAACTTAAAGACAGTCCAGACGGCCACATATCTGCAATGTTTCAGGTTGAGAAAACACCATTACCTGGTCCTGCCAGAGGTATCTTGTGTGTAACCAGGTCTTACTGATCTTTCCAAGCCCTGGAATTCAATGTGGCATCTTGGAAGAAGTGCAGTAATGAGCAGAAAAGAGTGCACCTAAGCAGCTTGGTGATTACCTGGACACTCAATACCAGCCTGATCAACAAGAAGCGGCTGGGAAAGAGCATCACACCCATGTAGTCACTCCCCAGTGTATTTTAGGGGCAGGGGCATAAATTAGGCCGCTTAATTCCTGAAAGCTTTTGAAATAACTGTATCACTAAAGTGACACGTTTTGACTAATGAGGCTCTGGGTCATCTGCAGAGGCCATGGATGTGTCTTGCAGTCACTCTACAGCAGTGAGGAAGACTACCAAGAAGAGAGATGTTAGATGGGGCTTAATGTCTGACCACAGAAGAGACCGGGGTATGGACTGGCATTGCAGCCAGGGAAGGGGAGTTTCTAATGTCAAACTGCTTCCTTACACCTCACCACTGGCTGTAGTACCATCTCCACACAGGCAAAATGGTCTTACCATGAATTAGCTTCTCTAAAAACCTGAAACTTCCTTTATGAAATTGGTGGGAGGAGGAAGAACAAGAAGGCAAGAGATTGCTTTCTCGAAAGGGAAAGAAAGTTGCCTTTCCTGGTCTTATCATTCCTCTGCAAGAGGGAGAAAGGCAAATTTTAGGAACTACTTGCAATCCAGAATGGAAGTGTTATCACAGAGGATTAGCATCATTTGGGATATTCTTGATAAAAGGCTATATTCTAGAGACCCAGCTTGCAAAAGGGACTGATAATTTAAATTAAGTTTGATGGTACACAAATTCTGTGGCTGGCAAAATAATGTAGACGTATTGAAAGGACAACTGAATATGAAATCAAATAAATCTGTCCAGCTGAATTAATTCACAGAGAAATTTCAAAATCCTGCTTTTTTATAGCAGATGAAAATATACTATCTAATTCATTTCAGAAAAGAGTTTTGCTAGAGGATGGATTGTATCATATTATAAAACATTACATTTTCTTGATAAAAAATTACCTTCCAAGAAGCAGATTCTGGATTCCGGTATTTTCTTCATCAGGTGACCCATGAAGAATTCACTACCAAAATCTTCTGCCCGAATGAATGCTCCATATTTTAGTAGTCCTACCTCATATGGAGTGAATTCCACCCATTCTAAAATAAATAAATAGATAAATAAATCAGTTGAATAAAACATAATATTAGTTAGGTTAGGGCAAACTTGTTTCTGAACTGATGTAGTTCGCAAACAGACATTTATTCACTCTATGTTTCATAGCAATAAGCATGAAAAGTGAATTGTTTCCTTATATCTAAATGCTTCTACTGACTTTAGATTTTTAGATTTTTGAAACTTTCTACAAAAATGTTTAGATAGTAGTTTCATGATAACATCCTCCTTTATCCTGCTTTTAATTCATAATACATCTTCTGGAAATAGAAAATTTAACTCAGAAATCTACTCTTAGGTGCAGTAGTCCTTTAGAAGATATTTACATTGAATAGATTTATTTGCATAATCTTAAACAGAACCTGGTTGGGTTAGAAGTTAAACACAGTCCTGGAGTGTTGTTATTACCTCTAAAATCCTGGTTGCTGACTTTGTCCTTTACATTTAGAGAGAGGTAGATGGGCAGAGGATTCTGTCCCTGTTTTAGTGCCTGTTGCTGATCTGTGAGTTTATGAGAGTCTTCCTGTTTTGAAGAAGGACAGTAGATGAGCAGGGTTAGATGACACCAAGAGTCTCCTGCTTCTTCTAAGCCTGGACTCCAACAAGGAGTTGCACACCAGGCTCCAGCTAGGCTGTGTCCCACAGGTTTCACGCAGAAATGTGCTGAGACCCCTCTCTCCAGTTGTCCCTTGACCCAGTACGCTAGCACCCAAGCTGTCCTTGTGACTTGAGTATTCTTAAGTTAAATTCTTATGCTGAAATAATAACCTGAGTTTAACTGGTAGGAAGAAAGCGTTGTTAGTCATGTTATTTATTTCAGAAAAATGTCAGGAAACACTTGAAAAACATTCTTGGCACGAGATGCTTCATTCAGTATGAATAGCCCCTGCTTCTAATAGCCCAGGAAATCCTCTTTTCCTCAGAACTGCGGTGGAGCCATGGCTCAGACAGAGTTATCACTCAGCACAGCTTGTCCCTCACTGCTTTGCTGAGGAGCATCTTGCATATTCAGTGCCAGTAGAAAGGGCAGGAGAGCCTGGGAGGGAGGCTGGGGCTTGGCGGGGGTGACTGCAGCACCTCCTCCAAGGGGACAACCTGGGAGAGCTGCAGGTGCTCCCACTTTGCTGGAGCGGCCCCGGCAGGGACGGCTCTGCCGCCTGGACCACCCTGCTTATCACAGGTGCCCTGGGTCCAGCGGTCAGAGCCCTTGCACCTCCTGGCCAAACCACCCCCAGGGGCTCTGCATGGTGCTGCACGAGGTGGGGAGAGTTCCTAATTCTGGATGCACACGCTTTAGGCATTTACCATCTACCCTCCTTGCAATACCCACTAGCGATGCAAATCTGAAATATATATACATACACACATATATATACACATATATATATAGTACCTCATCATGTAACATTGCTTCAATGATGAGTCCCCACAGATCTGTGAAACATATCCGATATCCGTCCTGCTTCCTCTGGTACAACTCTTTTAAATAGTATTTCAGACGATGCGGTGCAAAACAAGTGAGAAACTTATTTTTGAGCACCTGCTTTCGAACATCTTTGAGTACTTCCTCAAGATCTTTTTGGGACCAGTCAGGATCTTCATATAAACTTGACATGGTCCTTAAAGGGAAAAAAAAAAAAACCACAAGGAAAATTTTAAATTCCCAGCCAGAGCACTGGTGAGGCATTTGAGATTATGGAGCTTTGTGTATCATGCATTGATTTGAGATTGAGCTGAGATCAAGTTGAAATTATCTATTTGCATAAAGCTCTGAGGTGAGATGAAATGTGCTTGATTTGCAGTGAGTTGCAACAACTCGCAAAATCTTTCTCTCCATGTCAGTCACCTCTTGCTCTAGAACCGGGGTATTTAAACTGGCAATAGGATCCTCTTGGGCCCACCACTTGTTCCATCTTCAGTGCTGCTGTCTACATGAAAAGCACTTGTATTTATGATGCCTTTCACATATTTAATCAGGATTTAATTGATTCCAAATGCTGGCAAATACAAATTGAAGAAAACAAGAATATGTCATAGCAGCAGAACAGAGCCTTTTCTCCATAGGACTGTCCAAAAAAAGCTGTGAACAGCAATGGCTTCTGATCTGGAACTAATAACTGCTAAATATTCAAGCTTCATATAACAGCTTACTACTGTAAAGATGTTACATCTCGTTTTGTCATTTCTATAGCATCATTTATAGAATATGCCTAAGAAAGCTTTACTTAGAAAGCCTTACCATGTTGTGCCAGATAAACCAGTGATGTATGAGACACAGTCCAAGACATTCAGTTTCTGGATGCTTCGAAGGTGAGAATACATGGCTGTAAGCGCTCTGGTTCCACCACCTGTGGTCATGATTGCCACCACGGGTACCTGTGCAGTCCCCAAAAACATGCATTTAATGAAGTCGTGTGAGAAGGGAAATAGGTCCCTGACATCTAGAAAAGGGGCAGCAGAAGAGCATTGATAAAGCAGTAAAGTGTGTCATAAGTTTACAAGGAGAAAGGAGATAT
>NW_010583642.1:7362-18181 GCF_000705375.1 Tinamus guttatus
CGCCAGGACGCCGCGCGGTCCTCCTGCCCGCCAAGATGCTCCTCCTGCAGCAGCTCGTCTTGCCGTTGGGGTGCTCCAGCGGCAACGCTCCATGGAGACGTCCTGGCGGGACCCAAGTTGGAAGTTGCATCTCCCACGGCTTGGTGCAAGTCAGGTCTCTTGGGGGAAAAGCATCATGTTTTGGACACCTAGCCCAAAAGAGGCAGGTTCTTCCAGCTGCCAGGACACCAGGGATGAGGCATGATCCCACTCTTGGAACTCCACATGGTGGGCGCCCATCTCCCCACACCATTGAGCACATCCAAGGGTGGCTGCACCCTCAACCTCCGCATTTAGAAGCAACATCACACTCCGTCCTCCCGTCCCCGCCGCCGGTAGACGCGCGGGGTTAATGTTACTTGTTCCCATAGTGTAACTGATACCCGATCGCAGCCATCGTAGATGGAAAAGATTCAGCGCCCCGTCCCTGCCAGCTCGGGACGGCTCCCTTACGAGTGTGTTTTTGTCCCGTCTCATTTTAAATGTCCCAAAGGATCGAGTTTCCGCCGCTCATTGGGACCTTTTATTTTGCAAGCAGACGCCGTTTCGAGGCGGTCGCCGGCGGGCACCCAGGCACACACCTCCCTGGCACCCGTCTCCAGCCTTTGCCTCTTGCTCGCCTTCCTCCACAAAAAACAAGCCTTGCCAGCCTGCCGAAACACAGGAGAGCGACCCAGGGCCCAGCGGCAACAAAAATACCTAAGATAACTCTGTGGAAATCGTGCACGCTTCAGTTCTTCCCTTTTTGACGAAAACTGAGCGGTGCCGGGTCATGACAAAAGGGAAAAAAAAAAAAAAACAAACGCAATATTTTTTTTGTGTGTGTTTTCTCTTTTTTTCCCCTTTTTTAGCCCGCCGGCGAGGCTCCCCCTTAAGCAGGGCGGGAGCCAGGAGCGGGCGCGCGCTCCCGAGGCCGCCCCGGCCGCCACGGTCAGATGATGCGCGAGGCTCCCAGCCTGGCAGGCGGCCGGCTCTGCTCCCGCGACTCTGATGCTGTCATCTCCGCCTTAACCCCTGATAACCTCCCCGGCCCGCGGGAGGCCACGGGGGCTTTGCTTTTTTCTTTTTTGGGCTTTTTTGCCCGCTGCCACCAAGGTGAAGGAAAGCAAAAGCATTTAGAATATACATATATACGCACACATATGCTTTTTTTAAAGGAGGTAATGCTCAAAAATAAACAAGGGGGGGGGAAATATATCTCTATATTCCCAAGTAATTGTTTATCCCCGAGCAAACACACAACGCAGCGACACAGGAAGACGTCTCCATTTTGGATTATAATAGGATGCTGTGTTTGTAAATAAAGGCATTTCCCAGGAGGTTATAAACCCCGCATTGGGGGCAGGGGAGACGGAGAAGCGCCGGCAGGAGCGGCCCCGTAGGAACCCGCGGGGGCTGGAGCGAGGGGCTGAATAGCGGGACTCCGCCGGCTCCTCCCGGGAAGAGCTCCAGGTTTAGGGAAGGTGCTTGGGCCGGGCCAGCCGGGATACCAGCGGGGATCAAAGACATAGTGAAACATTCCTGGCCCGCGTGACGAAATGCCGGCCGCCCGCCCGCCGATCCCACCGGCATCAGAGCCGGGAGGCGCGCCGAGTCCCGAGCAGCCTCCAGCACCACCTTGGACGTGGTGCCACCAAGGCCACCACCAACATGGTAGGATCAACAGGAGCTCCCAAGCTCAAGATGAGGGAATTCTGAGGGGAAAACACTCATTCTGGTACTTTATTAATAGCTCCTTCCAAAGAAAAAGGAAAGGTGGCTCATGTCCTCATCTCTGGACACAGGTTCTAGGGCTCTTGGAGACCTAATGTCCTATGCGCAGTCTGGGGGAGCCACCATGGCCAAGTTCTGCTATGGGTTTCCACCACCCAGCCACCCATCACGTCACTCCAGGGGAGTCTAGCAAGGAGAGTCCTGGCCAAACACTACCGAGACCCTGCGCTGAGAAGACCAAAGATGCAGATGGAGGACACCATGACCAGGGGGTCCTCATCCACCCATGAAGCCACCACTGGTGAAACCAGGGAAACGAGGGAAGGCTGGACATGGAAAGACAGCCGAGGTGCAATGGGCGCAGTCGGTGAGAACAGGATGACAGCAGAGGCATCATGAGATGGAGTGCAAGGAGCAGCGGGGAACAAAACAGCAACCAACATTGCCTTCAAAGCCGGCCAAGCCACGCGGACTCCACGGGTGGCTCCAGTCTGATTTTGACCTCTGCCACAACCTTGCTTCCATCTTCTTTTTTTATTTTATTTTTCCCCTGCTTTTTAAACAAATCTCAGTAAGCTCCAGAGCTTTAACATGGCCACAAGGTGCCCTCCCGCTTGGCCCCATGTGCAAGGCACGCCCCACTGAAGACCAGGTCAACCTCAGCGTTTGGGGAGGAACCAGCTGCTTAGTGAGAGACCCCCCCGGCCTGGGGGATGACGTTTTCTCATGCATTTGCTTTTCTCCCTTTTTTAAAAAAAAAAAGAAAAAAAAAACTTTTTTTTTTCTCTTCCCTTGCCAAAAGCATCAAGTGGCAGGCTGCAAGCTCCCGACCTTCCTCCCACCCTGAACTGAGCCCCATTCATTAGGCCGTCTCTCCGCGGGGCGGGCCGGCAAGGAAAACAGCCTGCAGAGCCCAGGGAAGGGAGAAGGAGGCTGGGACGGGTTACAGCAAGGGGAAACCACTCAACCCTCCCACATTTACTGAGACTCGGCCTCCAGGAGGAGCGAGCAAGTCCTACTGGTAGTTGGACCCAAACGTTCTCTTCCAGGGACGGATCTTCCCCGGGGATGTGGATTTTTTACTGCACTCTTTACCATGTTCAGCATCTTTCCAAAGCCCCCATGCGAGCTTGGCTGACCGCAAAGCTGTCAACCTCCACCTGTCTCGCTTCCCAAATCCCCTCTCGCGCCGATAGCGATCTGCCTTGCTTAATCCCACCCTTTGGGCTTGGAGAAGGAGCCGGAACCTCCCTTCCCTGGCCCTGCAACAGCAGCACCAAGTCCAGCTGAAAGCTACAACCAAATGGGCACGAGCTGCGCTTCACCTGGGCCAATGCCATCTCCTGGCCAATGACATCTCCACTCTCACTGCATGTCCCTGGCAGAGCTGCTCTCCATGCAACCCTCAACGTGCTCCTTGGCCAACACAGCTCGTCTGCTTCCAGATCTACCCAAACTGGGGGTTGTGCTGTTTTCTAAAGCAAGTTTTTGCAAGCAATTTGCAACACTGGGGCATGAACATGGGGTGCACACTGGCCTCTGGAGGGAGATGAAGACTGAAGGAGGGTCTTCCTCTTCCCATAGAGCACCTATGATCAAAACAATATGCTCCCAACTCCTCAAAACCCCATTTAAACATGCTCTTCACCTAACTAAAATGTGCCAAAAGAAAAAGATTTTTTTTAAAAAGTCCACTTTGGAGCATTGCTGCAAACTGTGTTTATTTTCCTTTCTGGCCTGGGTCTCTCCAGTTGGGAATTTTCAGCGCTGCACTCCTGTGTGGGGAAGCAGAGCTGCCAGTAAATCTGCCAGTAAATCAGAGCAAATTCAAAACAAATGCTCTTTCATGTGGAGGCATTCGGCTTTGTTTCACGGCCTGTGGAGCTAACCGTATCCCTCCATGAGTCAACTCTCCTATCAGCTCCTCATTAAACTAAATGGCTACAATTACATTTGTGGAGGGGGAAAGAGAGAAAAAAAGAGCAGCTAATGATCCTACAAGGCTCTGTTTCCAGGCGTATTTTTGGGGAGGGGGTGAGGGGAGGTGGCAGTGGGGAACCTTTGATAACTAAGACACCCCCCCTCAAAAAAAAATATTAAATTGAATAAAAAAAAAAAAACTGTGGGGGCCAGCGGCTTTATGAATGCAGCGTTCCCCTGCGGAGCGGCCCGGCCGGGTGTCGATGTGCCGGGAGATTAGGCGACCCCGCGGAGGGCCCCGGAGACAGACGAGATGTTATCGATAGCCCGGCACCGCGCAGAAAGCCCCCTTTTAAAAGCGAGTGCTTCCTCTGCTTATTGCAAGCGGCATCCTGCGGATCTCGGCTCCCTCTGCCGCACGAGGAAGAAAAAAAAGTGGGAAAAAAAAACTAACATCCTGATTGTGTCGTTTTGCTCCATGTCTTTTTTTTTTTCTATATGTTCCCAAAAGCTATAGGCTCCAAAGCAAAGAAAAAATCCAACTCTGCCCCAAAACACCCTTAAAAAAAAAAAGAAAGAAAAAAGAAACCTGGCAACAAGTTGCTCTGCTCCCTTTCCCCCTCCATTTGATTAATTCTCATTAGGGCCCTTGAGCAAATAATATGGTCCCCTCTCGAATAACGGCCAGGGTATACGTTACACGGCAAGAAAAACAAACACGGCGCGTTTAAGGACATCCACGCCGAGCGCAATTCCTGGAGAGAGCCAAGGGCCCTCCCAAGGCTCACAAGACCAGCACGATGTCCCGCTGATGGGAAGCCAGCACAGACACACGGGGAAGGGGTTTCAGGTGCTTGGCCATCATATGCTAATGCTTTGGGAGCAGAAATGAGGTCAAAAGCCGGGCTTCACAGAGAAGAGAGTTGCCAGGGATGGGACACCCTGAGAAAGCCATATCTGCTGCTCCATTGAAGCCCAGAGCACGGTGGGGAAACTATCCTCCAAAAACCCGTAACGTCACCTGCAGATTGGGATGGTAATGGGAAAACGAGGGATACGCAATGACTTCTCCAAGGTTGCAGTTGTGGTTTCTCCCCAGCTACCTCCAACCCCACAAACAGGACTGATGGAGCAGATGCCCACGCATGGCCCACATCCACTAATGCAGGTTAGACAAACACCAATGCAAGGTTCACATGCACCATTCCCCCCAACATACAACCCACAGGGGAGTTCGTACCTGCCTCCCGTGAGCAAGAAGACATGGCACAAGGTACCCGTACCTCAGTCATGGGCCCACCTAGTGCTGCCTGCCCACCAGCACAGCTCCTTACAAACCACAGTGCAACGCAACAACTGGGAGCAAGCAAACCTCGCAGCTCATCCCCGTGAGATGTCACACGCAGGCCCCCACAAAAACACAGCCCATGATAAGCTCCCAAACACCGTGCTAACAATCCCGGCAACACAGAAGAGGTGGAAGAAGACACAGTCACTCAATCCTCCCACGAGGGAACCACTGTACGTGCTCCAACAGCCTTGCACGTGTTCCAACAGCCTGTACCCTCTAGTGAATAATTTGTGGGTATCACTTAGCCTTCGCCAGCACACCTCTTCCAGCCTCACTCCAAAAGCATAAGGCTGGAATCCAAAGTAAATGTGGAGTTGGGAGGACAAAGAGCTGTGCCTAGGATCATCAACACATCCCCTCCAAGTGAGGTGCTCAGCCGCTACCAAAAAGAAACCCAATTCCCTCTGTAAGCACACCTTTCTCAACAACTTGCATCCTCCAAACTCTCCAGTGTGCCTCTTCTTGTTCACTTTGGCCCCCTTTGTCAATGGGAACAGCAGGGACACAGACAGAGACAAATTGTCCCAAGAAATGCGTCCAACGGTAAGGTCAGTAAGAGCGGTCTTACCTGAAAGCCCCCCAGGGGCTAGACAATTAGTTCCCCCTGTTTCAGTGGAGGAAGGCACAGAGTCTGGACAATCTGCTGGGGCAGAGGGAAAGAACAAGAATTAAGTACATATATTCGTTCCGTAGCATGCTGTAAACAACGCTGAGAGCAGAACACGCATTCCAAAGAGCTGAACAGGAAGCAATTACTAATTGTCTGCACAGACACGGTAGTTCATCAAGATGCATCCACCCTAACTCATCGCCTCCACCAAGGCTCTACACTGCACCTCATCACCAGCCAACGATGATTATAGACTGGCAAAGATTACAGACTGGCTCCCATCTTTCCGTCCAAGTCAAAGGCTCATGAAATGCAACCCGTCATCCTTATGACATAACTCACTAAGCTCCCCAGAAGCCTAAATCACTGCCTTCTCCTTCAAGTTTAGCCAACACCAGTGCTCACTAACGTGTAAACTGAAAGAGAAATGGCTAATTGCTACAAGGGGTCTAATGTTAAGGCTCCTTTTTCTGCAAAGGGTCTAAAGTTAAGAGTGCTTTCCTCATCAACTTTTCATCAGATTTGGATTCCCTACTGATACCACCTGGCTCACTGCTGCATCTCAAAGAGCAACCACTTGGAGGATCAAGGCCTAGTAAGTCATTTCTCCAGAATTCATCCCCAAAATCCTAGCAAAGAAAATCCTGTGTGTGCATATAACCTCATTTTATCAGAGTAAAGTATAAGCCCTAACAGGAATATACAGTTTAACAGGATATACTTAATCAAACCGAAAACAATGGAGGAGACAGGAAATGGACTTACTTGTGGAATACTGTATATTATACACGCGCTAAATGCCTGGTCATGTTTTCTGGGTTCCAGAGAAATACATTGCTGCCTTTTTTTTAACCCTTTCCACTTCCTAGTCTGGACAACTCCCTCCACCCTTCCCTGAGATGATTCCAAATGCTTTGGCTGTGGATGCTGTCTGAACACAGGCTGGGCCATCCTACATGCGGTGCCCCATGGTTGTCTTCAACCTGCACCTCTCACACATGGCAAGCTCCTCCACGAGTCCCTGCGAGTCCTGGGGGTAAAGGACATGATTTGCCCCTTCCACATCATCTTACTCTGGAGGTCATACATAGCCAGGTCCTCTCTTAGCACACTGGACACGTTACAGGAGAAAAGGATCTAATTCACAAGATGGCAGGAGAGAATCCGATTAGTACGTCCACTTAGGACTTAAAATACATAACCCTAATGATGAGATTTACAGCAGTCCTGCTCCAGTTTGATTCCAAAGACTAGGGCCATTTGGAGTTTCTCCACTGAAGCTAAAAGCTTGGATGGACTCAGAGGCTCCCAAAACACCTGGGCTGTTCCCTGATCAGCAGCAACAGTCCAAGAAGAACCAAAGTATTTCATTACTGTTTACTTCTCTTGATAGCTACCAGTTCCCTTCCCACGTCTCACTATCTAACAGCCAGTTTGCTTTATCAATCACAAACATCCTTCTAAAGCAGAGTGCCCAGAGGTCTCTTACAGGACACAGTGCTGACATAGCCTTCACTCTAGAACAAGAGTGATGATCCCATATGTCACAGGCAGGAAAACATGGACCTCCTGAGCTTGTAGCACTAAACGTGGCTAATTTTATCCTTGCACAATTCATATCACCCACAGATTACCCAAGGACTCTTGCTGGTATGGGCTACTCTGGCTCACTTTATGTTTGGCACTGCAGCAATCATGGTCTCAAAGGTTTATGCAATTCTTGAGAAGAGACTCACATGCACTAAATTCTCCTACCGCGATATAAAACCATCGTGAAGATATGCAATTATTCCCGGTGGCTACTGGCCCAACCGTGCAAGGTACCGAATATTCCCTGGAAGCTGCCAAATCTTCAACTCCCATGAAAACCAACACCACATGAGGGCACACGCCTCTGCAGCTAACTCTCAGCAGGTTTCCTGCACTGCTGTGTCCAGGCACCACCTCCATGCAGGCTTCCCAGGACACTGTGTGCACCACAGGCTCATGGACATCCCAGCCAGGACCACCCTGCAATGATGAGACAACCACCCCTTTCACTGGGGGGATCTCCTCTGGTCAGCAATGCTGGAGATGCCGTCAGGAGCAGCATCTAGACAGAGCATGGGACAAAGGCTCCAGCAGAGGCTACCAGTGCATCCGTATCAGAAGAACAAACTATCTACCCGAACCCTGGTGTCTGAGGGCACCTCTGTCCTCCCTGCCTCCAACACAGTCATACCGGGCAGCTCCTGCAGAGACATCCTGCCCATGTATACTCCTTCAGATAAGAAATGGAGAGAGTCACCCCTACAACTCTTCCCGCAGAGACTCAACAGAGCACGCTGTCCCAGACCCACCGCCTCCTGGCTGTCAGAGGGCAGATCCTTCTGCTTTACAGAAAGGTGATATGTAGCAAATCCATCAACAAGGCACACATGACGTTTCGGTGACTATAGCAGTCCCCTCTGCCTCCCTTTCTGTCTCTCTCTCCCACCTTTCCTTAAGCAAATGGCACAACCCACGCAAGAGGGATAGATGCAGCCTATGTGTCCATATATACAAAACCCTTATGAGACTTAGCACCAGGTGCCTAAGCATTTTTATTACCGCTACCATGCTTCATGGAAGAGCACTGTGTTCACTTTCCCGAGCTGCATCATTCTCCACCACTTTTGCAGCAAGTTCTTCGACATTACCCAAGTATAACTGGAGCAACCATCCCTAACCAACCTCTCTCAGCCTGAGACAGCTCATTTTAACTGTCCACATAACGGGCTACAGCCCAAGTCACTGCTCCACTCTCATTTAACCAGCCTCAGGTCCAACCATCATCCAGCCAAAGCTCGGGAACAGAAACAGGGGACACCCCAGCGTGGCTCTGCCGGCCACACATCACTGCCACGGTGCCCAGCTGTTAAATTCGCTCTTGTTCTCACCACAATAGCCCCAGTGGAAAAGGCACTGTGCGTGCAAACAGAGAGGAAAAAAAAACATTAGCAGAGGTTGCCAAAGCCACCTGCAATGACAGACTGATGGGCCCCGCTTGCGCCTGTCACCGCTCCGCGCGCCCCGTGCCTCCCAGTTCAACTGCCAACTGGGCTGCTCTTTCAAAAAGAGAGGGGGAAAAAAGAGAGAGAGAGAAAAAAAAAAGAAACTGGAACTTTTTGGTGAGTAACCCGGTTGTTTCTGTGCTTCCGATTGGCAGCGTTAATCACTTCCTATTGGCTGATAGGAGGAACTTTTCCTTTCGAAATGGCACATTCATGCGCTGCGGCTTTTCTGTTTACACACATTTTGCTACCTTATGTCAACACTTGCTAATGAATAAATATATCACTCGGCTAACTGAAAATGAGGTCCTGGCAAAGGCAGATTGGATGTTTGAAACCCTGCTAATAGATTTATCCCAATGTCTTTGCAGGAAACCCAAGGCAAGCATTAACCCTTCTCTCCTGGAGCTTCACGAAGGCACAGAGCCCCCCTGAAAAACCCTTTGCAGAAGAGTTTCCATCCCGCACCGGCATTGTCAGCAGGTAAAAATAAAGGAAAAAGAAGAGGAAATCTCCACAGCTGAAGCTTTCCAGGGAGCAATCCCTTGTCCAGCCAGGAAAGGGCCAAAACGATGTGTCTTGTCCCCAGAACAACCCTCACTCTACACTTGGCAAGGGGCCTTCTGAGTCAGCCAGCTCCCAAGTAGTGCTCGCGAGGGATGTTGCCCATAACACTGATACCTCCTTGTTAATTAAGGCCCGGTTATCTCCTGTTTTTGCAAAATATTGCACACTTTGCAACCCAACCGCTCGCTAAACAGCTCTGCCAGCCCCCGCTGGGCATTTCCCAGGGAAGAGCCGCAAGCGGCAACAGGGCCCAGTGAAGTCCTATCCCCGAGGAAGCCCAGGTCCCCACCGGATGGGGCCTGGCACCCAAAACAGCTCTTTTGATCAAGTAAGAGCCAGTCTTTCGGAATGGGCCTATTTCCAACTCCCTCGCGACCCGGTGGAGCTGCCCCGGCTACTCCTCATCCATGAAGCCATGGAGGGGGGGGGATGGAGAGAGAGGAGGGGGAGCTGCCCCCCCGCCGCCTTCATCCCCCTTTCCGATTTCCAGCAGCTCTTTCCGCCCTGCCAGCCTTACTTATATCCTGCTGTCGGCCACGGCTTTGTGCAGGCGGCTGCCCGGCCCCAAACGGGCTTTGCAAGAGGCAGAGCTGTCTTAAAAATATATATAAAATAAAGGGTGGAAAAAAAGATTACACTTTTCTATCCTCTTTCCTCACTTTTTGCCACCTGCCCGGAGGTGGCTGTAAAGCACAGAAAGGTCCCCGTGAGCCACATGTGCCAAGTCTCACTTGGCTTCTCTGCCAGCACCAAGCGACTTTCCCAAGTGACCCGGTCGTGCTGAGCTGAATTCTTTAAAAAAAAATCCCTATCGCGGGTGAGCTCGGGAGCGAGCAGTAATCACATTGCGCAGCCTCAGAGCCTGGCTCCATGCCCTGCACGCTCCAAGCGCTCCAGCCCCCAGCTTGCCTTTTCCCTCCGCGGCCATCCTGGCTTCTGAAGTGAGCAGCCGAGGCCTAGGCTGCAACTGCAATCCCGTCTGGAGTTTCCTGCTCTCTCTCTCTCTCTCTCTCTCTCTTTTTTTTTTTTTCCGAGTCTGTGCAGAGGATTTCTTAAACAAATCATGCATTAATTCTTCCGGGGGGAGGGGGGGCGAATTGGATATAGTAGCGTTGGGATCAGACACACACACAGGCAGCCCCCAAAGTGAAAATGCATGGGAATAACAAAGGCAGGAGGCATTTCCTTGGAGTGAGGGGACAGCAACGTGCATTTTAAGGGGAAAACGCAAAAAAAAGGAAAAAACCAAAAAAGTAAAAAAATAGCTCTACTCACCCGTTGGTTTGAGAAAATCCATTGGATATCTGGAGTAGGGTGGAGGGGGAGACTCTGGAATGAGAAAAGTACAGAGAAAATAAAGGCCGAGCCATGAGAAATAAGGGGGGGGGAAAAAAAGTAGAAAAAAAAAAGAGATAGGAACTTATGATAACAGTGGCATTCTTTAAGCCAAACTGTTTGTCTTAGCTCTGGGGGTTGGAGGCAGGGCAGCGAGGCGGTGATTGCCTTGATATTTAGCTGTCAGATAAACAAAAGGGGCCGTCTGGCGCCAGGCTCGCTGCTATCTGCCGCGCGGGCCGTCTGCGCCGG
>NW_010583642.1:23222-39916 GCF_000705375.1 Tinamus guttatus
CGCGGCGCTGCCGGCGGTGTGTGCGAGCCCAGGGCACGTGCAGAGAAGAGGATCGGAGGCAGGCAGGGCTTTGCAGAGAAAGGACAGCCAGCAAATCCCTTTTACAACACACCCCGATGAGGAGAGTCTGCTGTCCTTCTCCAATAGTCCAACCCACAGCACATGCCTTGGAGCACATGCCTTCAGGATCCATGGGGCGCCTCAGGGTCTTGCAGAGCAGGAGGTTCAATAGCAATGGCCAATCTCTGTTCTTAGTGCACCATCTGGCCTGTAGCTCTTCCCTGCACAATTCCTACTTCTCTGTGTTTCAGACCTCTGCATTAGTGAATATATATTTTCAGACTTGCCTTGGTGTGTAGGTTCTCAGAAAGGGACTTTTATTCCCCTTTATGGAAACAGAAGCAGGTTTGCTGGAGTATTTTAAAGGTTAAGCCCACCTGGACAGCATAGCTGTGTACAGCTTGAAGGGTTTTATTTGCAAATCAAAGTCCTCTTGTATTTCAAATAATTGCATCTGCTGAGAGCAGGATCTACAGCATTTTCCTTTTGGTTAGCTATAGTTTCTAATACGCTTTGTAGCTATAGTATGTGATAAGCTTTGGACCAGGTAATGGTGTGTCATTCAGTCACTGCTCTATCATAATCTCCTGATTTTTGGCATGAAGTATCATGCTTTAAGGGGATTTATCACAGGCTGAAGTTCAGCTCCTTAAACAGCAGCAGCAATGCAGCGTCCTGCCACTCTGTAGAACCCTCTTCAGGAGCATGGACAGGAGGAAGATAGTCAAAAGCCACCACTGCATCATCCGTCAGTTCACAAGTCATAATCCCCTCATTGGAAACAAGCAAACCAACCCAAACAGTTTTGGCAGGGAGAAGCAATTGGAAAGAGGAAGGGAGAGTGTCAGACAAAGGGAGAGGAAAATCTCCAGCTTCTGCATTTCCTATTGCTAGCAGGTATGGATATAATTTTGGAGTTCCTTCCTTTCTAGCACTGTAGGTCATAACCTTAACATCATTTATATGTCTTTCTGTATTTATTGCAGTGGCCTGGCCAGATGCACTAGTTTCTTTTCCTCAAACATCAGCCAGAATTCTCCAGTGGCGGTGGGATACCAGTCCATTCTTTCACTATTTTTTCTTAGGAAAAAATCTCACTAATGCTAATGAGCATTTTGTCCCATCAAACGCTGGAGTCAGTCTGGTCTAATAAGAAAAAATGTGTGTTTAGTTAGGGTTGTTTGGCCTCAATGTTGCTCTTATTGGCCTATAGCTTGACATAACAGAATGAAGGAAGGTCAACAAAGCAGATCCAGGAGATCCAAGGGCTTCATAAGCCCTTGGACATTTTAAGTGTAGAAGGTTGCAGTTACACTGTGCAACAGTTGCATTTCCAGAGAAAGGGTCTTAAATGCCCTGTCCTCATAGCAAATATGATCCTTACTTTAAACAACAAGAACCTGGACACTCTCCATTGTCCAAGATAGAGGCTGTGCCAATGGCTGGGATTTCTGCTGAGGATGTCCAAGTGAGACATGCATGTCCAAGTGAGCATCATTTTTTTGCTGGTAAGGATCCAGTTAGAGTAATTACCAGTGGTTGTGGTGGAGTCTCTGGCAGCGACAGGTTTGAAATGAGGTTTTGGTTCAGAAGCCAGTTTCAGCTTGTATGGAGTCAGGGAAGTCTTGCAGACCTGCTGTGCTCAGGTGGGGAGTCTAGACCGTAACAATAGCCCTTCACACCCGATAATTTAGAAATTAGTAGCGCCGGTGTATTAAAACAGATGATTGAAAAATCCTCCCTGGTCTAAATGTAGGGTTGGGATTTTTAATAACTTCTTGCAGATGTCAAACCCCACAAAAATGCCTGCATGAAAATCTTTTGCATGGCTTAGTTCCAGCAAAAGCAACTTATTTGGAATTGGATTTTCTTCAAAACCCCCAAGTAGTGGCAAGTGTTTGAGAACTAAAGGGTGATACCAACATGAAATCAGCATGCTGTCTCACACCACCTACGTCCAGTGAAAATTTTCCTGTGAATCTGAAATAAGAGTTTCAAGTTAACCAGAAATATTGGATGAGATGGGAACTAGCTATCCTGATTTCCCAATCTAAATTGCACAAACTGAGCAAAAAAAGCATTAATAGTAAAGTGTAATTTGAAGACTGGATTTTCAAAAGCGCGTTACCCAAACCTGCACGTTTATTTTCTCTGGAGGGAAGGCACGCCGTCTGATACAAATGCTTAATCCAAAGAAGGTCCAGACTTGTTCTCCTATTTAAAAGGAAAATAACATATTCTGTGAGAACCTAAGAGCCACTGTGCTGGCTGGGATAGCTGTGGGCTGCAGGATGAATCCTCGGCAGAACATGGTTCACCATTTCCTAAACATGTTAATATATATATATATTTTCCTTCCCAAATATATAATTTCAGATCCAAAGGCATTAGAAACCCCATATGCACTTTTTTAAAGTAAATTATTCTATTTTAGCTTTGTTGGCGTAGCTTAACGCCACAGAGCTGAACCACCCAATATCACCTATTAAACAGAGGAGAGAAACAACCTGATTCCCCATAGTGGTACCCATACAAACCATGGCCTCTAAATTCAAAGACAGACACTGCTTTGAACTTAAAGCCTATTGACTATTAAGAACAAAATTAGTGACGTTTTTCATTGGATAGCCCTAGACACAGAGTTTAACCGTGGCCCCCCCAAAGCCTCCCAGCACTCCCACTGCTGCTTCCTCAAACCATCCGAAACACGGAAGAGTGCTTTGCAAAGAATTAAAGAAAGAGTTTATAGCCATTGTTTAAAAACGTAATTAGCACTGTGTTTAAAGGAAAAAGTGAGACAATTACCACCTCCTAAAGGCCTAAAGAAACCTGAGCTGCAGCCCTCCTGCCAGACTGAGTGGTATCCCTGGCACCATAAACAGAGGTTAGCAAGGACTTTGCCATTCACAACCCCATCGCTATTGTCATTATGTGCTAAGTATTATTATTATTATTACTATGACTCTCTTTGTTTATGGTGATGTGCTAGGAAGTCTGCAGCTCAGGTTTCCCAGGATCCTTGGGCTCCATACTGACTCTTCCCAGGAGCTGAATAGTCTCCAGCTCTCCAACTACACCCCCAGCTTAAGTCAATGAGAGGTTAGAGCTCCCTGACCTTCCCCAGCAGCACTCGGGGCCTTGCAAGGTCCAGCTTAGGCAGGTAGTTTGGTTAGATTGCAGCATCCAGCATATTCTGAAACAAAGAGCCAAAGGTGGTGTTTTTTGTTTTTCCCCTTCACCTTAAGGACCTAAAATCAGTTTTCCAACTTCCAGCAAACCCTGGACATGCCCTTCTTGAGAAATGCAATTTGCAGAACCATTTATCTATCTTCCACTTCCCAGTCTCATAGGAGAGCGCAGCTGCATGAGAAGATGCGAATTCCAGCATGCTCTTAACTGATAGGACCAGTTACACAACCTGATTGCAGATTTAAGACATACACGTGGCAGGTAAATGCATAACTGTTCGTTTATGCTTGCAAACACCAGCTTTCCATATTACATGCAAACCGCTGAATCCATAAGTTTAATATAAGACTGGAATGGAAAGGGAAAGGGAGGACAGCAAGATCTCAGCTTCTCACCACAGCATGTTTTTCAGACCTCTGGCACGTCTAAGGGATTGGTGCATCACCTCCGTCCCTGGATGAGGTTGTGCCTTAAGTCAATGACTGCAAGAATTTTATAAAAATGGGGATTTTGTAAAAATGCTTTTCTTGTTTTCCCAGGCCTGCAGCAGCTGCACCCAAGGGGATGCTGAAGCACCCTGGTTTACAGGACAGCATGGGATACTAAAGGCATATTGATTAGAAGAGCATCGGTTAGCTTGGATGAGCTAAATTATTTTGCAACATATTAATGAAAGGAAAGTAGATGGCATGTGTTTTTTTGCAGGTATCTGCTGCCTGGCTGAGGATGTGGACGGGCACATCCATGACGGTTCACTCCAGGGTTTTATTTCCAGCTTGGTCACTGCCTTGCTGAAACCCTGGCTTGGCATCATGTGTCGGACATCACTCACGGGCTAGTCCTGTTGACGCTAATGGGGCTGTTCGGATGTCGTTAAAGCATACTTAAGTGTTTTCACTGTTGGGGCAGATGTGTTCTTAACACCATGGAGAAATATCAGGGAATCCAATAGGAAATACTGCCTTGCTTGTTGTGGGAGAGCAGCTAAGGTGGGAAAAAAACCACACTCCTCTCTGAAAATATCTCATCCTTTATCCCATTGCCTTTATAGAGATATTCATATATTCTGAAGTAAAGTCCTTTGTTTAATACCTTTTCCTTGCAACTAAGTCATGCCCTTTTCTACAAGGCCAGGTCCCTGCCTCAGTGTTCCAATCTGCAGCCTGGGTTAATTACAGATTTGTCACTGAGTTATTACCCCAAGGCTGATGTTGTCCTTGCAGTCCAGAGATGCATGGATACTCCCCTGTAAACCTGTAAGGAAGGTACGATAAAGCAGAATATATTTTTATTTAAAGTTAAAATATATATAGCTTATATATATATATAAAATAGCTTAGAGGTGGGAAATAGCATTAGCAAAATGACTTCCACCTCCCTGCCCTCTGCAGATGGAGAAAGTCTTTCATTAGATGACATGGGTTCGAAGGAATGCCATAACGTATAGAAATCCCATGCCACTACATGCAGCCCTGCAGGCAGAATGGATTTCTGTTCCTATATCTTCCCAGGCACTCCATCTCTTTTCTTCAGACTAGAGAGGGAACTCCTGGACCTCCTGATGTGCCACCGTGTCACTCACCTGACTCAAGCCATCTATAAGACGCAGCACAGAGGTGATGTTTGCTTTACCTAATGCGGGCCATCAGAAAGCAAGATTTTTAGTCTCACCTGGTCTTTTTTTGGTTGGTTGGTTGTTTTTTTCTGTTTGTTTGCTTGTTGCTTTGTTCTGGTTTTTTTTGTTCTTGTTTCTGGTGCCTATGCAAGGAGACAGATAGCTCCAGAGGGCAATTCCTGCCCTTATCTGAGACACCTATCTCACTGCGGGATGAGTCACCCTGGAGGTACCAGTCTCTCTCCCACAAAGTAAATAGAGACCTTGGTGACACATCAGGTTTTTGGGTGGTTGAAGCCCAAGGGCAAAGCGGGAGCCGGGGTTGATGCCACCTCTACCTGGCCTGGGCTGCAGCTCCTGACCGAGCTCTTCAGGCCTCCAGTACCATCCTCTTCCTTATTTGCCTGGGAGATAAATCTTCCATCGGACTGCACATTTACCCGGGAGATAAATCTTCCACCACTGCACATGGGAGCAGTAGTGTCACCAACCACGTGCCTGGTCTGTAGACGTCTGTGGTGGTTTCCCACTGTCTTCCCCTCTACAAATTCGTCTTCCCTCCACCTCCACTTAATCGAGAGCTGCCCACCAAATTCTCAGTCAGGGCTGAGACACAACCCAAGGGCTCATGGAGAGAACATGTAGCTGTGTTACCAACACTATGTCGTGTTGCATGAATTCCTAATGCCTTTCACAAACTAAACCCCCAGGTTCCTGGGAGATAAATACTGCTCGTGAGGACAAGAACAGCCAGATAAAAGGTCCTTTTCATCAATGATGCTCTGGAAATAGGACAATATGTTTCATATCCAAGTATTGGGTGTTGGTACATGGAAGGAAGCACAGATTTGTCTGTAAAAAGCCTAATAACAAAGTCTTTTACTATGTATTTAATAACCTTGCAGGGCTCATATTTGTATTAAGATACATACTTATGTATGAGAGGTGTCCTGTCTTTGTAATTCCCCAGCATCTCTTCTTGAGCCAGCGTTTGTAAAACGATATTTCTATATTTACTTAAGCATCTATTTAAAGAGGAATCCCTCATAATTACTCACCACACAGATAGATGACACTGTTTGGCTGTGTTTGTTTAGTTTCTATTAGTGATTGGCAAAAAGTCTACTGTGACTTCAAAGCAGATATAGATGAATGACCCGTTGATCATAAAATAAAGTATGATGATCCTTTTTAGGCCTTGTGGGAAATGATATGTAGAGGGGACACATATCACCAGCTCCTCCTGTCATTTCGGGATTTAATATTAAATCCAGTAATTTGGGTAGGGTTGGCTCATGAGAAGATGTCCATAAAGCAAGTGCAGTCTATGCTATAGAATAATTGGAGGAGTTTGAAGGAAGCCGTTAACTTCAAATGAACTTGTGTGAGTTCATTTGTCTTTTCAGATGATACGTCTGTCTCCAAGGCTCTATTTCAACTTCGATATTTTTTGTAATTCCATAGCTTCTATTTAAAATATATTTCTATTTGCATTCTTTGAAAGACCCCTCCAAAAAGCCATGAAATATCACTGCCTAGAGCAAAATGTTATCAAAGCCCAAGGTGAAGCCTCATATAATTTCTGTCTTTTTATCCAAACATTCACAATAATGGTCACATTAAAGGCAGAATAGAACTTGAGTAGTATTCCCCCACTGCCAAATAACCAATCCCATCTTTTTAAATGCAGCTGGGAGAAATGGAGCCTACTACATTTTTAAATGGTATTCAAGTGGGCAAAATATTCAATACCCAAAAGTTAAACTTTAATTGGTGTATATATCTTGAATTTGCCTTGGGAATCCGAATTTGTCAGTGCTGGTATGTAATTCTCATGCACAGGTTGTCTTTTCTCAGCTGTAGAATATCCACGGAGTGATGGGGCTCATGAAGGCTCTTCCACTCTTGGTGGCTTTTGAGTGTTCCAAGTGGCACAAGCAAGAAGAGCAGGGGGACCTATCTGCATTGATAGTCAAGCTTAATGAAACTTAATGCAAGCTTAAGATTGAAATAATGGGGTTATTTCAGATGAGGGGCCAGCACAATCTCTTCATATGTGTGGAGATGAGGCTCATTCCCAGGAGGGAAAAACCATCCTCAGCTGCTCCTGACATCAGACCCTTCCTGACTGCTCTAACTGGGTCTCCTTCCATAGGCAGGATGACTGCAAGAGTTTCTTGACTCTAGACTCCCAGTCTGGGCATGAAATTGGGAATTAGCCTCCTACATCATGCCGGCACCTTCCTTAATCTGACCCCTGTTCTGTGGTTTCATTTCTCTGAAATACTGCATGCTATTTCCAGACTTTTATATAAACATTCATATATACATCTACATATATTTAGCACTGCTGTCAATCATAATACCGAGTTTTCTTCCATTACACTCACTAAGCACCGTGAGCACTCACCGCCTTCGAGACGCTGGCATTGCTGAAGGCAAATCATCTCCAGGCTGAACTCATTGACTTTAAACACTCAGATGGTGGATGAATTTTGCCATTTATCCTTGCCTTTTGGTAAAACCACTGTCTGAAGGCTATCAGCTATAATGGCTTCATAACCACTTTGGTTCCTGCTCAATCTTCAAAACGCAGGAAATAATAATAGGGTGTTTCTTTAACCTATTCAAGAGCCACTCGTCTGCAGGTAAAGAATTATCAGCTTGTGGGAGTTCTAGATATTGCCAGCAGTAATTTGACTGATCTTTCTTGGCTCTGCAAAACTGCTTCTTAGAAGTCACATTGTCAAAAGCAAAATTTGAGATATTTTCTTCTACACACCTACTTAATAGATGAAAACAAGCAGCTAGCCTTGAGAAGGGGCACAGGCCTGTCTGTATTGACTTCTGAGATGGAATTTAGTTGTCTGTTTTTTTTTTTTCTTTTTTTCCCTTTTTTAAGATTTGGAGGAGCAAAAGAACAGCTTGCTAAAGCATTTTCCAATTTAGATGGTTTCAAAAAAAAACTGTTTAAAGTTAATTTATTTTTATTTTTTAGGATGGGAAGATTTAAGAGCAAAAAACCCAAGTTGCACAGATTGTTGTATGACACATGCATCCAGATGGTTAGGCTGCCTTATCTTATTCTGGGTTAGTATGTACCCAGCTACAGCGCATTATGGTAGCACATATCTACCTCTTTTTTTTGTGGGCTCAGATTTACCTGACCAACTAATACTGTGTAAGACCGATAACTATTTTTTTTTGTGCTCGTTGATCTTCACTGTTTTATTTCAAGGCCCTGGTGCTGCCTAACACGCAGGCATGCAAAAATAGGCAGAAGTGCAGGGTCAAAAGTAGCTTAAGTGAACTGATAGCTGCATTTGATCTGATTTGCCCAAAATAACAGGTTGCTGTTGATAACGGTTGTTCCAAAAGAACAAATATAGCAACATATCTGGCTCCCCCTTGCACAAAATGCTTGCGTCTTTGGGTATCAACAGCAAAGTATTTAGTTTGACACTTAACCAATGCCTCCAAGGTGTTTTGGATCATCTTTCCTTATCCTAGAATTTGGGATTACATTAATGGCTAAATTCAATCCATCCCTCCCCAAAATAAATACAGCAATACCAGTGTGACGAAGGGTAGCTCTAGTAACATTTTTTTTTTCCGTGCACACTTACAAAATATCCATCTTAAGCCATAGCTGGATCCTCACCCAGCAGAAACCTCAATTTCTCAAACAATTGACTGAATTTCTGGCTTGGCTTTGGGGCTCCCATTGTAGGAGCTTTCCCATTCTGCAGCTGATTGCATCTGGCAAACAGCTACTGAAATCTGCGCCTTCCCGCCAGCAGAAGAACGAATAAATGCCTCCTAGAGGTCTCATACTTGTTTCTGGACAAGAATGCCTCCTCAGCACACATTGATTAAGGATCTTCTTTGGAGGAGAAACACTAGGAGAGGAGAAGATGCTGGGATGGGGGCCCTTATACCCTAGAGGTGGATTATTTGGAGAGCCCCTGTGCACACACTGTGAGGGTCCTGAAGCTCCTTTTGCTCTCCTGGAGCAGTGGGACAGCTTAGGTGGCCTCATGAGCTTCTTTCCAAACCTCATTTTTCATTTCATTTCCTAACAGGAAATGAGACTGGCGTTATTTTGTTCGATGCTCTCATCAGCGTGAAAATTATGACATGAAAATATTTGCTAATGATTTTCTGGTCATTAAAACAAAGGGGAAAAAAAAGGAAATGGCATCTCTGTACTCTCCATTTTTTTCCTTCTTTTTTTTTTTTTTTCGTTTGGGGACATCTTGTCTGGATTTGCTTCTGTTTGCCTACGTGTCCCAACTACTGTTGGTAATTTGGACATGAGGTGAGGAAAGAGCATGTAACAGGCAGACAGCAACAGCATTACTTACTGGGTCAGCTGACTGTTATCCCCAGTTGGGTTTATATGGTTTATACATTCAAGCGTGGGGATTATCTGTGCATATAAATGTTTATTTTAGCAAGTATAGCTAGGTGGTATTTTTAGTAGTGATAGTAGTTAGCAACAGTTTCATGCAAAAGTCTGTAGTTCATCAGCCTTCACCACCATGTATCTTATCTAGGAAATGCAAGCCTCTGCGGGGGAATATTGCGTACAATGCTCTGCTCATTGCACAGCACTTAATCTACATGCGATTTATTTATTTTAGCTGAGAGAGGAAGCAAATAACCCTCGGTGTGTCTAACTCCAAGTAACTGGATTAATGCTTCATGATACCGTATTGCTGTGTTTAAGATGTGTTTTATCCTTATTAAAAATATACATTTTTTTAAAAAAAAGGCAAAAATCCAGGCTTGTGGCCCCTCATCAAGAGGCTGTCTAGCCTGGCCTGTTGTCTCAGGCGAGAACAGTGCCAGACGTGGTGGAGTTTGGTAGAAAAACTCAGCAAACAGTTGCACAAAAGCATTTTTATTGAAACAGCTTCTTCCTGGTGGCTGCCACTGCTTCCTTTATACAGCAAAACGTTGCCCACTTCTGTGTTTATTTTCCTTGTTGTAACTTGCTGACATTTTAGTTATAATAGTGGTTAGCAATAATTCCTTTAAAAAAAAGTGTTTAAGCTGTTTAGATCTACTGTGTATGTGCCATGCCATGAACTAGGGTAGGACCTTTAATGCCAATGTAGGCAGCTAATTAATTGTTGGCCATAGAGGTCCCGATAAGAATAAGCAGAGAGCGAAATTAGGTCTGGAGAAGACCCAGGAATTCGCAGTGTAAGCAAAATCCTTCCATGAGGTCATCAGGAATCCACCCGGATGGTGCATTGGGCTCTGGCTGAAAAGATGGGACAAGATGGCACAAAGTTTTGGCACAAAGTCCTTTTGCGTGGTCGGAAAGCCTTGGACAAGTCTTGGAGAGGGCTCTGGTGGGGCTCAAGGAGGTGCCAATGTAAGTCTGAGATGCCCTGAGCAAAGCTCCTGGAGACAACACCCATGACTGAATGGAAGGAGGACGCGGATGAGCCACCTGCTCCAGGAAGCATGGAAGGGGCTGCCAGGATCCAGACGGAGGTGGCTCTCCAGAGCAGTGTTCCTATCAAACCTCTGTGCTGATCTGCTGCAGAGAGTGTGGCTTTTCTGATCGAGGAGACATGGAGCTCCTCACCATTCTGGCATGTGTTGCCATGACGTTGTGGTAATTGTTACCTTTCTCTCCCTTTTTCAGAATTAAGTGACCAATTTTGCCAACACTCCTCTTTAGGAGGAAAGCAATTTTCTGTAATTCAGTAAATAGATAGTGTTATGTCTATGCTTTCACAATAGCAGCTAAGTGAGTATTTTTACTGTTACCACTATTTGCTAACACCTTGCAGTTTGCTTTAGCAAATCATGGAACCGATGATAGAAAATAATGAAATGCAATCTCCCACTTTTCCCCAAAGGACTGTAAGAAGAGAGCAGAAGAATAAAGATAGCAAAGCTGCAGCTACACAGGCTACCTTGAAAACTCACCCAGTTCATCCCAGATGCCTTTGTCTTTGAGTGGGGGCTCTTTGACATGGTGAACATCGCAGACTGTCAGATTCCCATTTTTTTGGGAAGGGGGTCATGACATGCTCATGTGAAGCTAGATCCAAGGTACTATCAGATGCTTTTGAGGCAGTTTCTGCCTGCCAACATGCTGAACGGCAAAGCAGATGATTAGTCTGCTCGTGGAAGACTTTGCCCAATTGCTTCCAACTTGGACGGGGTCCTGTGCAGATTTCTGCATTTTTGCCTGTCTCCCCACTTAGCGAAGCAGCTGACAAATCTCCTGCCTTGGACCCTTTCTATCTCAAAAATCTCAGTGATAACAAGGGTGAAAAAAGTCCTCTTCCCCCAGGAACTTTGTCTTTTTCTATAAAAGAAGTATCAGTGACACTTCAGATGTCTATAGCGCTTTTCTAATTTGTATCTCAACCTTCATAAAAGGGGAGAGGGAATACATAGTTTTCTTCCTCCTTTTGCAGATAGAGAAACTGAGGTTAGAGAGCTTTGACTAGCAGCAAGATCACCCAGCTAGCCTGTGGAGGAGCTGGCACACGAACAAAGCCCTCCTGATTTATCAGTAAGCATCCATCCTAGAAGAAGTTGCTCTTTTTTTTTTTTTTTACAGTAAAGTGGATGGACCTTTAATAGCACAGTTAGTTAGTGGGTTGTTTCTTTTCTTTCTTTTATTTTTTTTTAAATCAGCTCATGTTGCACCCCCAAGACTTTCCATCCTTTTCCTTCGAGGACCAGTTTGGGGATGTCAGGAAATTGCTTTTGTTCCTTGACTGCTCGAGGTGTCCGGTGGCCCCAGCTCTGTCTGCCCAGCATTGCTCTAGTGCCAGCAATTTTAACTGCCTTCCTGCATGAAACTGCAAGTCATTTCATTGAGGCATGCCTTGAAAAAGGTTTGGATAGGATCGACTGAGGATCTTGAGCGTTTCCATGAAATGCTTTCATCTCCGAGGGCTCGGAATGACTGTGGAAAGCAACCGGAACAAACAAATCCCAATCTCTCAGAAAAACGGCAGTCGCGGCTCTCTACTGGGCGGCTCTCAGCCCGTGGTGACTCAACCCTATTTCCGGACATAAGCACTTGTCAACTAGCCAAATCCCAAACTAGATAATTATTTCCAGCTTTGCATCTCCAGGGCTCAGCCGTCTTCTTTAAAACCTATCCTAGGTGCCTCAAACCTCTTAAATATCTTTTGATGATCACAGGCTGAGAGCAGCCAAGAGCTGGGAATTGCGCGGTCACGTAGCCCAGAAGGGCAAGGACCCCTGGCATGCTTTATCCAAAGGTGGAAACCCTACCCTGAGATAACCCCAGCAGAGCAATGGCCATGAACACTTGCAACATAAAGATCCTGCAAAAATAAAGTTTCAAGACACTGGTATGCTTTTAACCCTCTTACAGAGAGAAAAGACGAATGCTTTCTGAGGATTTTGGGAAAGAGCAACATGCATCAGGTCCACTGCTCTGTGGACGTGGATCAGAAATGAGGAGAAAATAGAAACTGATGCCCTGAGGGTGCTACTTAGGGGCTTCTTGGCCATTCAAAGCGTCTAGACCAGTACACCCATCTGCTTTACCAAATGTTAAATGGTATAGGGTAGGCATTTTTTTAACATTTATTACAAAGTCATCATCAGCACACAAGAGCAGCAGACAGAGTACTAAAAGGGATGTTATAATTAGACACCAATAAATTATATCCATTTGATTCTTTTCGAAGGACACCTTACAAGTAAGATGAGTAAGAAGACAAGGTCAGTCTCACCACCTTTTTCAAGTTACGCAGTTGTGATTTAAGATGAAGAGCAGAGCTCTTGGTGCTTGATTCATATTGGATGTCCCAAAAGACCACAGGCTGCTGTTGTCAGCAAGGCTCAACGTCCCAAACAAGTTAGCTCAACCTTCTTGGTCAGCTCAGTAGAGAAAGAAGCAGAACAAATCTAATGGTGGCCATACACAACCAGAAAAACAACCCCACGTTGGAAATGTTGAGCCCAGTTCCCTGGAGCAACACTTTCAGTAAGGAGAGACACCAACTTTATCTTCCCTTGTCAACTGTGCACTCTGAATGCCGCAAAAGGCAACCAGCCCTGTGAGATGCTGAGGATCCTCAGGTCTTGCTCTTCAAGGGCAGGTTAGCAAAAGCTTTTGAAGAGTAGGGCAATTTTAAGGGTTCAGTGAGTATACATGATTATATGAAAGCATATTTGTATATGAACAATGGTACCCGTGTAGATAGGTACAGAATACACTTAGGCTATGCTAGAGACCTGTTGAGGAAAGCTGAGTATACGATTGAGTTGTTGGTCCGCTAATTGTTCTTGCAAATGATGTCTTTATTGATCTGGCTCCAGCCTTTTCTATAATGGCTTTCTAAAAAGTTTTCATCTTGGGCACTTGTGCTTTGAATTAATTACTGATGTTTGCAGAGCCCAAGTCCTCATTGATGCAAGTGGTCTTTACTTGAGTGTATAGTTAGACCTTGGGAGGAGTTCTCATCTGGGCCAAGGTTGCAGGACATAGCCATTATGTTGCACTTGATAAATTAATATGCCTTTATAGGTATGAAAAAAGCAGATGAGCTTCATTGTTGTATCAATATCTGTTTTATTTTTTGGAAATAAATCTCAACCTATAGTTTGAAGTACATCTAAGCTGAATAGCAACAGCTAACAGGAACACCTAATGCATTACTTTCACAGTTGCTAGGAAATTATAAGATTGTTGGAGTCCTTTTATCAAGTAAATTTCAAGACAATAGGGCTGAGGCTGGTGCAAGGCTCCCAGTCTATTACACGTGGCCATTCGTGAAGAAAAAGTCTGCTTCATATAGTCAACAATCCCTTGCACTCCCCTAACATCACACCATTTTTACTCTCTAGATTCAGAAAAAGAAATGGGTAACACTTTTCAAACTGAGTCCCAGGGGAAAAGGCATTTTGTTTCTAAGAGGAGGTTTCAAAAGGAAGTGTGTCCCGTTGGAGACACTTATATGTGTTTCATGTCACATCATAGTAATTGTATTGCAATGTTTATTACTAGGCCATAACTCCTCCATCTAGGCACCTTCTTGCAGCATTTAAATGCACATCCCAATTGCCCACATGTGGCTGGTTGGCTTTAGGCAATGAAGACCAGCTCTTTAACCCATGAAATGTGAAACCACATGATTTCCAAAAACCTGTGCCTCATGGATCATGGTCCCTATTTCAGCAGCGGTAGATAAAGCCGGAGAATCAGAAGTGAATTTTTGCGGCTTACAAACACGGGTCTTCCCTGGACCTTCAACAGCAGATCAGCACCCTCACTGCATGTCCCCAGTCCAGTCCTTTGAGTTTTGCAGCTGGCAGCACTTACCACCAGTGGCTCAATTCATTTCAACTCGGAGCAAAATCAGTATTTAAACAACCTGTCAAAGTATTTTGCCTTCAACCGGTTGGATTTGCAAAGGTGAGTAGTAACAGTACATAGAAAATAATTTAATACTGGTAGAATATATGGAACCAGCAACCTTTCCTTGTGGCCGTAGGCAGAATATACTTCTTCCATTCCCATCCATCCATCAAGTGGCATGAAACTCATGCCCAGGTCATAGGAGCACTTAGATCTACCTGATAGAACTCGTGGAAGTGCAAAATGTATCAAATATATTTGCAGACCAGGGCCACAGCTATACTGAAGTGCTGAATTTTTGGCTTGAAGAATGAACTCATTTTCCCACACAGATCAAGCACAAAATGTGCTGAACAGGGTCTGGAAATATTTGGAAAACCACCGAGATGCATTTGTAGATACTGCCAGCTGGGTTCTCCACCCTTGGAGATATTCAGAAGCCACCTGGACAGGCTGTTGCAGGCAGTGGGAGCTGTCCATGCAGGCATCTACCCCAGCTACAGGATTTTCCTCATGGTTCACGCGCTCAGCGTCCCACGAGACCATGGGCATCACGTGCAAGCCGTGATAGAGCTTGCTTGATTCTCCAGCAACATGCAAGGAGCCTGTCCTCTGTTAATGACCGCTTGCAGAGGACTGGCTTCTCCAGCGCTGAAGCAGACTTGCAGACCCTTTAAAGACAGGATCACTCAATCCCAGCATTTTTTGCTGCTTATATATACATGGCCGTGCAAGAGGATGTTGGCAGGTGGCCAAGGCCAGCAAGATGTTGAGCAAGGCAACCTTCTCTTCAGGTTTTCATCCCAAAGTCAGGGTGTGCTCAAGCAGCTTCAGAGGCACTCGTGAAAGGATGCAAGGTGCTGTGTCCAAAAACACACAAATGACTGGTCAAGAATTGAACAAAGCTCTTTTTTTCTCTCACTCTCTTCTAAAAAAATAACAGACTTGCCATTTCCTTAGCAAGCAAGCACAGGGCTATATGCAGAGCTGGTTTCCCCTTCCCCTCCATGCAGCCATGCAGCCATTGCAACAGCACCAGCAATTTAAACAGCTCTGGCTTCAGGCAGGTCCTGGATGGCAAAATAAAAATTTAATTAAAGTAGTTCAGAGTCTCCTGCACTTGCTCCTTAGATGCTGATTTTACAGAGGATGTTTGTTTCTAAGGCTCAGCTGGACTTCTCCTAAGAAGTTCCCTAAGCATTTCAGGTGCCATCTGTGCACCTTGTTGTCCAAGCGCATTAGCCAAACCTCCCCAGTTCAATTTGAGTTGATAATTTAACCTAGTCTACAGCAGCAGCTGCTCATGGATTGTTTAATTTCCATTAGTGCGTTTTGGTTAAAACCCAAACCTGCATCTCTAGGGAAGCGCGACACAAGCAGGACGCTCGGCACCAGCAGGACTTTCCAGGCCAAGGGACATCTCTAGCAGCAGAATATTTCCTCGCAAGCTAAGTGCAGGCAGGTGTTTCTCTTAATCACCCCAAGTGCTTCTGAAGGGATATATGTTACACCTTGTTTTGTCTGCAGGCAGGGAAATGTAGATCATTTTAAATGATGTCTGATAGAGAGCTGGAACCTAGAATATTTTTAAATCTTTCTATTTTATTTTTGCTTCTTTGCTTACATCTGTCTGGCAGATTCTGCAGCTGACAGTCAGGCTGAAATGCCGGTCAGTGATGTCTTTTCCCAAGATTTATTTCATAAAGAGATATTATTTACTAGGATAACATTTATGTATTATGGGAAAGAACTACTTTTTCCTTTAATTCCCTGATAGATTTTCATCAAACAAATAGAATAGACATGACATATTGAGCTTCCTTCTGTACTACTGCTTCAGTCTTCTCTCCAGGCATAGTGCAGTTGGGATTACAGCCAGAAATCTTCTTTAATATGACCTACTGGTTTAGGAGAATCATCACTATACTCACTATATTGTATTATTTGATTCCTTCTGCTGAATCAATGAAGATCCCACTGAAGAGCCCTCTCCCTTCTCCTAGTCTTCCATCACTCCGGACCTTGGTAATACATTAGAGATCACCCAAGTCATCTGAAGAGATGGATGGATGGGTCATCTGACTGAACATAGGCATCTGCTATAGGATCAGGAGAAGTCCGGGCTGTGCTGACCACACTGACTTCCTCTTCACCAGCTGCAAAGCGGGGGCTCCTTGGTTTGCTTACGTGTAGATGTTTTATAGGTTCCTACTTTTAACCAGCTGAACATCATCATGCAATGCAAGCAATCAGTAGCCCAGATTCAGTGTGGGTGTCCCCTGTGGTCACCGAGAGTGAGGAAGGGGGCTATGTCCAGAGAAGGTGGACACTTCAGCAGCCACCATGGACTGGTCTCTCAGGATACTGTGGTGGCATCCAACAGCAATGTGCTGCTCTTTTTAATCTACAGGGCCAAAAGTCGCACACTTTATCTGGGATTCAGCTCACCTAATTTTAGCT
>NW_010583642.1:39971-60429 GCF_000705375.1 Tinamus guttatus
GTGGCAACCCTGAAAGAGCCAAGCTCACACACTGGAGACACCGTCACTCCTCGGGGTGGCAATCACAGCATCAGAGCAACTCTGAGCTTATTGTATCCAACTTTCTGAATAACCTGGAGGGCAGGAGTTGGGAAGGAACGTGACCATCACGGGGTCTTCTTCTCCTTTCTTGAACGTGCCTATGTGCCTGCACATAATTCGGAGCGGCCAACCCTGAGCAGCATTCCCAGAGGCAAAATCCTCCAAATGCCTGGAGGCCCTCGGCATTTGGGCTCATCCGGATTATTATCGGCCCTCTCAGCTCCACGACTCCCCTTGGTTAACCAGGATCCCCAGATGCTGGAGGTGGCCGTGACGGGCAGTGGTCACTCTGCCCCGGCCAAAGGAAAGCAGAGAGACCTTCCCATGTTGGTGCCTCCACGCTGTTTTCCGCAGGCAGCTTCCTGAGCGCATCGCTCCTCTTAAGAGGCTTCCCCCAAACCACACGCATTAGGGAGCCCGGCCCTGCGTGACGGCGCCGTGAGACGGATCAGGGCGCGAGCGCAAGTGGGAAGCCGTCCATGAGCTCCAGCAGGCCGGGCTCCAGGCACGGATGTTATCGAATTACAGCTAACGGGAGAAGATTAATGCGCAGGGCGCCCGACGCGGCCGGAGGGATCGCGGTGGGATCGATGCGACGGGGAGGGCAGCCCCGCGGCTCCGCTCATGCCCGGCTCCTGCATACACGTGTGGGGATGTCTGAGGAGACAGGGATGCAGCTGCAGCACCAGATGCAAATGAAATGCAAATGGGGTGTCTTCTGCAGGGAGAGAACAGGGGCCATCCCTCCTTAATGGGCAAAACAGTGCAGGGAAGAGTACTTTAAGAAATGTTTGCTGTTTTGTCTCTTTGCTAATATCCTTGTGGTCAATGGATTTTTGACAAATTTGTTGAAGTTTGCAAATCCACAAAAATATTCTTCATTTGTTCAGGAGTTCCATAAAACTCTCGTCTATTTACAGTCTTGTGTGTTACTGCTCAGACTGAATGAAACCTTATTTCACTTACAAATTCCCATTACCTGGGGAAAATGAGGGTGCCAGAGCCCTGGAACAGGCTGCCCAGAGAGGTTGTGGAGTCTCCTTCTCTGGAGATCTTCAAACCCGCTTGGACGCAGTCCTGTGCCACGTGCTCTAGGTGACCCTGCGTGTGCAGGGGTTGGACTAGATGACCTCTAGAGGTCCCTTCCAACCTCAACGATTCTGTGATTCTGTGATTCCAGGGGTGGCATTTCAACAAGTCTTTGAATTCAGAATGTTGTTGGCTGACCGTTCCTTGGGATTCAAGGTTGAGACACAGCAAAAGGAAGCAGCTCTGCTGTAGCCACCCTATGGAGACCAGTCCTGGGAATTACCACCCAAGACCCTGGTGGGAGACCCCATCATAAAATAATTATGGTTGAAAAAGACCTTCAAGACCATCAAACCCAACCATAAACCCATTATGGTCTTTCTGCCAAAGCTTGGAGGTAAAACCCAGACATTGGAGATAAAATCCTCTTTGCACAAGTGTCTCACTGCAGTGTTTGCTGTGGACCATGGTTTAAGATCAAGCAGAAATTTGATCTTTGCTCTGAGAAATTTTGAGCAACTTGCAGATGGAAAGTTCTCCTTGCGTCTTGGGTCCAGTCACTGAAAACGCTGCCTCCGGCTAAGCAGACAGCAACACTGTGGGCTTTTTATACACTGACATGCAAGATCTGACCATTCGAATAGAATCAGACACTCGCTTCACTTGCAGTGAGCATTAGTCAGGCTTAAGGGTATTGCTGAAGGGGAGTGTTGACAACAAAAATAAGATTATTCAGTGCTTCTGTGGCAGTTTCCATTTTCAAGATGCCTCTCAGGCACTAACAAGGCATTAAACACCATATTTTGCTCTACCTCCTCTGCAGCTATTAGGTGGGATTGCCATTCAAACTGGATGGCTATTGCAAAAAATGAATCAATTAAGAACATTAAAGGATTTTTAATGAATTTAAAAGGGCTGGTAGCATGATTTGCATGTTCTCCATCGCAGTTATGAACCATAACAAGCATTTCACACCAGGCTTATGAGAATACATGGAGCAGAAGTAGATGCAGCCCTTTTCCACCTCTTCACGTCTGAAAATCCTATCGAGGCCCAGGTCCCTGTCAGGAAGGGGTCAGTAAGCATTCACATTGCATGTTTAAACAGTTTCCAAGCAGGATAACGGGTTCAGCATCATGGTAGACTCTGCCAGAGGAGGTTCACCCTGAAAATTCCCATAAACCCTTGAAACCACAGCTCCCCATCTGCAAAAAAAGTAGATAAAAGCCCTTCCACACTACACAGGAATGATATGAAAGGCTCGGATGCCACTGGAGCAGATCCATCCCCAAACAGCCCTTCCAGGAGAAACCTCTCCTGGGACTGCATGGATGCTCATAGGAATGGACTAGTTTCAGGTTGTAGGATCCACCTTAAGGTCTGAGAGCCCGTTGCCCCATCCAGACCTCTACAGCTATCAGATCACTCACTGCAACCCCGTTAATAGTGTTCATTTGGTACATGTCGGTAGTCGCCACGAAAAATGGGATGATCCTCCTCAAAACGTTTCCACCCGCCAGCATCTCTGGGAAGGGGCTCTGCAGCCTTGCAAAGCAGCCTTCTCCTTCGGCGACCTGCAGTTTAAGGACTTGAGCTTTTAGGCTCCGTGTGTTTTTTTTGGAAAAAAGGGGAAAAGACAAAGAAGACACGAGCAGTTTCCCTAAGCAATAGTGCAACTTGGCGTTGCTGCAGGGCCAAGCGCAGACCGGCCTCGCGGGCCGGCGGCGCCGCGGCTTGAGCAACGCGCCCGGCGCGACACGGGAAGTCTGGGGCAACAGCGGGAACTGACTCAGAAGATCAGGGTGCCCCGTCCCGCCGCTTAACCGCAGCCTCGTCCTTCCTCCGCCTCTTCCTGCCATCAAGCCAGATGCCAAGAGGAAATGCGCTTCCCGTAAAGTAGGCACCGAGGCGGGCGCGCTTGCTGGAATCGCTTGAGTGGTAATTACGCTCCTTGAATATTGGCATATTTAAATAGTTTCCAAGACATAGTAAGAGGCTTTCTCCCTCCCCCTGTTTTTCCGCTGTTGTGCAGCGAGCTTTCACTTTGAACAACGGATGATCTGGAGGGGAGCAACTTGCCCCCAAAACACAGGTATATACAGCATATACTCTGAGATGGGGCAAGGGTACAACAGCTCTCATCAGGATGGAGGAGCCATGTTTAGCTTTTTGTTGGTGCATCCTTTCCACCCTGGGCCAGGGTTGCAGCCTCTGTGGTGTTTTGGGTGGACGTCCTGTTGGCCAACTGGATGGGACAGCATAGGACTGCAGGAAAGGCCCCACGAGCCCCTCAGCAGCACCCAAAGGAAGGATGCCCCTTGCAGAGCATCTAGTCCATGAGGCCGTAGTGGTGCTCAAAGGTGCAGACCAGCGCGGCAAGACTGGGCTAGAAAATCCCCATTCCCCACGACTTTCTGTCGAAGATGGAGACTCCTCCTCTGTCTGAGACAGTTTTCTGCTTAATACACCGGATTGCATCAAAGAAATACCTGGCTGTCATCATCCACGGATCCTCCCAGTGAAAATGATCCTGGCGAGCAGGCCCAGTGTCTCAGGCCAGGAGCCAACAGTATGTCTGGTACGAGTTTCTTCATGGGCCCATCTTTCATCATCTCCCACACTCACCCCTAAAGGTTATTCTTGAGCTGGAGGAGAGCTAATAAGCAAGGAAACTCCTGAAACTTGGAAGTAAAAAGCTGATCTAGCCTTACACTGGGAGCCTAGGGCATGAAAACCTCTGACTTGCCCACACTGTGAGCATTCCCTGGGCGAATCCTAGTCATTACGGCCCAAACTGATCCAGGGGATGGTGGGACATTGCCTGGGAAGGGGGACAAGGACTTGCTGACTGCTTTTCCTGATTTCAGAAGCCCCAGGTCTTCACTGGACATTGGTGAGTCCAGGGCAGGTGCCAGTGGGTTTCTGAGGGAGGTTCTGGAGAAGGTCCCCAGTCTGGTGGCCCCTGTCCTGGGAGAGCCGGTGGGCTGGGAGCTGCCGCGGCGCCAGCGGTTGGTGATGGCAGGCACACGAGGGAGGTCCAATATCAGCTTTCCAGGCCTGGTTCCTCATTTCTTCTGACCAGAAGACCACGGTCGGCCCTCCAAGGTCACGCAGCTAAAAGGCAAGTGCGATTCTGCAGCACAAGTGCACACGGTGCCCTGCAAAGGACACACAGCAGCAGGGCAGACGGACGGAGTGCCCTGGGCAGCTGCACAAACACAGCACAAAGCATCATCATTTTATAGATCAGTTAAAAGAATAAATAATTCTATGTTTTTGGCATATAAATATATATTTATGCATATACATGCACACACATGGGCCCATATTTAGAGCAAAACATGTAAGCTACCTGTCTGGTCTTGGCCCTTTCATGATGGGTGTGTTGTCCCAAGCGCCTTGGGTTGCTCCAGTGGTCTCTGGTTTATTACTGAACAGTCCCAACTCTGATGCCCTGGAAATTGGACTTTGATTTGTCCGTACAGAGGCAGCAGTAAAGTATTGCATGAAAACAGCTATTCTTTACCCCAATTGCCAAGGTTTTTTGGGAGATGAAGCGAAGACAGGAGGGAAAGGCAGAGCAGAAGTTAATGGCTGTTGTTTAGGTCAATAAGATATCGATTACATATTTTGTGGGCTAAAAGGTTGACCTTTTAAAGGGCAATTGGCGCCTGCAAGATTTGATTTAGGAAAAAGGGAAGAATTTCAATTTAATTTTCACTTCTTATTTCGGCTGGGAGAAACTTGCAAGATTGCAGATGCCAAAGATGCCCTTTTCCTCTTTGCTAAGGAGGGAGAAGGGTTTCTTCCTGGGTTTTTACTCACCCAGGCATGTGCTGTGCCCTGGTAATTTCAATTTTCTTTCTCCATAAGGATGAAGAGCTAAAAAGGACCCACACAGAGGCTCTCCGCTCCCTCTGCTCCTTCCCTCTGCTGATCTCTTGGGAAAACCCCACAGATGACAGATCATCACTCCATGACCCTCTTAGTCTTTGACTACCTGCTCGTAGTTGGTGGGGCATAAAACGAGCGGAGTCTTCCCCAAACCAATCCACTCCATAGTCATCCTCACACCGTGCAATTGTTGCACCGTGTAATGCAGAAGTTGAAAGGTTTCTGAGCTGGCACCACCGCTTGCAGCTAGTGGTGATTTTTCCAGGGCCGGTTGGGAAGTACCACCAAGCACCGGGACAACTCTAGTTTCCAAGAAGTATTGGGGAATCTCTGTTTTCACCTTAGTTGCTCTCTGGATACTCGAAGACCTCTGTTTTTCCTGCAGCGCCATCGGATTTTGTGTGTTCAGCAGCACAGAACGGATACAAGGAAGACTGAAGTCTGCCATTTACTTTGCCAAGACAGCTGGCGAAAGTGAAGTACAGCTGAGTGTTTCATCATGTCTGCCAAGACATATTCATTTTGGATTAATTTTAAGACAGTTTTTAAAGTGATGATGAAAGATTATGCAGTGTGCTTCAGCAGCATTAAAAAATCACTGAATTTTTAAAAATCTCTCATTCAGATTGTCCCAGTTTGGCAGCTCAGGGGTGTAGCTGATTTGCAATTTGGAGGGATTCACTGATAGTGACATTTTCATTTATCTAAGTACATGGAAGTGCTGGCACAATCTGTGGGTGGTAGCAGAGCCTGCGGTATTAAAACATGGCTACTTGAAATAATTCATTTGCAGTGAGGCTATATAGACCTAACATATGAGAAGCATCCATCCAGCAAAAACACAGCATCTACGATTAAATGCTCACAGGCTTCTCATGCTGGAGCCTTGCAATTCAGGGTAACTGCTCTCAAAGAGCAACGTACTGATAATAGTGTCGCTCCTGAACGGTTGCAAGTCTTTCCAGCCGTAGGAGCTCACGAAGAGAGCGCAGACAAGGGATGCCAAGTCCTGTAGACACACACAGGGGGCATGTGGCAGCTCCTGATGCCCTGGTTTATGTCCTCACCACTTAGGAGTGGGTCAGCAGAGGGCTATTTCAGCATCGCCTTCACATCCCATAGCACCACGTGGTCCTGGTACCGCACGCTCCTGGAGGACTGTTGCATCTGAAGGCAAAGATGCAAGTGCAGCTCTGCAGGTACATGCCCACGGCCCAGGTGAAGGTTGCAAAGCTTCCCCGAGCTATGCCCAAATCAATCACCAGCCTCATCCGGAATAACCCACTCAACCTTGTGGAGCTGGGATGCTGTTCCCCGCAGGGTTTAGTCCCAAGGGATGTCTGCACGGTGCTGAGAGGCCAAGGCCACTGTGGGTGCTGCTAGAAGATGGCCAAGACATCTGGTAGGAGCCACAGCTGGAGCAAACTGTTAGGAATTCTTTGAGAATAAGACCTACTGGCTGCCCTCTACCAACTCTTCATGGTCAGGACTGAACAGTGAACACAGATGCTCCTTCCACCTACCCCCTTGCTCACATGAAGCACAGCAACAATTAGCCCAAAACCCTGGGATCCACAGGGAAGCCTGGCAGAGCCAAGCAGAACCTACAGCCCTGTCTAATCAATTTATTGCAACTTGCACAAGCAGGAGATAAACATATCCCTCCCGTCTAAATGACAAATGACATTTCACTGCCATGTTAAAAATGTTAAAAATGGACTGGTTCCCTTATCATGCTGCTGACGACAATTTTATGGATTATCTGTCTTATAGTCAAAGGGGAAAGAGCCCTCTTGGAGTCTGAGGGCGTGGGCACATTTGATAGAGCATCTACCACAACATTAGCCTGAGGAACCTCCAAAATAAAAAGCCTTGATGCAGCCCCCAGTGTTGGTGAAAGTTCACCCCAACGGAACAGTTCTAGGAAGATTCGCACCCCAATCTAGGTTTTAGCATGGTATAGATTTAGAGACGAGGGGAAGACACACATCTGTAAAAAGTAACAACAGGAACCAACATTTCTATTCTCCGAATCTGAAAATTCAACCAAGACAGGTGATTGCAGTTATCACTTGCACAGCTGTTACCTTATGGACCAAGAATGGGAAATGTTTGTAGAGTCTATTGAAACATCAACACACTCCAGCCCAACAAAATGGCAAGTCAAGCACACAGAATGATGGGGCTGCGACCCTGCTGTTTACAGCAATAGGCATTTATGCAAGATCACTTGAGATATTTGGGTCCCTGTGATACAAATTGTTAAAGGTAGCTGGCTAAGACAACTGAGGACCTGTTGGATTAGGACCAGAAAGGATTTACAGGGTCCAGGTAACTAAAGAAGTGAAATCATGAAAAATGTCTGTTCTTTAAGCCTATTAGCAGGGTTTTTGCCAGTGGAGACCAGCTGATCAGGAGACAGTCGATCATGGGGTTGACTCCACCATGACTACACCTAATCACTTAGACAGCCGAATCATACAACACGGGCAAGAATAACCTCAGCTTCTCAGCCGACGAGCTCGTACCCAAAACATCGGAGCTTCCAGATAGTCAGACTGGGTGGGGGGATGTTTGCTTCTTCCTTTCCTGTTTAACTTGTAGATCAACAATCTAGCAGACCTGTTGACAATAGTGTGTGCCGTTCCTGTAGCTTGTCTCACATGCTCTTCTGTTTTAGGCTAGTAGGGCCTTAATTTTTCATACCCTCAACTCTGGAAGATTTTCGGACTGTTTTTACCCAAGCTGAGGACACCTGACTCAAAAGCAAGAAAAAAAATATAGTTTGCAAAAAAAGTTCCATTTTAAGGTCATGACCACCTGTGAAAACAGTGGAGCAAGCTGGCAAGAGTTTTCTATTAGATGGGAATTAGCATGATATTGCAGTAGGACACATCCCTTTTTTCCCCACGCTCAGATTTAAGGCACTGCCTACTCAATAAATGAAATGTGGGTCTTCCTTATTGCAAATCACTGTTAAGGTATAAAATCTTGTGCACACGGGTGTCCAGACCAGCTGGCCGAACATCACTGCGCCGCAGCTACTACGTCAAACAAATACCACTGCAGACTGTATTTACTTCTTTAAAATGCTTTTTTTTTTAATTATGCATAATAAATCTTCCACACAAAGTAATGAAAAGGATCCTATGGTGATACTTTACAGATCTGAAGGAAAACAGGGTATTTGTGAACATGCCACGCTGCAGACTTCAGGACAGGGCTGGAGCTCCACGGCGCTCCAACACCTGCAAGGGCTGATCGGAGCCGCGTGCCTTCCGCATGGATCTGGGGCTGGCTTTGCCTTGCAGCTCCAGCTGTTCCAAAGCAGCCGGGATCCATCAGCCTTTCCTATTAATTAAACGCACGAGGAAATTATGCGATTGCAACAAACCTGTTCCTTCTGCTCTTCGACATCACAGGAACGAGGGGACGGTGAGAAATAATTTGCAGCGTGTTTCCTGCGTGGATCCGGCAGCCGGTTTGACCTATCCTATCAGATTGCTGCTTCGCATAACCCTTTCCTATAGAAAAAGCCCTTTTGAGGAAAGCTGGGTTCACTCCGGTTTGGCACCCTGGGGCTAAACACCCGCTCCATCCGAGCCCTTTTTTGGGTAGCTTCTCCTGAAGGTGCGGGGTGGTAGGTGGCATTATGGGTTGCAAAAGTGCATCTTCAGACCAAGCTTTCCAGAGACTGCACAGCTCTGTTAACTCCCAAGCTCCTTGGCTTTGAGGAAAAGAGAAAATTACAGATCACTGCAGTTACCAAGACAAGTCGTTCCCCTTTGTCGTTTGCTTGCAGCCAAAAAATAAAGAAAAAAAGTCCTAAAGATAGAACAAACATATGTGCAGCTCGGGCACGGTTCAATCATTTCTCGTGTTTTACTGAGAAAAACCTGCAGCTCCACTCTTGCTATTGCCCCATCTCCAAAGCTTGTGCCATTTCCAAGTCCTAAATGTTCTGGTGCTGTGCATGCCTCTTTGCAATCATATTTAAATAAATATGGAAAAGCTTTTTTTTCCTTTTTTTTTTTTCTTCTAAGCTAGCATTTCCATGGATTTCCACCTTTAAATTAGCAGATAAAAGTACAAGTCTAACATAACCTTCAGGGAAAAAGAGTGCAAATAATTCTATTTAAAGCCACTCAGGACTGTCTGAAAGCAAGTGCACCCTGTGCTTCGGCTCTGTAAGCAGGACATGCTAGGGCAGGCAATGAATATAGGGATTCATCATATACGCTTAGGAAAGGTCTTCCCGATCCCCGTGCTTTGGCATGCAACGTGCTGGTGACAGGTCTGCACTCAGCAGCACTGGGATGACGACAAGCGCCCGAGTCCTCGTGCAGGTGAGTATGGCCAGGAGCCTCCCCAGGGACAAAAAAAAACAACAAAAAAAAGCGACTTTGAAAATGTTCTCTCAAAATCGGGTCAGTCCATTTCTTTTGCTCTTACAACTGCAGAGACTGTTTGGGGATTATTTGCCTTAAGCCAGGTATGTCAGAAAAGGACACTTCCAAAAACAACAGTTTTCTACATTCAGAGAAATTTACACTTCTGCCCTAAACCCTGCAAGCGCAAACAGGGAATTTTCAACACGGCGTTTTGCTGGGGGATCCCCACCACACACTGCCACCACGACACACGTTTTTACAGGACGTTGGCCTATTTTACAATCTCATACCTATTTTCTTTGGACATTCGTGCATGCGCTCAACTTCCCGAGGTGAAGCAAAGCAAGAGGCTTTGCTCTGAGCATGAGGGCTTCTAGCTCTCTAAAGAGTATTTGCCAAACCAAGAAAGACTCACTATTGAAAACCCTCCCGCCAACTTCATGGCATCAAAATGGGGTGTTTTGCATGTGTCTGCAGAGCTAATTTGGTTAACAAGCTGTTTGCTAGCTTGCTGGCATGACAAGGGGGACAGTTTGGAGACCGCAGCCGGAATGGTGCCACCCAAAGCAAGAGTGGCCCTGGGGCAGGAGCCAGCAGAGCTTGACCCAAAGAAGCTGCCTCGCTTTGAAGAAAGGAAAAGACAAACGCTACTTCCAAATCACAGCTCCCCCCGTCTCCTTCCTCATCCACCCTGGTGAAGCCGAAGGAACAGTCGGCGCTGTGGCGGGTAGTAACATCACACCCCATGTGTAAGGCCTCATCTTCATCAAACAAGCTCGAGGTTAGGGGACTATAAATACAAACATGGCCTACAAGGCCAGGTCCGGCCCCCTTCAGCCTGAGTCCACGGTGAAGAGCTGGATGTCGCGGGGGTTCCAGTACAGGGCCACGGCCGAGTTGTAAACCAAGGACCAGACGTAGGGGATGAAGAACTCCTCCGGCTGCTCCTCTTCCACGTACTTGAACTTCAGCTCAGGAAATTTCTGCAATGAGAAACAAGAGCCCATTGAGGGGAGGTTTGCAAACACGCAGCCCACACAGACACTGGAGAAAAAAAAAATAATGCAAGGAACCAAACTGTTAGACTTGCAAGAAAACATTGACCATGAAGGATAAAGGGATTATTTATAACTCCACCTTTGAGACAGATGCTACGCTGGCACATTGCGTTTTGCCCTTCGGCTGTTGGTCACACTTCCTACTCCCAGATTCACCCTCAATTTGTCTGTCAGTGCAGACTGAAAATGTGAATCCTTTACAAAGGTTTTAAGGAAAACTCATTTACAGCAGCCCTGCTACAGCCTTCGTGCTTGTGCACATACAGACCTGCTTATTTCAGTCCTCTTTAAAAAGGATTCGGCAGTGAATTGCACTCAGCTTCCCAGGAGGACCTTTAGAAAGGTCCTGAACACATACACAGTTTGTAACGTGTTTTCAAGAAAGCACAACGTCATGGCAAACTCTTTTTTTTTCTTTTTTTTTCTCTTATTTCTCCTTGACTTTCTCAATATAGACGTTTCCAGGACAGAAGGGCTCTTTTCTCAGGAAGCAAGATGGAAGCGTGGCCAGACTCGTGGGTGGGTTCTGGGAGATGCTATTTGCAGCTTTGCTTACAGGTTCCTCCGCAGCTTGGGTCCGTGTTTTGGGGCAGAGCTGAACCTATTTTTACATCGAGCTATTCAATCATATCGCCTGCTTCTAAATGTTGCCTGTGTCAAGAGCTTGGCAGAGCCTCAAAGAAAAGCTGCATTACAATGATCACCAGGGTAAGATAAAACATGGCCCATTTTATTATTTATAAGGCTGTGGCTAAGACTAAGAATAAACTCGACGGTGTGACATGATCAGAACAAGCATGGCACTGGCTGAGAAGCCTCTCTGCCCATTAATAATGGAGGGAAACCCTATCACCTTCCCGCATTCACCATGCTCCGTGCTCCGGGGTACGACATCCTTCCAAGGGGCACTTGGGGGCCACTTGGTTTTCCGGGTAACTCCCTTAACTTTTGCACACCCAGCCTATTTGCACTCATGGGTGCCTCATCGAGTTTCATTTCCTCAGTGTGACACACTGAGTCTGGCGCACAGAAGTTCTCCCATGACTCTTGTGTGTCCCCAAGCCATTCTCCTCCACAACGTCTCTCCTCCTGTCTGTTCTGACCAACCTCTTCAACCTTCCACATCATTTGCTTCCTCAGTCTTAGTCCCCCACCAAACTCACCTACAGTTCCAATTTCCCCTCTCCTAATCTACTGCCTTCCCCAGCTCCATCCCTGTATCACCATGGTATCTCTTTATCACATCTTCTATTTTGCACCCATCCACATTTTCTTCACCCCTACATGCAAAATTCTTCCCCTCCCATTTCACCTTTCATTACGCAGCTTCTCTTTTACACACCACATCCCCAACCCCATTGCCCTTACTGGGTTTCTTCTCAGGAGATCCTCCTGGGGAAAGCACCTTGAAGATTCCCACAAATATTTTGCCACTTACTTCAGCTCTCCTCATCCTCTCATCCTGAGGTTCCTGCTAGGACTTTTCCACTTTGTGAGATCCTCCTCTTCACTGATACCCTCAGCCATCCTGCCTTAGCGCCCTGCCACTCCAGCCCTCCTCTCAGGCCACTGGAATTCCTTTGGCAAGTTCAGCCTCACCCCAATCCAAACCTTATGTGTTATATATAGATATAACATATATATAATACATATATGTATTATTTTTTCTTTAAACTGATATCCTACCTCGCTTATCCGCAGTGTAATCTTTCCCACTTCCCTCCTAAATGCTTCCTGACTTGTGGTCAGTGTAGACAGAAACGTGTTCAGTTCAGCCTTGCATCAGCAGAATGAATGGTTAAACCTCACGACTAAACCACTGTAACACTTCCTAGCAGAGAAAAGCCCTTACACAGCTGTCATTCTTCACCCTAAAGGTGGCTGCATGCCAGTACTGCAGCATGGAGCAGTCCTTCAGAGACCAAAGGGAAAAAAAATGATTAAAGATGCTAATTGCAGAGGAATTAGACACCGATAACTTTTTTTCACCTTCCCAGCCGTAGCTTATTACCACTGGTTTTGCAAACACTCGTGGCACCAGTCCGGGACCCCTTTGGACTCTTATGAATCCTAATAAATGTCTTCTTTAGCTTTAAAGCAATAAGTAAACTTGTTTTATTAGAAATTCCAGTGGCTACATCAGAGGTGGCTCTGTGCTTACCATGCCATCATCTCTCTGCCTGAAGGGTTGCATTAAATAAGCTAGACAGCTTCAGTATGTTCAGGCAATAACTGCCATGTATTGATCTTATTATTATGCTTTTCTCCAGACTGATCAATGTTGCCATGCCTTGTGATCACACTGTAGTGATTTAGTAATCAACGTCCAATTAACAATAGTCAATCACTGCAATCACCTTGGACTTAATCCCACTCAGTGTTGGTCTCGATTGTGTTGCAGGTTGGGAACATACAAAGGATAACAGGATTTTAAGGAGAAAGATAAGACGAAGATGAGTGACACAGAATAATCTTAAAATCATCACATTCAAACCACCTAAAAACATTTTGGATTTTCTGGGCTGACCTTAAAACACTTTAGACCAACAAGCATTAAACATCATGCAAAAAGTTTCACCAATGACAGGAAGCTTTAAGATTTTGGACATATGGTAGGTCAAGGCAAGTTCAAACACAGCTCCGTGCCCCTTCCCTTTGGCACGTGCTGCTTCCAAACAAGCAAACTGCAGCCCTTGCCGGTGCTGCAGAGGTGCAGGAGGTGACACTGCATCAACGTTTCAGCAGAGCTGTGAAACAATCAGGTCACAGGACCCTCAGAGCCCTCCTGGAAACACAGGGGACAGCACCAGTGACATGTTCATGCTTTTGGTTTTGTATTTTTTTTCCTTTTCCTTTTTTTTCCCCACTAAATACCACAGCTAACAAAATTCTCCCAATCGCAAGTCAAAGCAGCAGGAAATGGCTCCAGCAGAGCCATTTTTTTTTTTTTTTGCACTTTTCCCATGGCCTGAGCAGAGCTACCTCCAGCTAGTTTCCAACACACCTCCCCAAGACCTGTGCTTGCTTGACGCTTCAGAGCCCAAGGTAGAGCTAGGATTAACGGCAGACTTTAGATAGAAGACGTTTATCAGCTCCGGCGAATCACCCTACCACAGCAACCTACCCTGTTTTCTTCTGCCAGACAAAGCAGAAGTCAGATTTAGTGGTTGGGACAGAGGTAGAAAACTAGACAGACCAAAACCTTTGCAGACTGTCTGAGCTGTCAATCATATGATTCGATGAAAAACCACAGGAAGTCCGATGAACAGATGCAGAGCTGAACTGCAAAAACTTTGCCACCACAAGAGTTCAACAACATCGTTTTTTCTCCTTTTTTTCCAGTTAACGATTAGGAGATAGCATCACGCCCAGCCAGCAGCACCTGGCACGACTCCAGGCAGCCCGGTGGCATTAAAGCTCAACTGCTTTAGCTGTACATTGAGAAAAACATAAACCCTTCCATCACAAATTAAACATTAGAGCTGTTGGGAGGCTGCAGTGTCTCAGTGGATGGTCTCCAGTCCATGATAACGCATAAGCAATGGGGATGGAGCAGCTTTGAGAGCCATTTTTGAGGTCATCTGTGTCTTCACTTTTCAGTGATCTAGATATTTCACCTAATCAAAGAAATGGGATAGTTGGTACAGGAAAGAAAGAAATCAAAAGATTGGATTAACATAAAACTGGAGAATCTTCTTCTTGAGTACTCTGTATGAAACTTGCTTCTGAAACAGCAAGCCAAGACAAGGTAGTATTTTCAAAAGCACATAACTGAGGAGAAAAGTAGCACTTCCAAAAGTGTCTGTTGCATATCGGAATCAAATTCTCATTGATTTGCCATGAATCAGAAGTTTCAAAGTCCTCCTGAGCAAGTTGTATGCATTTGAAAAATCTTACTGTGAGCTTTGTTTGATACCCTAATGACATGGTGGCAAATCATGTGTTTCATAAAACTGTAGCTAAACAGTAATAACATGGGGTTAGATTCACACAATAATGAGTCTTTGCTATAGGTGTCCCAAAGTTGGTAATTACGACACAGCAAGGCTTAGTTCTGGAGCCTGCCTCACACCAAAGGGTCCGAGCCCTAAGTACTTGGGGCTGAGAACAAATATTTCCATTTGTCTGCAAAATCCATGGTGCCACTTTCAGATCTCATCCCCCAAATCCTGATCTGTGCCAGGTTAATGACCAAGAGTCTTGAAAACAATTCAGCCTTGCACCTTGTTCCTGATATATACACACACATGTGGAAACATTTATAGAAATATATATATGTATTCATAGATATGCAAGCATATACAAGCATTTAAGTACTCTGACAGCATCCAGTTTTCCACCATTTCTGGAAAACCTTTGTGATTACTTGTTCCAAATACTGCCACGTCAAATTTTTGCAATTATTTATTTCTTCATGGGAGATAAAGTCATTTCACCTTTCACTGCTTCTCTCTGCATTTACGCTACTTCTCTTGGACTCGTGACCGAAAGTCAACACGACTTTGGTGAGGCGTCTGCACGGGTTATTATGTCACACCTGCCTGATACCATCTTCGTGTGTTTTTTAGGCTTAAAGACTAGACAGCGCGGTGAAAGGTTACACTGGGCAGACAAGGGGAGCAAACAGGAAATCTTCTAGACTAAGCAAGGGCTGCACATTCTGCTCAAAACCCTGCCTAAGGAATAGGTGCAAACTTGTAAAGACCGAGAGTAATCACCCGGAGCGCAGCAGATTTTGAAGAAGACCCAGAAAAGCTACGAAGGCAAAAAGACTTTTGCAAATGTATGCCCAGGTTGAACATCCTGCACGGTTTAAGCAATCACATGAGCTGGAGCAGAAGGGGATGTTTTTCCCAGGGAGTAAAATGCAGTAAACAGATCAGCCGTGCTCGTGTAACTAGATGTGACCTTCCTCGTCCAGCAGAACGGGGAAGTTTGTCTGCAGAGACACAAATGTTTTAGCAAGTTGGGCTCACTGATGCATTGCTTCCGCTTCCAGACCGTGAGGAGCAACGGTCTGCACACACCCATGGTGGCATTAAAATAAACGTGCAGGGTGTGAGTAGTGATTTTACACCCTAAGGCTTGAAAGGCCGGAGGAGCGGGCATGTGTCTGCCTGGAGTTCAGCAATTTGCTGCAGCATCCCAGTCAGTTTGGGAGAATAATCAACACAACAGCTGTGCGGAGATGCTTATCGGTGTAGACGCAATAATTTAAAGAAAGTGAAATATTTGCAGCAATCTTGCCAGACAGCAAAGCTTTCTGGAGCATCAGACTGCTAGAAAGAAAAGATTGCATTTCTTTGCAGGACAGGCTTGCAGACACTGACTGCTTGGAAGTCCGTCTAGAGGGTCAGGTTTGCCCATGAATACATGCTGGCTTCTTACTTTCTGAACGGCCATGAAACTCAGTCATGTTACAGAAACTCAGAAACTGCTTTTGTCTCCAAGTCACATCTTTAATCTGTAAACTCTCCAAGAGCACAGAACACAGCACCAGAACTCGCTCGTTCCTACAGAAGGAGGCTCAAAGTGAGGGTGACCTTCACCCATAGTTGACTTGGGTGGCACTGTAGAACGCCAGGAGGGCTTGGGAAAGACACACGGGCACCTACAGAACATACTTACAGCGTCCCATGCAGGGACAGGGCTCTCAGATGCTTAGGAGGAGCCAGCTGCCAGGTTCAGGCTGTCCTGCACCCTCTTGGACTGCTCCTGGACAGGGTACGAGAGAAACTGGAGCCTTGCTCAGAATCTTCTTCAGCAACCCCAGCTGAACGCCCCTGGTTGATACCTGAACGCCTGCTGATCCACCAAAAAATCCCTAAAATGGTTAGTTCGAGAAAACAGAGTGACTCCAGCTCAACTTCAGGGATACCAGGTCCAAAACAAGGAGAAAAGCTTCAGGAGAGATGGAATTGCACACAAAGCATCGCTGACCTCCTCTGACGTGTTGCGGGACTATTGTCCCAAGCATCCAGGAAGATTTCTAGCACAAGGAACCCATCCATGGATTACACTGGTGAGAATCGATGGAATTGCTGTTAGAACCATGACTTTCTGGACAGAGCAGGTTTATTGCCTAGCTGGGTACACATTTCTAGAGGGCATTTCCAAGGTGACAGCTCCAAAGAACTGCAACAGCAGCACAACATGGCTGTTGGCAACACTGCGGAAAACATAACAGGAGTTGCTTTGCCACACACAAAAAAAAAAAGCCCAGAGACTGATATACACCTTAGATTTGAATAGGAGGATACAATGTGTAGATGACGTTCTACTAAAAAATAAAAAAAAATAAAGCAACTTTCCTTCGCTTCAGGACTAGTCTGAGACAACAAAAATTCTTTGGAAATACAGAGAGGCCTTTTAGAGGAATAACCCTGGCATGGCATCTCAGCAAAAAATGAATATATATATATGTATATATTTATATATATATAAAAGGTAGAAAGCAACTGGCATAAAACAGTTCTAGTGCCTGAATGCTGGAGCATCGCAATCCCATTATGTACACAAACTGTCTACTTGGATAAATATGTAAAAGCGTTTACGTGCTTTTGAATTTAGGGAATTCAAACCTGGAAAGCAGCGTAATCCCTGGAGTTCTCACTATCTTCCTCAGCTACATTTCAAACCCTCTGCCTTCCTTGGGCACGGAGGGAGCCCGTCGTGCTGCCAGAGGATGCTCGTGCCATTATGGGATGGGATGGAGGTGCATGGGTTTTCCAGAGCACCTGCATTTCCCAACAGTGGACACTCTTTTTGCCAGCGCTAAGAGAAGATGCAAACAAGCTGGAGGTCAAACCTCAGGCTTTTCCCCCTCTAAAACATTTGCAGAGCTTTATGTGGCTGTGCAAACCTGCATGTTTGCAGCAAGTATTTCCATGAAAGCCTGAATTCCTACTGAACTCACACAATTGCCACCAACCATGGGTAGATTTGAGTAAGCTGCTAGGCAAAAACGGCTTCCAGGTTACAAAATAGGAGTAAATTTGTGAAATTAAGCAGAAAAAAAGGACTTATAGAATCACAGAATGCTCAAGGTTGGAAGGGACCTCTAGAGATCATCTAGTCCAACCCCCCTGCACACACAGGGTCACCTAGAGCACGTGGCACAGGGCTGCGTCCAAGCGGGTTTGAAGATCTCCAGAGAAGGAGACTCCACAACCTCTCTGGGCAGCCTGTTCCAGGGCTCTGACACTGTCAAGAAATTTTCCCTTAAGTTCCTGTGGAACTTTTGGTGCTTCAGTCTGTGGCCATTTCCTCTAGTTCTGTCAGTGGCCACCACTGAAAAGAGGCCAGCACCATCCTCCTCACTGCCTCCCTTGAGGTACTTCTAGACACTGCTCAGGTCCCCTCTCAGCCTTCTCTTCAACTCTCTCCTCTACCCCGCAATTCCAGAAGCCTCAAAACCAGTTGCAACTTTTAAGCTTGCAAAGCTCAAAAGACCCCAGAATAAACAACCCCCCTAAAATAAACCTACACTCAGTCTCCTGCAAACAGAACAGATCCAAGGCTGAATTACTTTTTTCCAGCATTTTATGAATGGGACATTTGAAAATCTGCCACCTTCCATAATTCACTTCTGTAATGCAGTTGGGAACTTTATACTTTTGCAGTCATGTGAAAGAGGAGGTAAAAAAAAATCAGCTCTCTAAAGGTCTTGAATTGGGAAAAATATCTTCAGTTGTCCTAAATCTGTATGTCCACTGTTCAGATGCCTCTGCCCAAAGTAGAAAATCTTAAGCTTGGTGAGCAAGTGCAACACGAGGGAGAGCAACTGTTGCACAGCTAAGAGCAGCATGAGAGCTCCTGGCTTCACCTGGGCAGTGAAAAGTGCTATTTGGTAGGAAATGGGCTTATATAAACCAAAAAAAAAGAAAAAAGAAAAAAGGTCTTTTATGGTTAAAGCCTCGCCAAAAACCTGCTGAAGAGGCAGCACAACAGAATTAACTCATGCATCCAGCTTACAACCTCTGTTTAGGCTGCTAAATAAAATTACAGACTGGTGCACTCCCTTTATCCACCTTTTCCAAAGCAAAAACAACACTATCAACATCAACCAATGCTCCAGCCATTATGTCTGAGCCAGTTATACGTTGATTATTTTCAGAAAAGGGAATCGCACACTTTTAGTCAAGCAGTTATAATACAAAACTTTTGCAATGAAGGAAAGCTCATGGGAGCAAAGTTTTAAAAGGGCCTATGGATATAACATGGAAGTTGTGTGAGAGCTCACTGCAACAGTCGTGCTGCACAGACTGTATTGCTCAACACCGAAGGAGGCAGCAGGGGAGCACAGCGATTCCGTTTGGCTGCTTGTCCACGGGTGAGTTCTCACCACGCTTTTGCCCATAACTGGTGCAATGCTGCAGCATCACCCCAGGGCCAAATGACATCTCCTTGGACAACTGAGACCACGTTCCTCCCTGCTATCACTGCAGAGGGGTCCAAGACGGCAAGCGAATTTGAGATTGGAACTGCAACCTGCCTCCCCTCCACCAGCTTGGTTTAATCAGCCGCCTTCACGTCTCTCGCTGCTGGTGGCTTTTTTGGTAAGACCTGCTCATGCAACGGGCTCCTTGCAGCTGGTTTTGCAAAGCCACACTTCTACACGGCAGCAAAGAGCAAAGCGGAGCCAGGGGACGTGGCCCCGCGGGGAGCCCAAGCACCCTCCTTGTGCCGGGGCGCCGCAGGGAGCAGCCCTTGGCTTGGGGCGTTTTAATCCGCAAGCTGTAAACACTACGGACCGGTAGCAGGGACAGCTGCGTCTTCCTGGAGCGGCTAAGGAAGGGGGGCGAGGAGCCGAGTGGCTCCAGGAAGTCATTTATCTGTAATATTGCCACGTCCCGCCGGGATTCAGCACCTCTGCCCCCTTCCTCTCTGCGTGGTGGGTCCGGGGCGGTCACCCCGGTGCCAACACTTGGTAGGAATTACTTAGTTGCATGCAAGGAATAAATGCAACCCTCTCCGGCGGGGAACATCCTTCGGAATCATCCGCTCACAAAGCTGTCTTCCTCCACACTCTCACTTCTTGGTGCTGCGACTGTAAATATCTCAGACATATCTCTAATTTATGCATTTAATTAAAAGATATCTGTAATATTCACGCTGTTTGCATTCAACCCAACACTGCAACGAAAGCTGTAATTCCCTTGAGGATTTATATGCTGCACTCAAATCTTATTTTGATTCCTTGATTTAAGCATAACCATACAAGTGAAAACGTGTCGAATCACAAAACTGGGAGAGATTATATCCCATTACCTAGTTCATCTGTCAACCAGACAGAAACGTTGAGGGATATTTTTCTCGATCTACCATATGCCATGAAAGCTTAATTTAGATGACTAATCCAGAGAAGACACCCAAATCCTAAAAGTGGAAGAGCAAAAGGACCAGCCTAATGAAATGAAATGTGGCTGCACTGTGTTTCTGTTCCTTACCTTGTTTTCTATTGCTCAAAAACTCTCCAAATCTTGCAGCTGTTAGGATCAAATTTAAGAATTTAACCTCAGCCACATCATATTGGAAGAAAAAAAAAAGGAGGGAAATGAGGAAAAAAAATACTATTAAAAATAGAATTAAGGAAATGAATAAAAGCATTTTTAATGGTACTTTCTTTTTTAGCCACCTTGCCTGTTGTAACAGCAAATGAATGCACAGGGTGGAAACAGCTCTTATTAGAGGAGAGAAAAAAATGTCAGAGCATTTCAGCATAATTTTACTTTGCTTTGCCTGAAATTGCAAGGTAGCTGGAGACAACATGTCATGCACACGCAGCCTCTTGGCACCAGCCTTTTCACTATGCTAACAACACATGCAGCTAGGCGAGGAAGGCTGCGCCACACCTGCAAAGCAGACTGAGTCGCGGCAAAAAATGTCCTAAAAATTCAGCGTCCGTAGGGTGGCTTTGGAGCTGATATTCGGAGCTCTGTCTCTGAGGCCCCATGGACATGTTGTGGATGGGCCTGTCCAGCCAGTCCCCCGAGGGAAGCTCCT